>OZ034808.1:7766245-8366245 GCA_964028335.1 Altica lythri | reverse complement strand
GGAAATGGGTACAAAGTTCGGAATTTTGTGCCACAGGTCGGATCGGGATGCGGTTTTCTGCATTCTCTTCCAAAACGATTATGTAAAAATGTGCCTGAAAAGATTTTCCCTGGAGACCGAAAATTGGCCCGCTGCAGGCCAAAGTGCACGCGAAAAATGCATTATCTGGGAGGCCTTTTGGAAGATTTTCAATTTTGATAAATAAGGGTCAGAACTCGCCCGGATCGGGTACTCGGGGGTTTTCGAGGCCGCTGATCACGAATATAATGTTCAAATTGACCTTCGAACACCTGGTGCACCAGAACCTGACCCAAAACGTCATCTCCGGGAGTTTTCTTGACACAATCAAAGAAGGTCAACCAAAAATAATTTCGGGGGGTTTTTTGGCCCGCTGAATCCAAATCTGGCATCGGCGAGCACCCCACTGGCACCTGGTGCATAGAAACCCGGGCTAGAACGTCGTCTTCGAGAGTTTTCTTGACAAGACTGTCAAAACCCACCCGAAAATCATAAGAGGGCAGTTCTGTGGGGCGGTGGTCCCGAATTTCACGCCGAAAACAACTCCCGGAACACCTGGTGCACCAGAACCTCACCCTAAACGTCATCTCCGGGGGTTTTCCTGACACAATCAAAGAAGGTCAACCAAAAATAATTTCTAGGGGTTTTTTGGCCCGCTGAATCCAAATCTGGCATCGGCGAGCACCCCACTGGCACCTGGTGCACAGAAACCCGGGCTAGAACGTCGTCTTCGAGAGTTTTCTTGACAAGACTGCCAAAACCCACCCGAAAATCATGAGAGGGCGGTTGTGTGGGGCGGTGGTTCCGAATTTCACGTCCAAATCAACCTTCTCTACCCCTGCCACGCTGGGATTTTTATCTTTACATCTTGTGGAATTATTGATTCTACTTACACAATGCGAGGAGTAGAGAAATTGATGTAAAGTAAATAAAGAAGTCAATATATATACAATTTCGGATTAAAAACTGTTTATTCAATTCAGATCAAATTCAACCCAACTCAAACTTTCTCTCTACGCTTCGTTAGAAAGTGAAAGGCCCGCTCGGCATGCTTTGGAGATCTTAGGGGGAGGGGGGGGGAATTCTTCTCGTTGTTCCTGCAGCACTGGAACAACTCTTTCGAGGGCCCTACGCCAGAGTTACACATTAATAAATGTGTCAAATTATGAGACGGTTTTTGGTGAGTTTGTTGGGGTCGTGTCTGTACAACTCTCGGAGATGACGTTCTAGCCCGGGTTTCTGTGCACCAGGTGCCAATGGGGTGCTCGCCGGTGCCAGATTTGGATTCAGCGGGGCAAAAAACCCCTAGAAATTATTTTTGGTTGACCTTCTTTGATTGTGTCAGGAAAACTCCCGGAGATGACGTTTAGGGTGAGGTTCTGGTGCACCAGGTGTTCCGGGAGTTGTTTCGGCGTGAAATTCGGGACCACCGCCCCACAGAACTGCCCTCTTATGATTTTCGGGTGGGTTTTGGCAGTCTTGTCAAGAAAACTCTCGAAGACGACGTTCTAGCCCGGGTTTCTGTGCACCAGGTGCCAGTGAGGTGCTCGCCGATGCCAGATTTGGATTCAGCGGGCCAAAAAACCCCTAGAAATTATTTTTGGTTGACCTTCTTTGATTGTGTCAGGAAAAGTCCCGGAGATGACGTTTAGGGTGAGGTTCTGGTGCACCAGGTGTTCCGGGAGTTGTTTTCGGCGTGAAATTCGGGACCACCGCCCCACAGAACTGCCCTCTTATGATTTTCGGGTGGGTTTTGGCAGTCTTGTCAAGAAAACTCTCGAAGCCGACGTTCTAGCCTGGGTTTCTGTGCACCAGGTGCCAGTGGGGTACTCGCCGATGCCAGATTTGGATTCAGCGGGCCAAAAAACCCCCCGAAATTATTTTTGGTTGACCTTCTTTGATTGTGTCAGGAAAACTCCCGGAGATGACGTTTTGGGTCAGGTTCTGGTGCACCAGGTGTTCGAAGGTCAATTTGAACATTATATTCGTGATCAGCGGCCTCGAAAACCCCCGAGTACCCGATCCGGGCGAGTTCTGACCCTTATTTATCAAATTTGAAAATCTTCCAAAAGGCCTCCCAGATAATGCATTTTTCGCGTGCACTTTGGCCTGCAGCGGGCCAGTTTTCGGTCTCCGGGGAAAATCTTCTCAGGCACATTTTTACATGATCGTTTTGGAAGAGAATGCAGAAAACCGCATCCCGATCCGACCTGTGGCACAAAATTCCGAGGTTTTCGCGGGCGTTGACGCGACTACAAAACCCCAGTTTTGATCAGTGGGACCAAAACCTTGTTTACCTACAACAAATATATGCTTACTAAGTATAATTAGAACTTTTTTTATTTTCGTCGAGTTCTTGGTCTCTTTCTTATTCCTTGGAATTTTGTAATCGAATTTAAACCTATTTCCCGACTATCTAGAGCTCTGAAATTTTCAGGATAGCTAAGAACTGGATGACAATGCATGTTTCAAGTGTGTTTAGGCCATAGACAAATTATCTCTGGTTTAGGCATATATAGTCGATTCAGATAGTCTCATCAAGTGGGCTGGGTACGTGTGAGATCACCATTAGCTTTATTACTAGATTCAATGTCATCGCGATGTGTCAAAAGTTTTATAGTTATATTGAGGTTATTTCTGATCCTGATCTGATCGAAAAAAAGTAAATATTACGCTTGAAAATAATATCTAGAATTCCTTTAAACTGTTCATATTAATACTTGATCAGTTTTATAAATCAACACGTAATTTTATTCGAGTAAGTATAATTTAAAATTCGGTAATCTGAAACACTGTCACAATGTATTTTTTATAATTCACGTTCACAAAGTTTCTATTTCGAAACTAAAAACAGTATCGAAATAGATTCATTGTAACACTGTTTTTGGTAACTTTTTGTTTTACACAATTGGTTGCACTGCACTGATTTTCAACGAAAGAGTTCAGATAGTAAATCAAGAAGTATGTTGTAGTAAATTATTAACTACATTATCAGCGTTATTGCTAAATTCGGAATATTTTATACAAATTTGACAAACATTCTAATTTAAAATCATTAAAACTGACAAGTGTCAAAACTGTCAAGATTGCCAACATAAATAAATATTTCGAAAAACTCTCATTTTACTTTTTTTTATACTTTTAAAAGTTCATTATAAAAAATAGTATGTAACACTCGAGTTACAATGACGGTTTGTAGTACTCGTTCTTTGCGAAACTCACCGCTTCGCGGTTCGTTTCACAAACTGAACTCGTACTACGAAACCTCTGTCATTGTAACACTTGTATTACAATATACTATATTCATGTATAAACAACCAAGGAGATCTTTTATATCTAGAATAAGTTTTTCGGTACTAATTAAATAATCGTGAAACTAAAATCTACTATTATTGTGTTTATCTTGAAACCTCTTTGAACAAAAGGAATGCTTAGGCAAATATTCAGTTTATTCTTCAAAATTGTGGATATAGTATTATACAAAAAATTCAAAATAAAAAGGTAATTATTTCAATTATGCAAATTAAACTAAACATGATTTTATTTGGGTTTATAGCACTGTGTAAATACTAGATTAGAATAATTCAAAGGGTCTACAAATTTACAAATTAAGCTAAATCAAGCAAAATACTTAGTACAAATTCACTTTAAAATCGCATAATAAATCAGCATGTTATAAGTACTTATTTTGTTAAGAAAAATATCCAAAAATATTTTTGAAGTTATACTTCTATTCGTACACCCTGTAGAAAAAGATTGTGTAGAGTTAAATGGGAAAAATCATTACATACCTATGTAATGGTGTGAGTAAGAGAGAGACAGAAACACTTATAAGGTATATTGGTCGGTAAAAACAAAGATAAAATATATATCACATGTTATTAGTCATAACTATAAGTCCATTGAATACCGTTTAAACATTCAGTACACTGAAAAGGGATAGATATATAAAAAGTAGTCTGAACTAATGTATGAATATCATAGTGACGGACCACATGATTATTTGACAGATTATTTTATAATTCTGTCACGTAAGTATACATATAAAGTTTAGCATTTTATATTAATAATAATATTCAGTAATGAGTATTGTATTGTAGTCTAAAATACCGTCACATGGTTGCAGTATATTTTGCTCTATGCTTTTAAGGTTGTTGGCTACATAAACAGAGTTTTTACGAATAGTCGAGGAAATAAAGCACCAAAACCTCCGAATTTTGTAACGTAAGATGAATCCGAATGCGTTTTTTTGCATTGGATTCGTTAAAGTTAAAGGAAATTTGTCGCTATATTTTATAATGTAAAAATGGAAATTGCATTTCTGCATTCGAAAAGTACATTCAGACAATAGAGAGAAAACTTACAACTCGATAAGTATTGCTGAAAATGGGTTCAATTTATATACTCGGGGTTTTTGGAGTCGCTGAACATTAATATCACGATTCCAAAAGTCTCCGCGGCACTTGGTGTCTATGGTATTTACCTCTTCTCCTGGGGTTTTATATAAATTCTGTACGAAATCAGTGCACACTTGGTATTCGGTGTTTTTTTTGAGTCGCTAAATACGATTATAATAATAGCGATGGTGTTCGAGTTCGAAACACCTGGTGCTTAAGACGGACCTCGTTTCCTGGAATTTTACGCAAATTCGATACAAAAAGAGTGTGCACACGGTACTAGGAGGTTTTTGGAGTCGCTTACCACGAATATCATATAATGAGTTTGCTAAATCATTCGCATACAAATTTATGAATCCATGCGCGTGCATAGAAGTATAACTTCTGCCAGCAGTCCCACTGACTGCCACACTAGTTTTTTTTTAATCAACGACCATCAAACTAATTTCTTCACTAGTTGAGCCTGTTTCGTGATCACTTTCACAAATATCTTCTTCATCGTCCTCATTTAGTACACCCATCAATTTCTGCCAATGGATTCTAATTTCTTCTTTGGCATGACTTATGAAGTTTTTCCACTTATCTTCTAAGCACTGGTTAATTTCTGCTTTCCATATTAAAATCATTCTATCGTTTGATGATAAGTGAGCAGAAATATGTTTATTATAAAAGATTTTACAATCTGCCCATGCTAATTCGATTGGATTGTAGGTATTGACAATCTTAAAACTTCGTGGCCCTCTGCTTTGAGCATCTCGTCTACGAATTAACTAAAGTTTCAACCAAATAAACGAACATTAAATTTCCCTTTTCATATTCCTTTAAATAATGCAAATATTTTCTGCAAAAATTAATTCTGCAAATATTACCTGCAAAAATTAATTCTAGCAGTAATGATTTGAGACAGTTCTGTTGGGTTATCGTAATGAGATCGATTGCGCGAGAGAGCATTTTTTTTTTTTTTGGTGTAGATCCATAATACAAAATACTAGCAGACCCGCGACGTCGTTCGCGTGGCGTGTTGATTGTTGTATAAAAATTTCTCCCCCAACCCCGTTAAAAGTGTTCTGACATACCTGGCAAAATACATCTGTGAAAACCGCATTCGAATCTGATCAGTAGTTTTAATGTGATGCGTGCACAAACATACATAAAGACAAAAAAAATAACCTCATTTTTTGGTTCTATATCGATGTAGTAACACCCCCCGCTAATTATTTTTTAAATCTTTAGTACTTTCCGGTTTATTTTTAGGTCAGAAAATCTCATTTTGTCGGACAAGGCTAGATAATAAAAATGAGTCCGGTAAATGCTTTTACCGGACTATCACAATAATGTTTTGGCCCGGTCCGACAAAATGAGATTTTCTGACCCAAAAATAAACTGGAAATTATAGATCGCCCAACGAAAGTTTGGGACAGCCACGTGGCCTCTCGTTCAATGCGCAGTGGTTTTTTTACGAGCGTTATGATAACAACGACCGTTCTGAAAGCTTGTCAGTGTTGTAGCTAGATTGGTTTTGTAAACTGTATTTAGCTACGAATATGCTGAGAGAGTTTTTGAGTTGTTTTTTGAATGTATGTATTTTTTTAGTTTAAAGTGGGCAGTAACAAATTTATATAAAATAAATTCTTCTTAATTATGTTGGCATCATACATTAAAAATTAATTTAAGATGTATAATATATTTTTATTTCCGTCCGCCACTGATAGAAAGACTGCGCCTACCTGCGCCGACTAACACGTGGCTGTCACAAACTTTCGTTGGGAGACCTATACTAAATCCTGGCCGGTTTTAAAAAAAATATCCATAAATATCCCAAAAGAGCTTTTACTGAACTAGCAGGCTTGCAGGACTCGCCTGCGGCTCGCCCTGCAATTGCCCCCTCGTCCAGTAAAAGACCACTTTCCGGCCAAAAATTAAAAAATTAGTACTTTCCGGTTTATTTTTAGGTCAGAAAATATCATTTTGTCGGACAAGGCCAGAAAATAAAAATGAGTCCAGTAACAGCTTTTACCGGACTATCACAATAATTTTCTGGCCGGCCCAAAAAAATAGATTTTCTGACCCAAAAATAAACTGGAAATTACTAAATTCTGGGCGGTTTAAAAAAAATATTGTACGTAATACGTCCCAAAAGTGCTTTTACTGGACTCGCAGTACAGCCTGCGACTCGCATTGCAATTGCCCACTCGTCCAGTAAAAGACCATTTTCGGGACTTGTTACGTAAACTACTATTTATGTACAGAATTTTCATGTCTAGAGTTTTATTATATGAATAGATGAATAGATAAAACAATCACTTAAAAATCGACACTATTATATTAACTAACACGACATGTTTCGACGCACAGCTTCTTCTTCAGGTAAAGGGTATCCTACTCTACTGACAATATTATTTATAGATCTTATATTGCCAGTATAGTAGTTTTAAATCGATTACAAAATTCCCACATAATATACAAATTTAAGTACCAAAATAATTTATATAATAAAAGTAGTATGACCTATAAATCAGTAAAAAAACTATCTACTATAATAATCGAGGCAATGAAGCATTATGTTAGGAAATCTTTTAGGATTGGACGGATGGGAATGCGGATTTTTGCATTTGCTTTCAAAAATTATTTATACCATCCCTACCTAATGATTTTCGGTTCGTTTTTGTCGCTATTTCCAGGAAAATTCTCGAAGATGACGTCCGCGTCCAGGTTAGGGCGCATCAGGTGTCCGTGGAGTGTTCGCCGGTGCCATATTTGAATTCAGCGACCCAAAAAACCCCAGGGTGTCGAGTTTCTCTCCTTCCTCTCATGAAGTTCGGGTAGCCTGGCCTATGGACTATTAATTTTTATAATTTTCGGGTTATTGGAGTCGACGCGTAGACTTTATCTGTTTTGAGAAGGGGAATATTTAGTTCAAACATGAGAAGTGTTGCTATTGTAATTCTTTTCATTTTGTGCTTTTAAAGCAATCAGTTTCTTCTCACTACCTTCTCCCTTCGGTGAGTAATTTTAATTTGTTATAATTTTAAGTATTAATCAAAAATTTGGTGAATTTATTTTTAGTAGTTTTATTGGATATTTTTACTAACATTTAAATCTTTCGATTACAATCATTTGTTAAGAATCAGTTTTTTATTGAGTTAAAAATATATAAACATATCAAGTGATTAACTTTTTTCTCTCTCGAACTTTGGAGAAACCTTGGATAATTGTAATCGAAATTAAGGTCTAGTGGGACGGAATTTTGACTGTTATTATTTTAATTCATAGGGCCATTGCCAATTTGTGAAGGGTCCAAAGTGAGGGCTGTTATAAATAGAAGATCTATCCTGAGTGACGCTTTTTCTTGCCGAATATATCGTCCTGCCACCATAGACAGATTGTTTTTCCGCCACCAAAGTCTTTCCTCGGAATACTTCCAGTATTTAAAGAGAAGCCATCTTGCCATCGACATCTTTAACCGGTGCGAACACTGCGAACTACGACAAAAATTCCGTCCACCACGTCGATTCCGAAGATAAAAAGCAAAAGATAAGAAATTGGTTATTCACTATTTTTATTTCTAATAACTAAAAGGTTTGAATAAACAATTTAACACTGATTCTCTTTTTTATTTGTATGTCTGTACTTGGCGCCCTTATTTATTTGTTTGGGGAGAGTTAAAAAAGAAAGCCAGAAGGAAGCCACGAACCCTGGAGCTAGCCAAGGGTATTTTTACGCTACAAGTCTCCCGGAGATGACGTTCGTCGACGTTCCTAAGCTTCAGGTGTTTGGGGGGTCAATTTGAACATCATAATCGTGATCAACTACCTCAAAAACCGCTCGGTACCCAACTTGGGCCAATTCTGACTCTTATTGCCAAAAGACCTCTCAAAAAAATGCATTTTTTTAATGCATTTTTGGCTACAGCAATGGCAACTTCCGGTTTGTACTAGGTAGAAAGAAGGTAGGAATGGTATAAATAATTTTTAAAAACAAATGCAAAAAACCGCATTCCGATCCGTCCTATCCTAAAAGATTTCCTATCTTTGGCCTTTTTACTGCTTCATTGCCTCGACTATAAAAAGTTCTTTTTATAAATTGTGATTTTTTATTTTTAAGTTGAATTTAGCTTTGAAATATATTTGAATTGTAAATATTTCAAAAATTTAGTAAATATAATTTTCTCTTTGGTATCTAAATTCTTATTTTCTAATTACTATTTAAGTTTTTGTTGACTTTTCAAGCACGACATTGCATAAATTTCGATACTCTGTATATTAAGCCACTGAAATAATTTTCAATAAGAATTCTACATCATGGAAAATTACCAAACAAACAGCGTACACTTTTTTTAATACTAAATATATGTCGATCTCTCCCTAACGCATTACAATTAATTTTTATTTAAGTTTTAAAGTGGTAAAAATCGAGCCTTGTTATTATTTGTCTCAAAACAAAAAACTTTCGACGTCGGCGGTTGCCAGGGTGAAAAAAAGTGGGGTGGGACGGTGCGTATGTGGAAACCGCGATGTTAGGATTATAAACATCACGGTGGAAACCGAATAATTGCGTGTTTAGAAATCATTGCACCGCAAAATATTTTAAGACGAATTCAATTGTGATAAATATCGATCCCAAAAAGAGTGTTTTCTTTACGTAATTGTGCCAATTTTCATCTAATAAATAGGTAGATTTTAATTTCTTTGTGTAGTTGTGAAAATGATCCAAAACTACCAAATATTAATGTTTATTATTTTGTTTTTTGTTAGTAGGTGTCAGAACGAGATTAGCGATGGAGGATTCGATGCTTACAATATCTCGACAAGAAACCAATGGTAAGTATGAAGGTTTTTTTTTGGTAAATATTTTTATTTGTTTGTATAAGTTTGATTTTGTTATATTAAAATTGAATTTTATTTCCAGGTTTCTACGTAGAAGTGAAAAGTGTTTTTTTAAGCGAGTTCCGAAAATATTTTTGTAATACAACTTGCAATCGGGTAAAATTTTATCAAAATAAAAACCGGGAAGTAAATTCAGTGCGTTTAATAAATCGAATTTATCGTAAAAAGTAAATCGCGCGATAATTATAATTACGATAACAATAAAATGATAATTATACCAATTTCCTTACAATACCTTAAAAGACAGGTATACTCGATATTTATAGGAATCAGATTAATTATTTGGGTTTATAGATTTATTGGGTATATCTGGACAAGGCATAGGGGAAATTTGGGTAATTATTTTACAAGAAAATTCGTACAAAACAAGAGTGAACGTCAACCGGGAAAAATCGGGAATAATAATCCGGAAAATCGCGGGGATAATTATACCAATTTTCTCAGGATACAATAAGGACAGGTATAGTCGATATTTATATGAAATCAATAAGTTATTTGGAATTCATATATTTATTGGGTATATCTGGACAAGGCTGTGAGATACCCTGTTATGTGATTTTTTTTTAAATCGTATAACTGTGCGTAGGGGAAATTTGGGTAATTATTCTAGAAGTAAATTCGTACGAAATCCGGATAATCGCGGGGATAGTTTTTCCAATTTTCTCAGGATACAATAAGGACAGGTATATTTGATATTTATATGAAACCAATACGTTATTTGGAATTCATATATTTATTGGGTATACCTGGACAAGGCTGTGGGATACACTGTTATACGATTTTTTTAAAATCTATACGTTATCTATTTGTTATACGATTTTTTTTAAATGGTGTAACTGTGTAGGGGAAATTTGGGAAATTATTCTAGAAGTAAATTCGTACGTTACGGGAGTGAACGTAAACCGGGAAAATTCGGGAAGTGTACGCGAATGGAAACTATGAAGAAAACTAGAAATTCTAGTTATGGAGGAGCCAGCATTAGGGAAGGAGAAAATAGGTAATTTATTTTTCTTCTTTCTTTCAGCAGCCCTTAACTCTCCACTCCTGGACGTAAGTCTCCCCTTGACGTTTCTATTCTGTCGCATCTTTTCTATTTGATACCATTTTCTTAATATTATCCAACCACCTCTAGGAGGTCGACCCACACTTCTTTTATGCAATTTAGATCTCCACTGCATAATGTGTTTGGTCCATCTTGAATCCTTTGGTCTGGCAAAATGTCCTATCCAATTCCATTGTATTCTGTCTTCAACTTTGGTCCGTCTGCGTATTTCGTGCTTGCGGAAGTAATCTTTCAAAGTTCTTCTTTTCTATTGTGCGCTTTGTGATTCCAAGTTTGTTGGCGGCTTTTATAGTCATCACTGACTTTCATGATTTTCAGTGTCTTCAAAAGTATTTTTATATTCTTTTTCAACTTTTTGCAAGGTCTCCAAAGTCGTTTTCAATGCCTATATGCATTTGCTATTTTAACATTTCAGTATCTTTCTGTCACTCATCCAGTTGTTGACGAGACTTCTAGAAGAGTATGTAGTTGAATCTTCATCAACTGTCTAGTCGTATAATGTCTTCATAGTTTCTTTTAGCTAATTCATAAATAAGCTTTTTGGCGAGTCTTACAAATCTTCTTTAATTCTGTTTTATCACTCACATTGTTATTAGACTTTTAAAAGTGTGTTTGGAGTCCTCGTTAAAATTTACTTTTTTCTTCAGTGTTTTTGGAGGTATTTTCAATTTTATCTGCTTTTTGATAAGTTTTCAACTTGTACACTTGCTTCTTTAACATCTTAGTACCTTTTTACTACTCACCGTTTTGTGAGAATTACTTCTAGAAGTGTCTTTGGGTTTTTCAGTATCTTTCTATCACTCACCCTGCTGTAAGACTTCTAAAAGAGTCTGCAGTTTTTTCTTTACTATATAGCTGTCTACTCGTTTAATGTCTTCATATTTTCTTTTAATTATTTCATCTGCTTTTTGGCAAGTTTTACAAATTTTCTTTAATGCTAGTTTATTTCTGCTTGTAGGCTTTCTGTTACCAACTTAATAAGGGGCTGCTCAATGTTCAAATTGGATGCGAAATTATAAAGGAGAAAAGAGATTCTAATTTTTTTTCTTTTTTTGTTTCAGGTAGGTTCAGAAGGCGCAGGATAGCTTTTTTTTTGGTAAGTTTTTTTGCACAAAAATTATTGCATGTTAGCAAATTCGAAATGAAATTTCGAATTTGATTCATCGATTTAGCGGATTGTAGCAAAAGTTCGGTTTGCGTTTAAACTACAAATAACAAAAAATTTTACATAATAATGCAATTTTTATCATTATTATTTATTTTTTGAATACATATATATATATATATATATATATATAATCTAAAGTCTCATTTTAACCTGAAGGTGTTATGGTTTACAAAACTTTCAAATAAATGATTTCAGCTATAAACAGATTTCACGAGTATACAAATTTTGCCTATTCATTCTTATTTCTTGCTTTCTTCTTTGCTTCTATCTATCTCTTAAACATGCTGCCACTACGTCGTTTCAAGTTTTCCTAGATCTACCTCTCGTTCTTTTTTGTATCGATTTTGCTTGCCATACGCTTTTTGGTTGTCTTCTATCCTTCATTCGCACACCCTGTTCAAACCACTGTATCTGTTGTCTTTCAATGCTTTTTAAAATCGATTCCACTTTTAATTCTTCTCTTATTAAATGATTTCTAATTTTGTCTCTTCTTGTACATCCTTTTACTGCACTCAAATATCTCATTTCCAGTGCTTGAATCTTGCTGTTCTATAGCTTTTTGTATTTCATCTATTTGTATTTCATTTTGTTCTTCTAAGTCTTCTGTTTTTATAAGTTGTTCTACATATGGTTCAAGATTACTGTCATTTGTGTTTAAAATACTTTCAAAATAGTTTTTCCATCTGTTCATTATATCTGAGTTCTCTGTCAGTAATGTGTCATTCTCAGATTTTATATTGTTAGTCCTATTTTGTCTTCCAGTTCTTAAAGTTTTCAGTACTCGATAAAATAGTTTTTGGTTTCCTTTGCAGTCATTCTCCGTCTTTGTCCCAAAATCCTGCCATTGTTGTTGTTTAGCCTTTTTTATTAACTCTTTAACTTTTATTCTTTGCTCTTTATATTTGGCATATTTTTCGTTGTTCTTGTTTCTGAGATATTATTTCCATTTTTGTTTCTTTAGTTTTATTTCTGATTTTATTTCATCATTCCACCAACATCTTTGATTTTTCGTTTTTATTTTTCGGGTGTTTCATTTGCTGTTTTGATCATTGTTTCTTTTAAGACTTTTCATAGTTCTTCTATCGTCATCTCGATAGTATTTTTTAACTATATTTTAATTAATTATTTATTTAAAGACTTTTGCTACAATTCTGTTGTCTACAAACGGTAGATGATGAAGAGCTCCAGAGAATAGGAAAAAGAAGAAAACAGTTTATTTTCCATCTTAAAATTCAACAAAATGCTTAAAAAAAATTTAGATTTCGTGAAAATTTCGAAAAATAAACATTTTTTAAAAAATTTCAAGGGTAGCTTTCTTTCTATTCCGAGTCAATGGATTTCTAAATTCTAAAAATTAAAAAGTTTAATTTTTAGTATATTGAAAATCGCAGAAAATTTCCACGTATTGTTTTCTCTTTAAAAATTGTCTCCTTCGTCCAAAAATTTGAATCCAATATCCTATAGTATTACCAATTTTTTTGTCTGTCTTTTTAGTATATTTTTATCGTTAGGATCAAATTTTCTTGAATACAGCGAATTTCCATAACCGATTTTCTTTATTTTTGAAAATATGTAAAATTTCAAATTAGCTTTCTTGTTTTCTATAAATTTTTTACATATTTGTAATAATTTTACTATTTTTACACATTTTCTTGTTTTCTTATCGATTTTACACTTTTTTCGTTTTTTTTCTAATTCTATCATTCTTTTAATTTTCCTAGTTTTTCCTGTTATTTGTATTTATTTTTTCGTTACTTTTGTCACCATTTTCTGGTTTTTCCTACATGCCGGACAAAGAAATACAGCAATCGAAATACAACGCCATCTAACAGATATTTTTCTCATTATTTTATAAAGTTCTTTATTTTCGTCGTGTCCTTTGTCTCTTTGTCATTCCGGATGGAATTTTTTTAATCGAATTTAAATCTATTTCCCGACCACCTAGAGCTCTAAAATTTTCAGGATAACTGGATGACAATGCATAAAATTACAATAGTAATGTGACCTATAAATCAGTAAAAAAAACTTTCTGCTATAAAAAGTTCTTTTTATAAATTTCAAAAAATACAAATAATAATCTTACCTAATACTACTTTTATTGTAATAAACGCTAAAGTAAAAAGTAAATATCCCTTCATTTTAAATATGAACTTTCAAGGTATATAACAAACTAAAACACATATAACTATGATTGTATTTATCTTGAAATAATTTAACATCCTATATTGATAAAATTCGAGAGCAATTTGTAACAATGATCTTTTAATCAGATTAAATTTTTTGTCTGCATCTATGTAAATATGCACTTTGTAAACACTAAAATACAGATATATATCGAATTTTTATCAAATAAACTCGTATTTTTTTTAGAACGATACGTATACTTCATTCATTAAATTTCCCATTCAATGTGTTTATTTACTTAACAACGTTTCATTTTTTTATTTCGACATTCCATTAATTGTGTTCTTGTTGTATTTTAACATTTTTTTCTTAATGAAGATGATTTTTACATACAAATTGTTATAATAAAAGAGTAGGTGAAGTTTTTAGAAAAAGTTTGAATGAATATACGAAAGAAGTCAGGAAGGTACAAGACAAGCAGCAAGGAGACGACATCTCCATAAGAGTTTCGGTTCATTGACTGGTTGAAAATGTTTTTTTTTATACTTTTTTTCCTCTTATCTGGCAACAGATCCTACCAAGTTCCATTTTAAGTGAGCGACGCATTGTATTATGTCTTCAAGATTGGTTCGTATGAGTATTTCATCATTACAGCTGTAATCTTTCAAGGTTATTTCTAGCATACGCCTTTCTATTGCACACTGTGTGGTTCCAAGTTTGTTGACGGCTTTTATGGCCATCGTAGTTGTTTTCACTGAATTAAAAACCTTGGTTTGTAGGTTGATGGGATCGTTAGTGTTACTGAGAACATTTTTAAGTTTTCCAAGGGCAGTTCATAACTTTCAGTATCTTCACTTTTTTTATCAAAGTCTCCAAAGTGGTTTTTAATGCCTATATGCATTTGCTATTTTAACATTTCAGTATCTTTCTGTCACTCATCCAGTTGTTGACGAGACTTTTAGAAGAGTATGTAGTTGAATCCTCACCAACTGTCTAGTCGTATAACGTCTTCACAGTTTCTTTTAGCTAATTTTTCTGCTTTTTGGAGAGTTTTACAAATATCTGTATATGAAGTGGTTAAGCGGTACCGCGTAAAGATTAAGATTGCAGATTCGAGTCATTTTCTTGTTTGTATACTTTCTATATTTCAAAAATATGAGATTTTATCGAACATATTCATTAAAGCATATAAAAACACTTCTTTGGTGTCAACACCCTTTTCAAGATCTTTCACAAGGTAATGCAAGGCATCTATTTTGTAGATTTACTAGGTTGGTAGGCAAATTATTACTTCTGAAGTAATATCTTTCATAGATATTTACTCCTTATATGTAAGACAAGTTTTTTTCATACTTTTAAGTAGAACGAAGCTGACTTTGGTTTCACCGGAGGATGTTTGCTACTTTTAGCTTCTTAAAATCTGTAATTTTTATTTGAACTATATTTATATAGAAATCAAAAAGCTTGCGTGTATTCTAAATTTATTTTACATATCGAACTCGTTTAATAATTAAAACATGTGCATTGGTAGAAATTTCAATTATAATAAACATCATGAACTAGAATCAATGAATTGGTAATCAGCAGTTACAATTCCCGTGCTGATTAACAAACTATCCAAAATGAACTGGAGTGCTCTCATACAAAGTAATGTCGCTCATCTATAATTTAATCAGGACGCTCTATAAAAGTAATAGAAGCACGTTTCTTATTCATAGGGCATTATTGTTCCACAATTGAATCGATGCAAGTGTTACCTATTTTACGTTGATGACTCTTTCTCTTAATATTGGTTTTTTACTACTCTTCTTTTATTTAGTTAATTATACATTATTGTCTTTCTGAGAAATAAGTTTAAGAAAGAGTATTAGGAGTTCACATAACTTTTATTTATTAGTTACGAGGTTTATCTTTTAAGTTTTTATAAAAACTGTTTTATTGGTTTTCAAAATATTATTTGAAACACTTATGGGGGCTTTTTACACAATTTTATTTAATCTAGTCAGTGTGTTTAGAAGTTTCTAGAATTTTCTAGAAACATTATTTAAAATGGTCAGTTGATTTTTTTACAAACTTATAAAATTCAACTGTCAACAACAATCTTTCAAATTAAGGTCCCTTCCTTTACGGTTATCCCGTTACACATGCGCTCAAATCAATTCTCTAAACAGTTTTTCCACTTTAAAGTTGATAAAGATTTGCCAGTCTTCGACAGCTTTTTCAGGTGATGGAAGGCTCTGTGCACGGATTACTTAGTTGTCAGTCATTCAATGAGTTTCGGTACGTTACCAAGTTTAAAATTCACTTTTTGTTCAATTTTCATTTTTCTACCAATGTTTAAAAGCTAATGTTACTTTGAGCACGATAACTTGGTGTGGATTGATTTGATCGTCATTAAATTTTGATAACTCTAGCCCCAACAACAGATGTCACTACCAGTATTAGATATTTCTTAAAAGTCCTGTTTACTTTGCGACAGACCTTGTACTGGAATACATGTTTGTCAAACCTAAATCTTTACATAAAAAATGATTTGTAATCTGCGATATGTCACAGGAACACTTCTCATGGTACCTCACACGTTGATCTTCTTTAATCATCGTACTCCATCGATGTTTTTGGAAATCATAATCGATTTCGTTTGCATTCTAGTTGGGACTTTCTTAAAATTATACAAAAAATACTCAAAATTGAAATAAATCCATAAACAACAACATGCACCAGCAAAAAGTTCTAACAATTAAACACTGACAACCACCTACTTTATACTTTATATCTACTCGGCGGTCGACCGACATGCGACATGCACTAACACAGAGCAAAAACGATGTAATAAAAGTTTCACTTTAAACAACGAGCTTTACGAATATTCTGATGACACATTTCAGTATCGCTATCAAATGGTTATTTGTCAAACTTAACAGATAACCCTCCTATTATTCTTATAATTTTTTATGAGAGAAAACTATTTCATAAAAATAATGTTGAGTAGTTTGCAGCTGTACTTATAAAAATTTACTTACAGTCATTGAAACTTTTCTGGAAAATCGATAACACTTGATTAATTGAGATCATAAAGATGTGTACATCAAAACTAGTTATATCGTAAAAAAGATGATGCCATATAGAAGTATATATCTTTTCTTTTTATTTATTGTCAA
Source organism: Altica lythri (assembly GCA_964028335.1). NCBI lineage: Eukaryota > Metazoa > Arthropoda > Insecta > Coleoptera > Chrysomelidae > Altica > Altica lythri. Next base: position 8,349,428 of record OZ034808.1, on the reverse strand, counting down.
ACTTTATATTACCGACCAAAATAATAGTAAAAACTTCTCTTAAACTAGGAAGTAGGAGTTTTTCTGTATAATATGTTGTTTTAGCTGATTTTTTAAATGCTTTTATTTAAAAATCCAACTAAAATTAAATAATTAAATAATAAAGGATTGACTTTTCCTTTTTTTTTCACGGCAATTTAATAAAATTAAATTTTCTGCATTCTACTGTTTCAGCCTTTTATTTTTCATGGCGATTTCATCAAATTAAACAGTCTGTATTCTCATCTTCCGTATTTCGGTATAGGCAATTTATTGAATTATTTAAAAAACAATCTAGGCACTCCTTTATTAGAATTCTCTTTCGGGGGGAATCGATTTCAGGACTAACATAAAAACTAAGTTTATTAAAAACTGCGCCAAACAAAAGCAACAGCAACTGAAAATTAATTGGTTCTATTTATAAATTTTGGAATGCAAATTAAATCTTTTTAATTTAAGTAATGGCCAAAAATTTCTATCAACTTGCAGCTTGCGGGAAATTAAATTAAAACTCCAATTACTCAAATTAAAACGGAGATTAAACTCCGGGTAACTAAACGGGTCCGAGGTTTTTATCAAAATTAAAATATTTCACTTTTATCTTACCACGATAATTTCTACTCTCATTGTAATAATTTCTTAATTTTATACCTTACCTAAAGGGTTGCCTTTAATACCTAAGATCATTTTTTAAAGCCCTCTTTGCTTTAACACAATTTTTTAAAGATGTAGATGTTTATCTTCGCTGATGACTTTAAACATGTCAAAAACAGCTTAACATTTATATTGCCTTAATATCTTTAATATACGTTTAAACAGTTGTAGCTAATACTATTCAGGTTTAAAAAAGAAAACTTTCTTATCTTCTTCTTTCTTTTAAGCTTATTTCAAGCCTAGTTGAGGTCGGCTTTAGCCTTCCCTATCATTCGTTTCCACATGTCTCTATTTAATGCATCCTTGCTTCTCCATTTCTTCTCTTTCAGGCCCTCATTGATTTTATTCATACACTTCAACTTTGGTCTTTCTCTCTTCCCATTTTCACATTCATCTTCTCTTTTACTCATATAATTTTTATCCCTCCTCTCTACATGACTACACCATCTCAACCTATTTTCTTGGATTCTCTTGCTTAGCTATCCCACTTTCACTGTACCTCTTACTCTTGTATTTCTTAGTTTACCTCAACACGTTAGTTCCCACATGCATCGCAACATCTTCATCTCCGCCACTTCTAACTTCCTTTCTTAGCCTTTCGTTATTGATCAACGCTGGTCTTACACTGTCTTGTCACATCAAACTGCACTCATTTTTCTTCAGTTCTTAATTCTATGATTCATCTTACCTCCCTCTTTTCTAGCACAAACCCTTAATATTTAAAGTTTTCCACAGCTGGCAGCATTTGGTTCTGCAGATTGATTTTAAGTCCATTCGTCTCGTCTGTTGTCATATACTTAGTCTTCGTCCTATTCACTCTCAACCCTCTACCTTAAGCACTTTTCTCCATTTCTTAAGTTTTCTTTCCAGTCTCGATCCTCACACAGGCATAAATCCAAATTGTTCTTCAATTTTACTCATCTCTTCTTTCAGCCTTTTCTCAATTATTTTCTTCCAAACTGTTTTAATGCCACATGATTTTAATGATTTATGTATTTACCACATGCATGATTTTCCTCCACGCTTTTGCTCCTTCATTATGGATCTGGAACTTTCTTTATCTTCTGCATCAATATGTTTCTTTGTCTAGCTCGATCTCTTCTGTGCACTGTATATCTACGAGATTCTTCTTCTGTCTGTAGCTCCTTTTCGCCTTCTGTATTAATAAGTTTTTTGTTCTTTTCGTAACTCTTCTGCATCATGCATTTCTTCGTCTTTCTGAATATCTTCTGTATCGGTTGCATCAATGTATTTCTTTTTCTAGCTAAAGCTCCTTTTTAACATCTATAACAATGTTTTTTTTAGCTAGATCTCTTTTGTATCAACTGCGTCATTATGTTTCTTCGTCTAGCTGGCTTCTGTACATTGTATATCCATTAATTTCTTCTGACTGAACCTGTTTTAAGTACTCTGTAACAATGAGTTTTTTGTTCTTTACGAACCTCTTCTGCATCATGCGTTTTTTCTTCTTCCTGAATCTCTTCTGTATCTTTTGCAACAATGAGTTTCTTCTTCTAGCTGGACCTCCTCTTTAACTTCTGCAACATTGAATTTCTTTTTTTAGCGAAATCTTTTCTGAATCTTCTGCTTCAATATGTTTCTCTGTCCAAACGCACCTCTTTTTTACATTGTATATCTTCTTCCAGGACCTCTTCTGTACCTTATAGAGATGTCTTAGAGTAAAAAATATTCTAACATGTGGTATAGTCTGTTTCATCGTTTTTGGCCGATTTGATATTAGAAACCACTCAAATAAGATTAAACTGTCATCCAAGTTACCAATGGCGGAGAGTTTTTTTTTCTAAATTAGGTCGTAAGTTTCTAAAACTCTATCAGTGTGGTTTGACATCTACAAAAATATGACAATAATAATTATTAAATTCAACCCTTCAACAACGAGCCGTGCATGACGGTTACTAGGAATGTGAATTAAGTCAAGACTTCCGTATTGAATACTTTTTATCCACCGGTGAAACAAGTGTTGTATTAAAAAACAAACGTCCTCATTTAAATTTCTAACTTGCCTGTATCTGAGAGAGATGTAACTCTAAATTTACTTCGAGTATGATTTCTGTCATCGGCCAAAATCGGTGAAATGGACTATAGAAACTTGCTTGCCTGGTTTTGTACCGTTCTTAGGGATCGTAACAAAGCTTAACAGCATAAAAGCTCCCAGAAAAAAAGGACGTGTAGTTAAAAAAGGTTTTTTAAAATAAGTCATGCAAAGTTACTTAAAACTTTATTACACTGAAAAATTTAATCCAGTTCAAGAGTTCGTCAACAAAGTTTCACATTACAGTTATTTCAAAGATAAACTGTTCTGCTTCAACAACAAGGTATAACTACAGTTTGTTGTGTTTGATTATAAAGGCAGTGTGTTAATCCCTGTAAAGTTAAAGTTTCCGCACACATCGAATCGATGTCAGGAAACCATTTTCGGTCAATTTTAAGCCGTTACATCCTTCTCTATTCAACGAATTCTATCAAATATCCTGAAGTTACACAACCCCATAGGTACTGTTAAGTTTATTTGGATTTCATAAAATCTAAAATCCCTTTACATATCCGCATCGGTTAACCCTTATGATTAGTGGGTAAAATTAAAATGATATCAAAAGGAAACAGTTTGAAATTAATATAACTTTTGACTGTTTGAAAGGGATTTAATAAAGGAAACAGTAGTAATTTTATACATGAATTATATTTCATACAAAGGTTTATTTGTCTATTTTAAACAAGTATTAAAACATACGAAGATTAAAACATACAGTCTGAGAAATATAACAATAGGTAAAACTATGTATCATGTTTATAAACCTTATATTAATTTCTTTTAAATAAATTTATTTTCTAATTAAAATATGATTCTGTTGTTCGAAATTTTTAATAACTTCTTAAATATATGCGACATTTTGATGCCAACTGACAAAAGACACATAAATATATGCTGTACAAAAATTCAATTTTTTTTTCAAATTTAAAAATGTTTATTATAAAGTTTACATGTTTTCTTAAGATTAAATAGAAATATTTAAATTTTTCCCTATACCCTGCTATAGGACTTAGTGTTCTTTTCAGGGTAGTGCTACATTATAATGTTTCCTGCTTTTTACTATAAGAGTTGTCTGTGGCAACTTTATCCTGTTTAAGAAAGGCCATTTAGCAAGTTCTTCCTCAACCAGTTTGTTTCCAGACTGAGACAGGTCGAACTTGGGTCGAGGGAAACCACAGAAAACCTCGGCCTACTTTCTGTACAATAAGTTCTTAGCTTATATTTTATTTATTACATATTTATGATTATTAGCGTAGGGCTAGTGGGGCCTCTTCTAAGTGGTCTTGGAACTCCTCTGGAAGTTGTTGTCCTGCTGCTTGGAGTAGCCTCAGCTGGGGAAGTGGAAGTTTTCTTCGAGGTTTCCTCTGGGGACGTGGAAGTTTTCTTCGAGGTTTCCTCTGGATGACTCTGTGACCTCTGTTCCAAGGGGTCAGTAGAGTATCATGGGCCCGGGTGTTGGGGCTCTGCAGGGTCCTGGTGGCATACCTTGTTTGGGTGAAAAACAATGATTGACCTATCACAGACATTTTCTTATCCTCGTACGGTAATTTCCTTCTTTAAATACTCATTCCACCGATTTTTACATTACTTTTGAATTAGTCTTGCGACAAATCTTTAGTCATTTTTTTCTGTTTTACCAGCTTTTTTAAGTAATTTAGAAGCATACCGTAAGTTTATTATCTTTATTAATAACAGATTTCAATCATCAAGAAAATACCATTTTGGTTTTTATTTTATAGAAAGAACTTCAATGTTTTTACCAGTGTGCTGTGCCGTCTATTTATCTGCTTCAAAATTTTCTTTAATCTGAAATAATCATTAGTTTATACAAAATTTAAAATGTTATCTCTCCACTTATTAAATGCGTGTTACAAGTTTTAAGTAATGACATTTTCTAGTTTCGTTAAACCAAGAATTAAATTTCATCTTAATCAATTCAAACCCGAAGTGAATTAATAAAATGGAGTTAAACGTTTGAGACAAAAGGATTCAATTTTCCGGTTCTCTTTGATAAAGACAAGACTTCGAGACGAATTAGTAATGTTCAAATTATAGAGAGAAATGAGTTCGACTTTTGATTTTTTTTTCGCAGGGAAATTTTAAAAATTGAAAAAGTTTTTAAATGTTTGTTAAAAATTTTATGGATCTTACTGTCTATAAAAAAGAACATTAAAATCTTTAAGGATGGTAGACACATTGCAAGTTTTATTTAATATTTAAATATTAAGGAAAAAAAAGTGTTTCATAAATTTAAACATTGTTGTTTAACGTAAACGATTGTTTTTTGAGATATTTTTAGAAAGTGTATAAAAAAGAATATATTTGACCAGTTCGGATTTGTATTCAGACAGACAGACAGACAGGCAGGCAGACAGACAGACAGACAGACAGACAGACAGACAGACAGACAGACAGACAGACAAGATGGGTAGATAAAAGAAAGTTTATAGGAATGTTGGATTTGAGAACCCTGTTTTAGGACTTATGTCCTTTTCAGGGAATGGATAGGAGTTTTTGCATTTGTAGCAGGTTGGATAGCTTTTTCTTCTTGCTATTTATGGAGCTTGAACGTACCTAAATAGTCTTTTCCTTTTGGTGTGAATGTGAGTCTTGTGTGCAATGTGGAGTTAGATTGACACTGTGGCGTGTCTCCTCTGTCGTGGAGCCCTTACATTTGAAGCCCTTCTATTTGTTATTTAGAGCTACCTCAGATTAAAATTTGACGTTTTCAACTTTATATAAATTCGTTTAATCTATACGTATAATAAAACTGTAAAAATGTATATGTTTGTGCGCGCATCACATGAAAACTACTGATCCTATTCGAATGCGGTTTTCAAAGACGTATTTGTCTTCTTTCAACTTAACATCTGGTGTATAAAACTTTCTCCCCCCCACCCCTTTATCGGGGTGAGGAAAGAAATTTTCATACAAAAATCAACACGCCAGGCGAACGACGTCGCGGGTACATCGAAATAGAACCCAAAAATGTGGTTAGATTTTTTTGTCTGTCTGTCTGTATGTTTGTGCGCGCATCACATGAAAACTGTTGATCCGATTCGAATGCGGTTTTCACAGATGTATTTGTCTTCTTTCAACTTAACATCTGGTGTATAAAAATTTCTCTCCCATTCCTTAAATGGGGTGGGGTAAAAATTTTTATACAACAATCACACGCCACGCGAACGACGTTGCGAGTACAACTAGTTATCAATAAATCAGTTGCATCCGGATTAGTTGTTGATTTGTAAAGTTTGTACTTTGCGTCCTGAAGCAGAGAATCTGAATTACTTAATATAAATCAAATTAAAATTCGAACCACAACAATTGAGCTAGCGCGGAAAGTTTTATCTTAAAAGCTATAATTTAGTGTTCGCTTTGAAATTCGATCATTTTACAAATAAATTGCACGTAGCGAGAAAACATATTCTTAATGTTTGATACTATTTATTCTTACAATAAATAATTGGGATTTTGACTAAAAACTACAATGATCAATTCCAACTTTAAAAAACTTCAGTTTTATTAATTGATAACACTTTCGACTAGATGTAGCTTACAACAAAAACTTGGGTCATTTATTAGTGTCCAGCAAACCGGACAGAGACAAGAAGGAAAGTCGATAAAATGAGTTTAGCAAGTGACGATTCACACGATAAAGTCTCTTGATTGTTCCGATCTGTCACTTTACGGGCAATTTAAGACGTTTAGAGGGTTGTGATGATACTATTCAGATCTTTGATCAATAATTTAAATTGTTTTATTTCTCACAATCAGATGTCACTGTATATTCTAATGTCTTAATGACTGAGGAAGAAGTATATATACGATGATAGATGGATTTTACTTGTTTCTGTTTCTGTTTCTTCATACAATTTCACAAATTGCAGATTTTGTGCTTCTGTTCATTTTTTGTTGATCGCCATGTTTATACTAGCACCGTGTGAACACACCATTATGGACGATTTTTTTACTGTTTACGGGTTTACTGTAGATAAAAAAAACAACTTAATACAAACAAAATTTTATTCCATAGAATGTAGATTCTATTTTTCATTTTCACATCATATTTACAGAGACAATCTTACATTCAGATTGTGTAAATGAATTTACAGTTTATACAATTTAAAATAAAAAAGGGAAATCTTATAATTTTTCTAACTAACCTACCTTGTCTAATTTCAGTCTTATTATATTTTAATCAAATAATTTGAACTTATTTATTCAATATTTTGTTGAATTTATAAACTCATGGACAAAATTAAAGCACCACCTCTTTGTCTCCTTTAAATTTCTTAATAATAATCATGATTATTTCCTTCGATTCAAATTAACCAATAGAATGTCATATTTTTTTGAAATCGGACCAATCAGAATCAAATATCAGCGACTATTGCACTAGAACAATATCAGCGACTATTGCACTAGAGAAATAGTCACGTCAAATATAAATGTCAAAAATCTGTCTTCTCAGGAAATAATCTTCGTAAATATAACACGACCTTGATTAATAGTCTGCTATTTTTGTTGTTGCTAAATTTCTCGAAAATTTTAAAATTTGTTTCGACATTTTTTGACATTAATAATCAAAGATTAAAGCCCACGAGCTAAAGCTCTCGGGCTTTAATCAGATTATTAATGTCAAATTATGTCTCAACAAATTGATACTATAGTATATTGTGTATCTAGTAGGAAAAGCGATACATTCCCGGACGACAATGTAAATTGTTGGCCGAGGCGTCTAGCCGAGGCCAACAAACATTGAGAGTCCGGGAAGTTGCTTTTACTACGAGATACACATACTATTTTTTCTAAAATCGCATTAAATATAATCGTTAATTAAGAAAGTTTTATGAATGCATAACTGTTTTTGATATCATCTTATTTTCTATGAAACCGTTTCGTTGACATTGTTTGTTTATCATTGTTGATTAGTGTCACAAAACTGTCAGTTCGGATAGTTACATATTGCTTAAAATATTTTAAATTATATTTAAAATGGACAGTGACGATGATGTCCAGAGGTGCAAAACGCCTCCAGAGTTACTAAAACACTACTACTAATGTGATTTAAAATTTATTGCCAAATAAAATCAAGGCGCTAAATATGAATTTGCTTATATACGTTTTATGGATCATTCCCGTATACAAGTACGTGATAGTATATTCTGTAACAAGGTTAGAATGAAAATTCGATACGAGTCCCCTACAGTTGGTTGCCCAGTAACGGACTAAAATACAAGAATAGTGTATTTTGCAGCACGAATTTGATCCGAGAAACTAGACATTTCCAAGCAATTTCAGAAAAAAATATTCTCGAAATCTAGATACCACAAAAATAGCCGACTATAATCAAGGCCTTGTTATATCACCCTTGATTAAAATTGCTAATTTTTAACGAATAGAGATATGTCTTCTTTGGTAATCTAGACACATCGTGTCAAATAGTCGTTTGTGTTAAATTATAATTGTTATAATTTTAACTTGTGTTAAGAGTTGAGCACGTTGTCGTTACAAAATTTTTATAGACGTTTTATTCTAATAAATGGTCTCACCATGTTTTTAATAGTGAAAGTTTTCCTCGATTTCTAATCGACCCTGATTTCTTTATTATGAGACCACTTTTAAAATATCGTCTTTTCAACAAAAAAAGAATCATCAAAATCAGTTTATAAACGACGAACAAACATAACAAACATAAAAAAGCATAAATTGAGAAACCTCCTCCTTTTTTGAAGTCTGTTAAAAATGATTTAAGATACGGTCTTCTCTTGCTGATTTTTTTTTAAAACTGTTACTTAGCTTCTTTTACAAGTTTTGTGAAGCTACGAAACATAATAGTCGAATAGAGGAAAACTTATTTAATTTTGTCCATGAGTTTATTTACTAATTAGGATACATTTATATTTTTTCTTTATTTCTGTGTTAACTTTTTGTTATATGTTTGTTATTTCTATTAACTTTTGATTTTAAAGAAATTTAAGAAATCTACTACGAAAGTTTTTTAAAAATAATTTAGTTGTCTAAACTGTAAATTCTGATTTAACAGACTATATCTTTTATTTGTATATTTACAATTATCTAACTATACTTCCAATCTGTAGCATTTTTGATGAAAAAAGTATTTATTCATCAAAAATTTCTAATTAGAGTGAAATTAGTTTCTGTTCATTACATACAACGCGCAAAAGATTTTAATTTATTTCTTTTGTCTTTTGATTATCTACCAGTCGTTTTCACGCGCTGTAGGTATAAACTAAAGTAATATTACAGGACAGTTTTTTTTTCATAATTTACAATAACAAACAAATTTTGTTTTTTGTAAAAGTTTTACTAGAATCCAGAATGTTAATACTAAATGAAATACACTTATACAGGAATAACTTCTAGTTAAACTTTTTCCAAATATTCACAAGAATGTAAAGTAGTTAGATATAGGAATCTACAGTATAGTTTCTGTAAAGTCACTGTCAGGAAATCCTTTGTCGGTGTGGGATTTAACAGTAACTTGTCGTATATACGCATAGACAGAAAATTACAAATAACAAAATACCCATAACGGAGTCAAAAGTGTATTATGATCCCACAACCAAAAGAGAAGATGAATATGGACAAAATGTGGAATGAAATAGAAGAAAAGATTATGGATACAGCGGAGAAAGAACTCTGATACAAGGATAAGACAAGAAAACAAAATTGGGTGACGGACGAAATATTGGATAAGCTTGACGAACGAAGAAAATATAAAATTCAAGGAGATAGATACAAGCACAGAGAATTATAGCAAGTTATAAGAAAAGATATAAGAGCAGCAAAAAATAATTGGTTAAGGAAACAATGCGAAGAGATGGAACAACTAAAGGATCAATATGATGACTACAATCTAAAAAAAGTAAAAGAAACAGTTGGGATATACAGAAAAAAGCCATTCTCTAACATAGAGGATGGACAGGGAAAAGTTACACAAGACGACCAATAAAAGAAGACGATCTGGAAACAATATATCAGTAACCTCTTTAGAGATGAACGACCTGAACTTGGGGAACCATAAGAAGAAAATATGTCTGACCCTTCCATCACAGTTGAAGAAATTAGTAGAGCAATAAACACTTCAAAAGATAAGAGGTCAGAAGGACCGGACCGGTTTGTTCAAACTACTAGATAACGATGACCTGGTGGTGCTTCAAAAGTTTTTGTATCAAGTTGTGAAGATAATAAGTTTAATGAGCCACACACTAAAAATATTTCTCAAGGTTATTCAATACCGAGTCTCTACAAAGTGTGAAACAGATTGGAGGCGTTCTAAATCCTTAAAGTTAAGTGGACGGCTAGAGTGACTAATGAGGAAGTATTGAGAAGAGTGAGAAGGGAAAGAGAACTATTAAACACAATAAAATGCAGAAAAACCGCATACTTGGGACATATAATGCGTAAGATACGATTTTTTACAAATAATAATAGAAGGAAAGATCGGAGAAAGGCGGGGAATGGTAAGATGAAGTGACTTCGTAATGTCAGACAATGGACAGGATTAAGAAATATTGGAGACCTAATACAAACAGCTAGAGACAGAGAAGAATGGTCAAAAGTGGTCCCAAACATCCTAATGAAGTGGCCTATTAGTTTTATGACAGGAAATAACGCTGCGTGAATGGAACGCAAAGGAATCAAATAAGTTTCCAAAATGATATCTAATAGAAAATCTTCAATGTCATAAAAAATAATTTTAGGAATAAATATGCGAAGGAAAATTTTTAACCTAATATAAACTTTTAAAACTTATTATATATGTATTAAAACCAAAATGAAACATAAAACGGTTGTCTGTTCCTATATATACCTACTTTACACATTCTTCCGACACAATTTTCGTTGCGATAGAACATTAGTTACAGGATTGTTTGCGCTTTCACTTGCAAAATTGTTTTTCTTTGCTATCTAACATGTAAGTGAAACAATAAAAACGGAAATATCACGGTGAATGTTCTTCGGGATAAAAAGTAAATCACTACACTCCGTTTCATATATTTTTTTCACTTCACGTCATTTCGTAAAAATTGTCTTGAACGAACACTAATGTTTAGTAAAAATACGTATAGTTTATGGTGTTATTAAACATTTTTTTTGAGAAGAGTACCAGTTTACAAGTATATAATATTTTATATATTATTTATATTTATTGTATATTGATTTGTCTGTCAGAAGAAGTCACCTTATTAAAAATATAAACAACCTAGATACAATATTTGTATAGAAATAAAGCGCGCAAACGGGAACTCATAATTTTCAATAAGCCAAGCTCGATTTCATTATTGTTTTTGGTTTTAAGAGGTTTTTTTAGTTTTGCATATAGACGCTTAGAAGGTGTCACCAATAGATCCTTCAGACACAAATATAATTCAATGGGTTTTTGACAAAAATCCAGAGTTTCATTGTGTGTAGGTACACAGCAAAACATTGATGCAGTTCGTCAGCTAATTAAGGATGACCACGGTGTAACATATCAGAAGATAAAGGCATCTTTGAGGATTTTAAAGACCTTGATCCAAATGATCCTACATGTTACGAAGTTGGTTTTCTGTTGGAGCCCTTAGCGGTTCGTATCAATTTGTGTCGAAAAACATTGAAACGGTTTAATAAAGGAATTTCAAAAAGCGTTTATATTGTTAGTATTTGTTTACCGGAAGTTATGGCAAAACTCCTCTAAAGCAACTCACATCAGCGAATCATTCTACATCAGGACAATGCAAGTGCTCACACTGCTCAAAAGGCAATCTAGTTTTTGCAGCTTCAAAACATCGAATTGTTAGACCATCCACCGTATAGTCCCGACCTAAGTCCCAACGACTTCTTCACGTTCCCAAAGATCCAGAATTCAATGCGGGGGAAGCGATTCCAGAAGAAGCCATCGATGCCTTTAAAACTGCGATTTTGCAGGTGTCAACTGAAGACTGGAATAACTGTTTTATCAATTGGTTTGAACTTATGCAAAGATGTATTGATCTTGGTAAAAAATATTTTAAAAAGCGATAAAGTGCTTTAAGTCTATATTCTTTTTGTTTTTATCGCTGTATGCAAAACTAAAAACACAACTCTCGTACAAACAAAATCAAAATACACCTACAGTGTAATAGTTTTCATTTTTACGTTGTTAGATTTCCAGTTAACGCAAAGTCCATCCAAGTTTTGTTATCTAAAAGGTGACTCTTCTAAGATCGAAATACTTCAAACTGGTCCTTTCCAATAACTTTTTATAATTTAATAAAAACCTAATCCGAAGAGGATCGTAAAATTCGACTAGCATCTCCAGTTTCGTTGTGCTATCAACAACAAGACGATGCAGACAAGTATTTTCGATGATGCAGCATTATATACACCTGAAAATAAATTTGATTAAATTCAATACAGGATTGTTAAGTTTAGAGTACCTATTACAAATATATAATAATACATATACAGGGTTTTAAAATTTTATTTACTCGATGGCGTTTTAATAAAAGTAAACAGTTTTTTAATACAATAACCTTCATTTGTATGAACTTATGAAGACCGGAAACGTGACCTAAAGACAAATGATCACAAGCACTCTCAACTGATTTTAAGTGATTTTTAGTAATCAGTGTTTTTCAGTAATTACAAGTGATTGCAGTTGATCTCAAGTTATTACTTATTTTTCATAAATATGTTCGTTCAAATAATGTTTCATAGCATTCAAAAAGCTATGTTTTTACTTCTAGCTGAATGAACGACAATTTATATGTTTAAAAAAGAGTTTATACTAACCTCTGCTATTTGGACCCAAAAGTACTGAGGCTGGTTGAGGTGTATCTGGCCTGACTTCAACCTCCAAACTATTGGCACGATATAACCTAAACAAAGTGGCCTCACAACGCAGCCTTAGAGTACCCCAGCTACCTCCTACACCAGACAATTCTAATCGTCCAGTTTTTCTTTCTAAGTGGTCCTCTACTGTGGTGATCCATTCTGATGTGTAAGCAGGTACCTGAAAGAAATAAACAAAGATCTTTTTTAGAGATTCTAAATATATTTCCTGCAGTGAGTGATAAAATTTTTTTTATTATCTCTAAAACAAAATTATCATTAGTGCCCATATAAACATTGAATTGTTATTTCAGTTTGTAAATTTTAAATTTTACGTTAAATTTCACAGATTTCTTAAAATACCTCTAAGTAGTTAACTTTCCACACCAGTAATGCCCCATTCAGCCGCGTTTGGCTCTGATGTCAATCTATATATTATGTACCTGATTAACCTCGATACTACCGATATAATGCAATTCAATTATTTCTGAAAGTATACATCTGATGAAATGCGTCATTATTGTCAATTATGTCGTAATATAGGCAAGTCTGTTTTGCCTAATTAATTGATTAATTTAATCCCATGTTAATTACTGGCTGCCCTCTAATTACAAACACATTATCAGTCCCGCGAATGTAATTTTGTTCCGATGAGGCGGAGACCTTTGGTATGGCTAGCCACACGAACATTACGCGTTTTATAATAGATATTGGGTACGATTGGATCAGAATCCATAATTAATATATAGACGGAATGAATAGGTGACAAATTAATACGCCCATGAGAAAAAAATCTAAATATATTCTAATTAGTATTCTACTTATTTACTGAAGTAAATTTTTACGATGCGCGCCCACACGGTCACGAAAAAATAATTTAACGAAAAACCACTAGCTAGCTAGGAATGAAGATGACCAAAGAAGTATAACTTCTTACGTAAATACACACACACACATACACACAAACGTTTTTTATAACAATTTTTACACTTAAAACAGTGTTAGATAACTAATTTTGTCAAAGATACACAGAACACGAATTTCTCGTACGTGTTTTCAGTATTTTCCTTTCTAACTGATTTATTACTGCATAGGTAACTCTAAAATTTCCTATGTGTTCATTACTATTTCTACAACGTAGTAGCTTAAGCACCAATCAATCTTCGAGACCCGAATAAGTAGCCAACCATAATTTAACTTCCCTAATGAACGCACGAATAATTCTCACCTTTTGTTAGCCCTTGGAAAAATCTTTAATTAGCTAAACAGTAGACCTGTTTCATTTTTAATATTAAATTCACAATAGAAGTAGCTAAACGAGTTTATAACAAATTTTGACAAAAAAATAATTTATTTATTAATTACTCATTAGAATTAAATCATAAAAACCTTTTTTTACAATATATTTTAAAGTAAAATTAAAAAATCTCTAACATTTCTATCAAGGTGGCATATTTACCGTTTGGAAACGCGAATCTGTTTATAATAATCTAAAGTGAAAATATTGGCACACGTCCAGATCATATTTTATCCTACTTACTGCGCCATCTAAGCCTACAACGGGTCCCAATTCCGAAATCGAGCGATATTACATACAGAAATGGGATTTAAATGTTCCATTCAAGAAAATCATCTCGTGAATGATAAAGCTTTCATGTGGAGTACTTCCCGATATTCATGGCCTCATCGAAGAATAATAGCTAGACGTGAGGAGTTCTTTTGTTAAGAAAGGAGATCTTTTGGAAACTTGTACGTTAATATCATGTCTTGAATGGAAAATAGACAGACAGCTTAACAATGATAGAAGATGTCGTTGATGCAATTCAGATTTGTTCATGATTTTTTTATGGATTTAAAAAATAAATAAAACCGAATTAGAAACACAATAAAGCAATAGTCCAATAAAAAAATGACTATGTGGTGGATGGTTTACCAATTCGATGTTTTGAAGCTGCAAAAACGTTTTTGTTTTTTGGGTAGTGTGAGCACTTGCATTGTCCTTATGTAAGATGATTCGCCGTCGTGTGTTGTTTTCTCTAAACAAACGTTTATATATCAATCGGAAGTCACTGGTCTTCGATTTTCTAAAGCAATTGTTGTTGTTTTCGAGAACTTCGAAAACGGATTACTTATGTTGGTTTTTCCTCTTCGTGAACCACCCAAACAGTGAATTGGCGTTTATTTTTCGGTTCGTAGGAGTAAAACCAAGATTCAACGCCACTAACAATACTAAGTATAAACGTTTTTTGAGCTCCCTTTGTTGAACCGCTCCAATGTCTATTGATACCAATTGATGCGAAAAGCTTTTTGGTTTTCTGTGAGCCAATGAGAGATCCAACGGGAAACCAACTTCATAACACCCAGCGCTTCATGTAGGATCTTTTGGATCAAAGTGTTTCCAAAGACGCCTCTATCTCCCGATATTTTACACTGCGGTCATCCTTAATTAGCTGACGAACCTCATTGTCTTGCTGTGTGTCTGCTGTTTTGGGTGGACCTAGCCTGGATTCATCGCTGAGACTGGATCGACCACGTTGAAATTCGCAATATAAGCGAAAAAATAGTTGACTGGTGTGGTACTTCATTACCAAACACAGAAAATATTTCAAGACATTGCTTTTGGGATAAACCTTTTCGAAAATCTCTCTCACACACAGACCTAAACTTAACGCCAATACGATTTCTCCCACCGGCCAAGACTCGCTCCGGTAGCTGTACACGACTAATTAAATCGCAATGAAACTGGATTTAAGTCAACAAAAAACTAAGGTTAGATGTGTGTCTAAAGGTTCTATTGGTGGCGCCTTCTAAGCGGCTATATGCAAAACTAAAAAAGACAACCCTCGTATAAGGTAATATAATTAAACTATTCTTACAAACCAACAAATAAAAAAAAAGGGTGTGGCAGTCAGTGGGACTGCCGGCAGAAGTTATACTTCTATGTACGCGCCCGGATTCATAAATTTTTATGCGAATGATTTAGCAAAATCATTATATGATATTCGTGTTCAGCGACCTCAAAAACCTCCCAGTACCGAGTACACACTCATTTTGTATCAAATTTGCATAACATTTATACCAGGTGTTTCGGACACCATCGCCATTATCATTTTCGTATTCAGCGACCCAAAAAAACTGCCGAGTTCCAAGTGTAATTTTGCACAGAATTTACATAAAACACCAGGAGAAGAAGTAAATACTTTAGGCACCAAGTGCCGCGGAGACTTTCGACATCATGATATTCTAATACTAAATTTTATATGTTTACTTACGTGACAGAATTATAAAATAATCTGTCAAACACAATGTAATACGTCACTATGATATTCCAAAACATTAGCTCAGACTGTTTTTTGTATATCTACTTCTTTTTAATGTACTGAATGTTTAAACGGTATTTAAAGGACTTTAGTTATGACTAAACATGTGGTAAATATTTCATCTTTGTTTTTACCGACCAATATACCTTATATGTGTTCTTTCTCTCTCTTACTCACACTATTACATATGTAATGATTTTTCCCATTTAACCCCACACAAATCGAGTGCATGAATAGAAGTATAACTTCAATAATCAAAAAATTTTACTTTATATTTATTTTATGTGCCCACAGTATATTATTATTTAGATGTATTGAGTAGTGGAAATTCCATTGTTTAATATCCTAAATCATTCGAATCGCTGATTAAATCGCCTAAAGTATGTGAATATATCCGTGACAAAGTTAAACTGGCGCGGAACACGTAGAAAATAAATGAAATTATTTCCGTTACTATACGAAATGCCTTTTCATACGTCCCTTCTAACGAAGAAACCTCAAAATTGCATTTCCTGCAAAGAGATCGCCGGTAAAGATACCACATAAGCTCTATATCCTTCTGTCGAGTCCAATTCTTGCTAGTTTCATTCGTAGTGTCAGTGAAGAAGACATTTTAAAAACTTTGCAACTCATTTGAAAGGCAAAGCAAAGTGAAATTCACAGAGGTCAAATGCGTTTAAGCCGTTTCAATTAAATCGAACCTGCCGAGCGGAAAATGTTGTCGAAATTGGATGTTCGGGTTGTAAACATGCCCATTCCGAATTAATCCTAAGAGCTCAAAAACAAAACGTACACCGCTAACCATTAATCAGACGCAAGTCACTAACAGAGTTTGCACTTTTTCTCACACCATAAGGAGGGCGTAAAGTGACTAGTAGTAGCTCTATATTATAGACAGAAATATAGGTACGGAACTTTAGATTTTTTTTTAGAATACTGGCTACAAAATAATTCTCTATTAATAAAATAATGAAAAACTAATATATCAAATATTGAATGGAGGTGGCTTTTACTTGATGAATATCGATGTTAACGATTAAATCACACGAGTACTTTTTAATATTTACTTTTATTTCACAAACTTACTCATTTTTTTCATTCTTCAAAGTTTGTAGCCTCTTTTTTAGTTATTTATCTAAAAATGACAAACCCTATAACATTCATTAGTGACTGAAGAGACAAACCTATACTGTAGTGATAAGCTCTAACTAGAGCGAAACACGTGTCTACAGTTTGGTTTTGCCCTTGTATAGACTGATCAATTTTTATTTCTATGTCGCAGCTTCCAGTGTCCTAGAGTTGGGAATTCTAACCAGGCACAAATTTAGGTTATGTATATGGAATATACTGACAGCATGGCACGAGATATGTTTGTAACATTTTATATATACGTCTTTATTACAATCAACAAAAAAAAAACAGTGTTCTAATTAGAACTCATTGCGCAAAGTCTGAACGTGACACGAAATAACAGCAAGTTAAATTTTCGAAAAATAAATAGACATCCGTACCGGCCAGAACAGAATACCCGGCTACTCCATCATCAAGTACATTGTACTAATTGAATTGATACAAGTGGAGTAGCTGCCAACATTGAAAATCAACCCTTTTGAGCGACATATGGCGGTAACATTGTCCATGTTCATGCAAAACAGACTAGATTTCACCAGCATAAATTTGTTGAAATTTTCACGCCATATAGATTAACGTCTCGCATACAAAAACACGAATTTAACGAGATTTTTTTGTGGCATGATCAAGAATTGCTGCTTTGTTGCTGATATTGTTTGAATTTGTTATATATACCTGTCTTTAATGAAAAATTGCCATTTCTTTGTTCTACAGTATATTTAATATCAACATCATTTTTCATATTTTCTACAAAAAGCAAATTTTTTACTACGTGGTCTACATTATTTTTATACTAGTATTATTTGCTGTTTTTACAGTTTTTAAGAAATCGATTTGCTAAGCTTTGAATGTTCCCAGTCTAAATTAGATTTTAACACAGTCAAATTATATCTCTACTCAGCTACAGTTATGCAATAATTACCCATGAGACGAATTACCGCCTGAAAACATGCAAACCGCTAATTTACACGAAACCCTGTTGCATACTTAAACTTTGAGTTTAGCTACTGAAACTAAAATACATTCTCTGTATAGTTTTGTTTTGATTACATATTTTATTTTAACCACTTCAACTTAATTACTTGTAAAGATTCTCCTAGACACAGATATAATTTTATCACAATGTAACAACTTTTTCTGCGCATTATCTAATGTTGAATACAAAGAAACAGAAACGAAGAGTCTGTAACCACGTGGCCAACGGTCATCGTGCCCTAATTAGATTCTCAGAAATCTATTCTCGTAGTTGCAACGGTCTTCGCTGCATTCTACGTAAAGAAACGTGTGTATTCTCTCCTAAACAAAAGGAGAGGGGTTGCTCACGAGCTTAAGGACAAGAATTCTATAAAAACGGCTAATAATAAACTCTCTATATGAATAGAGACAATATAAAGAGATAGACAATATCTAATAAAAACTTAGTTTCTAGGAACGAAAAATCTGTTAGAAAAACGAAAGATGTTTTTTATATAAAAATTGGAATGAATATACAAAATGAAATAAAACAAATATGTTTGGTTACTATATTTAACATTTTCTCGTTACAAAACCAACAAATTAAAGTATTACTACGATTAAATTTCATTTTTGTGCTTGATAATGTTATTCGTCTATAGGAATTTTAAATAAAAAAAATCTCTAAAATTTAAAAAATCTGGAAAATCGATTATAAAATCAGCAGTGTTTGCTGTTTGAAAGAAAAACGATTGATCCCTCTTCTTAACACATACTTAAGTTGAAGGTTGTATGCTATGGGTTACCGATTTTCACTCTTTTAAGCTTGAATTATTCCACCCCTATTTGGAATTTTTCCGGGCCAAGATTATAAGTCAGCGGTGTCGACAAGATTTATTACCACAAATTGCATTTTATTCTGCTTTTGTGACCAGTAAACATTGATTGTATGTATCGGATAGATATCTTAAATCTGTATTGAAATTTAAATATTAATCAGTATTAGCAATATTTAACCACAGAAAGTATGTGTATAAATTCTTTTATACGAAATAATTCACTAGCTTACCTGCAACTTTCTTTGCGTCAAAATTTAAATAAGAATACTGCCTTATTTTACGGTCATCGTATATTACATTACCTTTCATTAAAACTATTGTTTTTAATCATGGTCTTGAGGATCAAATTTTAAATTTCTCTATTAAGCAGAGAATGATTCATACATTTAACAACGATGTCCATAGGGTTCTGAAATCACCTCCCACACTCTGTGCCCTCGCGCTGCCCACACACTTTGTTCAGGATCTGTGAGCATGTTCTCTGCAAAAGCGCGTATTGTGCAAATAAAACAAATATGTTTTTGCTCCTCCGTCCAGAAACAATACTATTTCTTACTTCAAAATCGTTCGGAAAATGACATTTTCCGGCCTAGGCCGGCAAAGTAGCTTTTAGATTATCTAAAGAGATGGCGCTATGAGTCAACAAAAATACATAATGAATACTACAACTTTTAATTAAATTTATTTAAAAACAGCGTATAATATACTAAACTAATAACTTTTTCTAAAGGTAAGCAGGATTCAAACTTACATTTAATTTCTCTCACAACTTTTATTTTAAATTTGACATTTATGTCAATTTACAACTACTTATCATTGGATTATGAAGATACATATCTCGATTTTATTATTGCTCATTGAACTATAATAGTTCATTGCCTCTGCTATCTTTATGTAAAATTATTAGATATTAATATTAATATTATGAATATAACAATTTTTACTGTGCTGCTTATTAGCAAGGTATTCGTATGTATAAAAATTAAGGATCGTGAAATCGATTATCAGAAAATCATTCCTTATTACTAATTCTTTTAATCGTGCAATAGATGTCAATAATGTCAATATACACCTAATCATGTATGTCACAAAATAAACAGTTTTTGAACTTTTGAAAATAATAAAAATTGGTCGGACCAAAAAATAGTGTGTGTTACACGTTCGTAAAATGTTTTGCAAGTGCTCGTATTGTTTCGCCTCGTTGCTACGCCCCTCGGCTACACAACTTTACTCGCTCTTGCAAAATGGCATTTTCCGTCCTTGTGTCACAAATAACTATTTATTGTTTTTCATGAGGAGTAGTATTTCTTATGTGGTTTTCAGTTAGTTTTTTTTTAATAAAAAAAAAGAAATTGAAAAAGAGGTTGACTCTGCTGGTCGTTAATTTCAGGCACCAAAAATGTATTTTTTCTACTGTTTTAAACTCCTTGGGTTTAACAAGATATTTTGTGTGCTGTTTCAACGTTCTTGAGCTTAAAAAAAATGTAACTTTTGGAAAGCTATACTTAACTTATTAAAGTATTAAGCGATTTTGATGTTCGAGGCAGTTTTGAGTACTAAATCAGATCAGTAGTTTCGCATTTGATGAGTGGTTTCTGAAAAAGCGTTTTCTTCTTATAATTCCCGATCCCGTGGGAGTTTCGCAAAATCCTGTCTTTGCCAAAAGGAACTCCGGTGCAAAATGTAAGACCCTAGCATTTGTAATTTCTGAGATTTTGTGGTGAGGGAGTCATTTAGTTACCTTTCTACAAATCTTAAATATTTAATTATATAGATGTTGAAATTTTTAGAACACCAAAGCTTTAATATTTTGTATTATCATTCCGAAGTATCGCCTATGTGTGTAAATATGTAGTGAAAGCGTGTGAATGTGGGAACATGATAAACTACCTCTGAAGTGCTGATTCGATCCACAAATTCTGTAAACAAATCATTTGCTACTGCTTCTTCCGCTTCAATAGTTGTCAGAATTTGTTTGTTAGGTGTGGGCGAGAATTTTGTTGATGCGGTACTATACCAAGTTTAATAAAATTTATTATTTAGTTGAAATTATTGAATTGATTGTTTAGTTATCAAAACAACGCAATCAATCATTAAAGAAATTTGTAAAGCATTGCTAATTTTCTGTTTACATATCATTTAATCATTATTTACATCCTGTAAACTGTTTTTTAACAAATTATCAAATACACAGCAAACAACACCAATTAGGATGAGATTCTATCAATAGGCAGGAACAATGTTTTAAAATATAAACTGGTTAAATTGTTATCTGTAAAATTGCCTACTGCGCAACTTTATCATAATTTTTGTTTAATATCTTTACGCTCTGACATAATAGTTTTACTCTATATATTAAGTTATTATTTTTATATTTTATTAATTGTTTTATATCAAATTTAACAAGATCAAAGTCAGTGTTAGTACTTTGAATCTCGAGGCGAACTTGGAGCTAACTGAGACCAGCCAGATTAACGTGATCACTTTAAGCTGGATCAAAGGACATGGGAACGCTAATTCATTCTGGCGAGAAAACAGCAGGACAAAATCTCCACACAGCTATGGGAATCTTAACAGGTCACTGCTAATTGCGACAAAATCTCTTCAGGATAAAATTTCCCTATGCTCAGGTTGCGAACAAGAAGAGGAAACATATACTGTATGACTGTTCTGCTTTTTCTAAAATCAGAATATTCTTGTTGGATGAGTACTGGCTTACACCAGCCAATGAAGGGGAAATCCTCCTCGGGAGTATCATCTTCTATTTTAAATCTTTAGGCCTAATGACAGCTTGAGGTGTGGATGTCACACTTACTCACGAAAAGACAGCAAGAGTCACAAGTGTCTGTTTTAGAGTAGCACAGACAACCTGAGACTCCGGACTCCTCGAACGCTACCTTAACGGCGCTCTTTTATAGCCAATTCATAGTCTACGTGAAAATAATAATTAAACTGTTTAAGTTTGCTTTGAGATCTAACGAACTGACTTTGACCTAGATGATTACAATACAAAATAATAAAATATTAAAATACTATATAGAGTAAAACTCCCTGTCATCGTAGGTATCTAAATAAACTTATACTCATATAAAAAATTGAGCACATGTATATTTCAATATGACAATAATTAGAAACGATGGTTTAGAAACCGAGATAGCAACTATCTATCTAACAACGAAACATACATGAATAAAATAAAGGTTATGCTGGCGCGAATAAGCCAGCTGATAGCTCGGTATGTACATCAAATAAAACTCATGGCATGTCGACATGAACTAAAGTAAATTAAAATTAGCATCTCTTTTTCACAAATTCGAGCTCTGAAAATATATGTTTTATCTTTTATTAGCTAGGTAGGTATATAAAGCGGGGAATATAAACTACATGTATACTGTAAAATATAATGCAATATGGATATATAGTCATATGTTTTTTATAGGAAAAACGTCGTTTAAAAGAAGAAGTGAGAAATAATTTTAAGACATTTTAAACCGGCTTCATTTCAATTAACTTATATAATAAGATTTATATGTAAACTATATCAACTGCGCCACCTCATGGTGGCTTTATAGTTTTTATAGTAAGTACTTGATCAAGTAAAATTTAATGTGTAAATATATGAGATATATCAAATGCGCCTCCTTTCGGTGGCGACATAGTACTTATATTAAGTAAGATTTGCTCTGTAAATATATGGCCTATCAACCGCGCCAACTTACGGTGGTGTCTTGATACTTGATTGAGTAAAAATTGCTGTGTAAATATAAAAGATATCAAATGCGGTCTTGGTAACGCATAATATACTGACGGTCTTTTTTGCATTTTCTGTTTTTTCAAATTTTTACGATTTTTTCTTATTTTTTATTGTTTTTAACAGTTTCTGCCTACATGGTCCTCCCGACACCCTTCATATTTGTTTAAAGGGTACATTTTTAAACTGGAATCCGCAAAGAAACCTAATCAGAAATATTTTCCTAACGGAAGCGTTCCTACAACCTGGACTAGATGGTAATACAAAAAATCTTACACACATTTTAATGTTTGTTTAATGTTTTATTATTATTTTTTTAATTGAAACTTACCTAGATTTATCGCTTCGTAAATACATTAATGAGGAACATTTGTTATTTATACCAAATAAACAAAGATTGTGACAAAATCGAATTACAAATTCATAATTTATTAACATAACTTTTGTTTACTCTTCAGTTAAATGCACATAGATATTTGAATGCTGCTTAAAATTTATTTGCAAACTCTGATTTATATTACTTTGTGAAACTGTAAAATAAAGCAACTAAGATTCGCTGCTCTTATCTTTAGTTAGAAAGTCTGAAACTTTGTTATAAAATTGAGTAAGTGAATACATATATATTATACACAACACTTATCTAAATAGTCAAAGTTAAATAATATCATTTCAAAATTCTACTTCCCAAACACGTTAGGTAAATAAGTATTCATCTAGTTTCTGTGACTGTCAAAAACTCCTTTTTAGGTGATACGAGGGTTGTCTTTTTAGTTTTGCATATAGCCATAAAGACAAAATATATGTAAACTTAAAGTAGTTTCCTGCTTTTCAAAATATCTTGACCCCGGTTCGATACACTTTTGTATACAAGAAAACCAATTGGTAAAAGAGTTATTCCAGTCTTCAGTTGACACCTGCAAAATCGCTGTTTTAGGAATCGATGGCTTCTTCTGACGACTGGAATCGCTGAGTTCTTGACCTTTGAGAACGTGGAAAAGTCGTTGGAACTCAGGTCAGTACTATACGTTGGATGATCTAACAATTCGATATTTTGAAGCTTTAAAAAATCGATTGTTTTTTAAGCAGTGCGAGCACTTGCATTGTCCTGTTGTAGGATGATCCGTGATAACTTCTGGTTAACAAAAGTTTATATACCAATCGAAAGTAGGCGTTTGTCGATCTTTTAAAGCAATTGTTCCCACATGATCAGATTTTGACAGAAAAATTGCGACCATTTTCGTTGACACATTTCAGGAACGGATCCAGTCGCCAGAAGAAGCCATCGATGCCTTTAAAACAGCGATTTTGCAGGTGGCAACTGAAGACTGAAATAACTGTTTTACCAATTGGTTTAAACGTATATAAAAATGTATCGAACCGGGGTCGAGATATTTTGCAAAGTAGTAAAGTACTTTAAGTCTATATATACTTTGTCTTTATTGCTATATGCAAAACTAAGAAGAACAACCTTGTATAGAGCGGGAAAACTTATAAAGTGTTGCGCATAAAAGAGAGTGTTACTTAGTTTTTCTGTCTTCTTATAACACATAATTCCATTTTATTATCTTACATTCATTTCAACAATCATAAGGACTCCAATATGATAAAAAATTACTGGATTTTATTTCAATAATAATTGCAAACCAAACTAAAAGTGAAGTTTCTAGGAGAAGACCACTCTGTTCTTTGCTTGCATATCCAATAAAAATACAATTGAGTCTAATTAATCCCCGGCAACTCAACAAACCCCAAAGCACCAACCAGCGAGTTGCACACAATGCATACATCTGACCCGGAGCTAGAGTTTAGGTTAGACCTCATCATCTATCACAAACCAATTTCAATTTCGCTAGCTGGAAACTGAAACACTCGGGGTAGATTTCTATGGACCCTTTGCTAATTATTGATTCGATTATTGCTCAACTTTGAAAATCGAACTTTACTCTGACTCAGCATCCTACGATTTCACTGTAGGTAAGCGTTTGATAGTTCAATTTGCTTCTTTATCTAAGTTTGAATTGGATTGGATCGTGTTAACTAATCGGAGAAAACTATTTACCTTTTGAATTTTGCAGTTTTATTATACTTTTAATAAAAACCGCTTTTTAATGCTATATTTGATTAGAATATTAACTAATAAATAATTCATTTAAAATTAATAATTCCTGTGTATAAATTATTAATGAATATATTTGTCTGATTTAATCATTTTATTAAACTTTGCCAATTGAAAAGGTATTGATTGTTAAAGTTATTACCTAAATAATATTGATGAACGTAATTGTGATATGCAAACAAGTGTCGGTTCTCTAAATTAAGTAAACATGCAAATATTTATGTATGATTAGTTATACAAACAATTAATACACTTCTAATAAGGTAGTATGTTTTTTAAAGAGGTATAGAATATCAAGAATCAAGATTCGATTAAGTATGCAGATTTAGAATTCAAGAATCACCAATATTTAGTACTTTAGATAGCAGCAACATTAACAGGAAGGTCAAAAGCTCTCATAATGGAATCACAAACTAAGGTGACGAAAAAAAGCGTTTGACAATAAAGTTCGTTATCATACGTTCCGTTCGGTACTTTCCTTTAACAAGCCTCAAACATTACGGGTTTTCCCGAAAGAATACTTTTACGTTTGATCGAACATATAACGAACTTTGTTATTAAACATTTTTTGAATTTGTACTTTGTAAACTTGACTCTCCATCAGAGGTTTCACCTTAACCTTATGTTATTTTGTAATCCCATATTTGGGACCAGTAGTAGTAGTAGCAGTACTATAGTCTTAGGAAACTAAGGAAACAAGTTGATAGAGAAAAATCCAAGTACTGGAACGATCTAAAAGGACTAAGGCAATCGAAGACGCTCCTGGGAAACTTTAACCAGAAGAGGTTTTTCGGCAGTCTAAACCTAAGTAAGAACATCCTCCTTATTATAACGGGAATATTAACCAGGCACTGACGATTAAGAGGACACATGAATAAACCAGGATTAATAGATGAAGCAAAGTGCAGATTCTGTTAGGAAGAGGACGAAACCTCAATATACACATACTATGTATTGCCTTACGGAACTCTAGGGTTAGACATCTAGGATTATACGAAATAGAAGAGGAAGATCTAACTAACTTAGAGCTCAACAATATCCTAAACTTTCTAAGAGAGATAGGACTAGATGAGCGGCTATAAGTCTCAGAAAACATCAGAAATATAGCAAGGACAGGGGTCACCCCTGATTACGCTCATACGATATGGTTAATCATCTGGAAGTCAGGTGTTGGGTAGACAGGATTTTTTCCTTTGGTATTCTAAGAACTAAAAGTTAACTTTGAGAGACCGAGGTAATATTTTTGCATGTCTAATTTAATTTTGGGTTATTAAGACCTGGTCAATTTTAAGCAAATCCTTTTCATCTCCTGCAGAGTGAATCCTTTTAAGCACTAAATTCCTGGTATCTTTTCTATATTTGCCTGCTTTTCTATTTTTTTTTCATTGTGACTTTAATCATCAGTTACATTTTTAGCTTTTTCTATATCTAGTTTTCATTGTTGGATTTTTTTTCTTCTGTAACTTTACAGAAAGTGGAATTAATGGTTATATATTTTGTGATTTAAACCAACAAAATCGCAATTGCAAAATAAACAATTGAAATGAAAACCGAACAATGTTTATTCTATAGGAACATGCTTCTAAACGGATACCTGTATCCACCCCGAGGAGATAATTGGCAGTAATCAATTATATGTACCTATCCTTTAACGGTTAATTGGTAAATACATCAGAAGGTAATCTTTTAGGTTTGTGTATTTTACCTTGAACATATCTACATATTGGTTAATAAAAATTGACCAGCATTTATTTTAGAAGAAGGTTTTGTTAGATATAATAATATTTTATTTTGATTAATTTATGCCTTCGTAAAAATACATGGTATTAATCAATGTTGTTAAAATTAACTTAACGAACGGTGAGTTCGTTTTAAAAAAATAAAAAATGCTCATTTCATTTTGGTTGCTACGACTCTAGTGTTAATTTTACGCAGTAGGAAAAAGCTTTGATCCTTTTCATGTTCTGCAAAATTATTATTTTTTACACTTCTATCGTGGTTCCGTTGCTATTTTCACGTGGTTTTCTATTTCAAGTTTAGTTCACATTTTTGATGATTCCTTGCGCACTGGTAGAGCTTTAAATTGTTTAATTAACATAACGCTTGTATGTTCGTTACAGAAAAATAAAAACGGCTCATCTGATATTGTTTGCTATGACTCAAGTGTGAATTTTGAGCAGTAGAAAAAAGCTTTGATCCTATTTATTTCCTGCAAAAGCTTTCATTTTGAAACCTCACATTCTCGTGTCTGATGATTCTTTGATATTCCAATCTTTTTCTATATCAATGGTTTCTTTTTTACTGGTAGAGCTTTAATTTATAGTTTTGTTGTAAAATTTTCTCCCTTCTGTAAATTTACAGAAAGTGAAATTGATGATTATTTATTTTGTGATTTACACCAATAAAATCGTAATTGCTTAGTAAACAATTTAAATGTCAACCGAACAATGTTTATTCTATTGGAAAATGCTCCTAAACGTATACATGTAATCACCCGAGGAGATATAATTGGCAGTAATCAATTATTATATATACCTACCATTTAACGGTTTTATTGGCAAATACATCAGAAAGTAATCGTGTATATTTGTGTATATTACCTTGGGCATACATGTTGGTATATAAAAATTGACCAGCATTTATTCTTTTTATAATTTACGACTATGTGTGAACTGAAATATCAATTTATTTTATGTTGATTAATTTATGCCTTCATAAATATACATGGAATTAATCATTGTTGTTCAATCAGCATAACGGCCGGTAGGTTCGTTTCAGAAAAATAGAAAAGGCTCATTTCCGAAGCAATAACAATAAATTTTATTGTTATACCTTTCATTGGTTTTCTATAAAAATGCGTTCAAAGAACACGGAAGGAAATGGGATTGAAAATTGCTGCTACTGAATCGATGGCTTAGATTCTCATGTGTAAAATATTATCTATTTAAAAAAAATAGTTTTAGGAATCGTATTTTTTTATCAGACTATTGTTCGATGTACGTTTGACCGCAACCATTGTAAGTTAACTAAAGAAATCGGGTTGAAAAGAAACCGGATATCATTAGAAGATTCAACGTTAAATCCTTCCAATTATCCTCATATATTTTTAAGACCTAGAAATCGAAAATCAATGAGATAAGTGTATTACTAAATTTTGTAGATATCTGATTTAAAATTATAAAAAAAAAGAGTGTGCGTGTAACCTTTACGCGCGATTGAAGTAAAACTTGTTGACGTACGTATCGGAAAATAAATATTTAATTACAATTCAATCATATTTATTGCCTATATACTTTACAAAAAAAATGAGATGTTATATTTATATTATTCATTAGAAATAGGAATTTGAAAGTTATCATTATTTTTTTTATATATGAAATAATAGGTTTATGATAACTAAAATGTGAAACATAGATTTTAGTCTATAAATACCATTAATGTATTTGAAACCGTTTGAAAATTTCATAAATAAATTTCGGAAATTTAAACTCCTCCCATAGCTGAAATTATACAGTTACTTCCATCAGAATCTTCCGTTAGAATCTACCCCTAGTCGTGCCTAAAGAAGTTTTGCTTCAATAATAGGTAAACAATATTAAAAATATACACACATTACGTTTAGAATGTGTGATTTTGTAGCTGTATCTACCTTATTGTAATACATCACAACACAAGAGCCTTCGATAGTTAGATAACCATTTCATTTTGTAGCATTTTATAGCATATTCCATAAAATTTAAAATCCTGAGTTAAGTTTGTTTCCTTCACGTCTACGAAGGATCTGTTATTGGTGGTCAAAGGTCAGCCATCTTGACCAGTGGTTTTATGGCCTTTATGGCTACCTAACCAAACCTAAAATAAGTATAAGAAAGTGTTAAAATATTTTGAATATTATTATTTTATGAACAAAAGCGTGCAACATGCTTCTTTACTCAACATAAAGATTCCGTATAAACAATTATTTACTATCATAATATGTATGTATGTATATAAACTTACTTAATCAAATCATAATGAATGTGGCTGTCTCTTCATTTTTTCATTTTTGTCATTTTTCTTCAAATCTTTCTGGCGCTTATAATATCCCCTTTGACGTTCACAATTTATTTTTCTTTTTAGCTCTTTAAGTCTATAAAACGAAAATAGCTAGGTATAAATAATAGGTATAAATAATTAGGTATAAATAGTGTAATTACACACCAAAAATAAAATTTATGCATATAGAGTACCTACCTATTCACTCATTTTCAATCAATATTTTTTCATCACTTTCTTCATTAATAAATCCACATTGTTTATTCATATTTAATACAAACACTTTATACACAAAAAACTATTTATACAATGTATTTCGATTGACAAGATGATCAGCTGTCAATTCATACAATTACAGATTTAATTTTATTTCATATAGGAGGCAAAATCGCATGAGCGCCGCTAGGATTATTTTCAGGGGGTGCATCTGCATCTACACACTATTATGATCTAATATATATATATAGAATGTAGAATGATTTGGACAGCAACCGCGACGCCTTTAGTTTTTATTCAAACAATAATTTAATAAAAAAATTTAAAAAATATGTAATTTTCTGGTAAATTCAGGTATTTTCTTTCATAGCAGGGGGGTACAAGCGCACCCTCTTGCACCCTGCTGCCGGCGCCCATGCAAAATCGTGTCAGTATTAGGTTTTGTTTCCGGTTTCTGTTATTAGAATGACGTCACGTCCGTTAGAATATCTTTTTTACTCCTAGTGTCGCTAAAGAAGTTTTACTTCAAAAAACTTCTGCAATTTAAAAATCATTTATAATAGAAACTCTTGTAAATGTAAACTCTCAAACAGACAAATTACGACAGAAATGGAATTCTGGAACCATTACGGGTATTCTAACCCTTTACCGATATCCTTTATCGAGATTGATCCTTTCCCTTCAAAGGCGATCCGTATTTAGATAGCAAATTTGAATGGAACAATAATAGAAGGATTAAACATGGATTTCGAAATTGTGGAGCAAGATGTTAGAAAGCAGCGTTATTATATTATTGGTAATAGGCCCACAGTTTCCATTACCCACAAACACTAACTTTTGCTTGATTTGTGTACATTAACTAGATTAAATCTGGATTATTATCAAACCAGTTCCATTGTTTACACTTTGATGTCATTTAATTGTTTTAAAAATATTTTTTAATGCAAGGAAATAATAACTATGTGCATATATCAAAAATTCAATATTACTTATTTCTTTGATTATTGAAGTTATACTTCTATTCGTACACCCTGTAGAAAAAGATTGTGTAGAGTTAAATGGGAAAAATCATTACATACGTAATGGTGTGAGTAAGAGAGAGACAGAAACACTTATAAGGTATATTGGTCGGTAAAAACAAAGATAAAATATATGCCACATGTTATTAGTCATAACTATAAGTCGTTTGAATACCGTTTAATCATTCAGTACATTGAAAAGGGATAGATATACAAAAAACAGTCTGAACTAATGTATGAATATCATAGTCACGGACCACATGATTATTTGACAGATTATTTTATAATTCTGTCACGTAAGTATACATATAAAGTTTAGCATTTTATATTAATAATAATATTCAGTAATGAGTATTGTATTGTAGTCTAAAATACCGTCACATGGTTGCAGTATATTTTGCTCCATGCTTTTAAGGTTGTTGGATACATAAACAGAGTTTTTACCAATAGTGGAGGGAATAAAGCACCAAAACCTCCGAATTTTGTAACGTAAGATGGATCGGAATGCGTTTTTTTTGCATTGGATTCGTTAAAGTATCGGAAATTTGTCGCTATATTTTATAATGTAAAAATGAAAATTGCATTTCTGCATTCAAAAATTACATTCTTTATTTCAGACAATAGAGAGAAAACTTACAACTCGGTAAGTATTGCTGAAAATGGGTTCAATTTATATATTCGGAGTTTTTGGAGTCGCTGAACACTAATATCACGATTCCAAAAGTCTCCGAGGCACTTGGTGTCTAGGGTATTTACCTCTTCTCCTGGAGTTTTATGTAAATTCTGTACGAAATCAGTGCACACTTGGTACTCGGTGTTTTTTTTGAGTCGCTAAATACGATTATAATAATAGCGATGGTGTTTGAAACACCTGGTGCTTAAGACGGACCTCGTCTCCAGGAATTTTATGCAAATTCGATACAAAAAGAGTGTGCACACGGTACTAGGAGGTTTTTGGAGTCGCTTACCACGAATATCATATAGAAGTATAACTTCTGCCGGCAGTCCCACTGACTTCCACACTAGTTTTTTATTAGTAGAAAAACTGCATCAGAAAAATAAATTGATATAAAAATGAAAGAAGGTATTTAAAAATGTACCCCAGATCAATAATATTTCTAAATATCCGCTTATGTAAGACTATTTCGACATAAATGTGTCTTTTTGCTACAAAATAATGAAGAAATGGTATTGTATGTTTTCTGAAGTGATCTGCACTTTATGGAAAATTAAAACCGAGTTCCACAATCCTAAATTGATTCGATTGCTTTAAATGGCTATCGAAAACGACATTTATTTCTACAAATTCCATCTGTAGATTAAGTTCGATACCCTAAGATCTTTACGCAATTTCTGAAAGGACTCACATTGTGGAAAATTGGTATATTGTGAACGTCCAGTATACACAAAGCGTTATAATATATATCAATTAGAATGGGACATATATACTTAAAATAATTGAAAAGTATATAACAAAAAATTAAGGATTTTTATTAAAAAAATATATGATTTAAAGAATAAACTATTCGAATTTCTTTGAAAAGTCTTTTAAATACTTTTGTTGTAATAACTTCTGTAATTATAATTTTAAAATGCTTATTTACTTTACCCTGTTTCTTAGATTTTATATAAAGGAAAAATATTGCTTAAAAAAGAAATAATTAGAAGCCGTGATTAACACACATCAGAAATGAACGTTCTCACTGATCCGTCTACGACTGTTGAAACTAGTAATATTTTTATCTTCGGGTGATATTGAACAATCCATCTACGTTGCTGATGTGCCCAGGCTATAACAAGAACGTTAAACACAACAATTTTCAGCCAATTCTTCAGAAAGATTCATCCGTGATACTTCTTCCACGTACACCCAGGAACTCTGCTAAGTGTATAGTTCCTCCTACGAAGATTTCTGACATCTTCAATCCTGACCGTCACCAAAGTCCTGGAAGTTCATACTAGTAACAGCGCACTCCGAAACTCCACTTCGTTTTTTCATTTTCATCGCGAATCGACGCAAATATTTATTTAATTATAGTTGATTATGTAAATACAAAAAATATTTTTTTAATAAAACCATTTAACAAATCAGCTCAAAATACAAGTATTTTGCAAGTAAATATTAATTCCCACTGATGTGAACCGTGTGTAAAGCAACATCTGCACAAATACAGTGAAGTAATTGCCCAGATTCCTAACAAAAAGGTCATCTTTAGTATAGGCTGTGTTTGGTTGTATTTGAACAAGGCAAATAAGTCCATCTAACCTCAACTTTAATGGGAACAAACAACCAACGGGAAGTTCTATGATGCGGCGAACATGGCACACCGCCAAATCTCGGATTTATTCCGAAATTGTTGACTAGGGAGTAATGAATCATTTTCTACAGGATGATCTAATGTGAGATTATCCCCACAAATAAAAACAAGTAAACATAAAACTTCATTCAGACAATCAGTAAGATTGAAAGTTTAGCTAATTTGTGGATTAGTTAGTTTTTTTTATTTACATAATTAACGAAAATTATATAATTATTCAGAAAAATAATCTCGAAGGTTGCGTTCCTCCGACCTCTACAAGATCAACGCTGGAGTTCCCCAACGATCGACTCCAGATCCTATTTATTCCTATTACACATTAATGATTTACTAGCAGCCACTAATAACCCGATACACGGTTTTGCAGATGATGGCAACCTACACTATAGCAAAGCGTCCCATATCTCTAGATATTCTGGAGAGGACAGAAGATCCACAACGGCTTCTCTCAATTGTTGACGAGTGGGGAAGATCGGTCCTTCATCCCCAGGGTCTCCAGATTTTGGAACTCTTTACCTTACACTTCTTACCCACTTGTAGTAACTTTTAGTCCTTTAAGTTAATAAACTGTCTCTTCTGCCCCAATACATGTTCTCGGTAAATATGCATTTAGGTCTATACCTAAATAAAAAAAATGCTGTTGGCAGACGGGGAAACATCGTGGGTCTTCGGTGTGTGGTCCAATTGTGTCCACGTCTTTGTAGAGTTGGATGACTGCTACTGGTATGAGCTTCCAGGGATTACTCTGGTGATGTGAGAAGTCTTCGTAAGAGGTCTGATGTAAGTGTAACAGACAATTTACACAGTCTTCCTAGGTGTCTGTTGAAGTGGTTTTCGTACTGAAGAACTGGCTGAGGATTGGGCACTTTGACGATCGTGTCAAAGTTTGTTATTTGAGACTCTCTTGTAATAACCTGTGCCTATAAGCGCCGTAGACGGATCGCTCCATATGTCACGAAGATAAGAAGACTATTAGTGTCAACTGCTGAAGACGGATTAGTGAGAACGTTCATGTCTGGTATGTGTTAATTATCCTATTTTTTCTATGTACTGTACGCGGTCAATCAGGGGGCGTAAATGATGCCCTCTTGTGCTTTAATTTAAATGCCGTTAGCGGGTGTTAATTTAAACACAAAATTACAACAATGTCGTTCACTTACCCTTAGTGCTTATAATTATAAATAAAAAAACTTTCTTTACTAGTCTAAAATAAGATACTATTGCTTTTCTGTATTGGGTTCTATTTTACTGACACTATTTTCTATAATTCGTGCTATTTTAGTGCAGGCAACTTTTTCATTTAAGCTTTATTAAGTGTACAAAGTCAGTTTAAACTCTTATTTGATAGATGTCCCGTTGGACCCAAGCAAATCCAGACTGTACCTCAGGGGTAAGAAGAGAACAATTAGGCCCTGGGTCACTGCTGTGTAAACTTAAAGTAATTAGTTGGGCCTGTGGTAGTTGGATGATTAAAGGACGAAATAATTCCGCACTGTTTTAACCGCCGTATGTGGATAGTTAATTGTTAATCAACCAATCGGCGAGCGCGTCGACGTGCGCTTATTCAAAATTTATGATGAGCCGCTAAACCCAACACCCACAACATAAACAACAGATATGTACAGAGAAAACTTTAGTTTAGTATTTATTATGTATAAAGATTTGGAAGAAATAGACCGTTAGTTTTAATTCGTTTAAATAAGCAGGGTTTATTTATTTTTAATAAATAATATATTACTTAAAATACACTTTACGTGACCTAGAGGATGGATACACTTCGACTGGATATGGGTATCGACGTAGCATAATTGTAGGTTCAAAGTATACTGTTTGAGGAACACACGGAACTTCCAAAGGTTCACAGTCACACCTATCAGCCCAGCGTGCAGGGCACATTTCTACTGGAGCCCACACAGTAGGACACGGAGATGGATACAGTGCAAACATTATTAAATATATAACTAAAATTTCGTTAGTAGCAGTTTTTTCTAATCAATGAAATATGACGTCTTTTTTATATTTCTATGTCAAATACTTATGCCGCGTCTACACGATTGTGGCTTGTCTAACTCCAAATGTATGGCGTGTATGGCTTGCAGTGACTCTCAATTTGATTGGCTACAAACGCTTGCCAACCTACTGAAATCAAGACAAACACTCTATCATCATCATTGGCGCTACAGCTCCTGTAGAGTCTGGGCTTGCACTATCACTAAGCCTGAGCCACCACTTTAGCCGTCTGCCACCTGGTTTTCTCTATAGACCTTTTTGGCTGCTTTTCCTTCGGCATCTTTTAATTTCACATGACTAAGCCATTTTAATCTTGCCCACCGGATTTTGACTACCACGTCTGGTCTGCCATAGAGCTCCACGAGCTATTAATTTTTTCTTATTCCCACTTTCCTTCTCACTCACTGGCCCATAGATTCGTTACTACTGCGTTTGGTATTGAATATCTACTACTTTTATATACACAACAATAACCTTTTAAATATCTCGGTGACTTTTAATTCCCCAATGTGACTAAATTTTATGATGATGTACACGTTTATATTAAACCAGATATACGACAAAATCCCAAAGAACTAAGAACAAAGAACCAAACATTTAAGATCTGATGCATTCTAAGCTCTAGTTCTAGTAGTGACTTAATTTATATTTTAATACTACCAAAAATCGCAAAATGTGAAACTGCCTTCATATCTGTATCTGACAGATAATTTCGTAATTTTAAATATAACTCAATTTGAAAACTACTCATCAAAATTTCCCACAATGTTTCTCGGATTCCCACCTCCACCACCTGGTTCAATGGCATTGGTAAACGTATACAATCCAACCAGTTGTTTTTGCTGTCCACAAGCTCGACCATATCGTTTACTACACAGCTGTTGTACTCCAATTGTAATGAAACCTGCCATGGTAAAAATTCGTTGTCCACGTCCAAGAATTCGATCAAGCACTCCTCCACCACGTCGTCCTACACCGATTATGTGGTGGGAACAGAAAAGAAAGGTTGTTCCAAGACCATTGTACTGATCTTGAAATGCTGGTCAAGCATTTCATAAAAAGCAAACAAACTTAGATAAGGATCCTAAATCTTTAGCTTTGTTAGGATATTTAACGTTTGTTTACAAGATCCAGAAACATTTTAAGATTATTTTAAATAATTTGTACAACTCGAATTTAATACATTTTTCTATATACTTATACTGGTATTCCAATTTTATCGTCAAAAAGTTTTTGAATTTATAC
Organism: Altica lythri; assembly: GCA_964028335.1. Taxonomy (NCBI): domain Eukaryota; kingdom Metazoa; phylum Arthropoda; class Insecta; order Coleoptera; family Chrysomelidae; genus Altica; species Altica lythri. Next base: position 8,313,927 of record OZ034808.1, on the reverse strand, counting down.
AGGTTACAGGTTATAGGTAATTTTGTGTTTTTATCCAACTTTCGAACGTTCATCAAATATTAAAGTGAATTCAGGAGTGCCGACTTTATAAAAGAAAAAAAGGAAAAGCAAGGTTATGTCAATTTTTTATTCGTATTTAAATTTTTTATTTCATAGAATAAAATGTACCTACATTAAATAACTAAAATTTTTAAAAGTTGGTCAACCTACTTTCTAACAAACAATATTGTGGATCTAGATACGAGGATTGTCTTTTTAGTTTTTATATAGCCATAAAGACAAAAAAAATATAGACTTAAAGCACTTTATTGCTTTTCAAAATATGTCCCACAAAAATCGATATACGTTTGGATACCAATTAGCTAAACAGTTATTCCAGTCTTCAGTTGCAAAATCGCTGTTTTAAAGGCATCGCTGGCTTCTTCTGGCGACTGGAATCGCTGCACACGCATTGAATTCTTGATCTTTGGGACCTTGAAGAAGTCGTTGGGACTTAGCTCGGGAGTACACGGTGAATGGTCCAATAATTCGACAAAGCGAAATTGCCTTTATTTTTCGGTTGATAGGAGTAAATCAAAGATTTATCGCCACTAAGAATACCATAAACCATTTTTGAGCTTCCTTTGTTGAACCGTTCCACTTTTTGATCTTCTATGAGCAAATGAGGAATCCATCGGGAAACCAACTTCATAACACCAAGTTCTTCATGTGGGATCTTTTGAAATTTTCCGAAATAACTACTCAAAACTGTTTTTGGCTAAGATGCATTTTAGCCAGTTTCAAAAATTCAGTGTACTTGATCTATCGCAATAAAACTCTGGATTTAAGTCAACAAACGATTGAGTTAGATTTGGTGGCGGCACCCTGGTGACGGCTATATGAAAAACTAAAAGACAACTCTCGTAACACTGCTTTAAGTCAAGTGATTATACGGCATATAATGTTTGTGAATGGGGCTTTAATTTAACAGAAGCGTACAGAAACTCTGATCTGTGACATTTAAAATAAAAAAGTCAAAATTTTTTGTAAATCTAAGAATCTAAATTTTAGTAACGATATGTTAAGATCGACCGGTTTTTGGCCAGTTCCAAATGGCTGGACATTCTTCAATTTACGAGGTACTCCTTACATTGTTCCTGACTATCTACCGGGAAAAATCCCCACTTATGGAATAACTTGGAATCCGGTTGTATATAAACCATTAATGATTTGTCGTAAGAAAGAAAAACCACCTTCGATGCCAGCACTACCATTGCGTAAACATGTTATACCAAGACCACTATATTGAAGTCATGAAAATTGTTAGTGGTTCGAATCTACATTTCATTGATTAGTATGAGGAATTAAATGAAATTTATTCACAACATTTGCATGAAATATATCTTGCATGGAATTTTTATTATCTACCATAAGTTCATAAGGTTTTTCAAATTATAACACTACCTAATCTACTTCATATTATGATTCAATGGCGCAAGTGTTTAAAAAGGCATTTGTCTAATACCATAGATCTGAGGTTAATTAATCATTTAAAAACAGAATTTTTTTAGTTATGTGTTGAGAGATTTATAATAAGATAGTCTGATTATAATGAAAATAAAATGGAAATTTTGTTGAATTGTTTTTTTTATACAGAAACTCCTCCATACAAGGGTTGTCTTTTTAGTATTGCTTTTTAAAATATGTCCTCCCAAGATCGATAGACTTTTGCATACGTTCCATCCAATTAGTAAAACAGTTATTCCAGTTTTCAGATGACATTATGTAAAATCGCTGTTTTTAAGTAAATCTATGGCTTTTTCTGTGAATAAGTTTTAGGGACTTAGGTCGGGACCAGGTCGGGACTATACGGTGAATGGTCTAATAATTCGATGTTTTGAAACTCCCAATAACTCGATTGTCTTTAAGGCAGTGTGAGCACTTGCATTGTCCTGATGTAGGATGATTCGCTGTTGTGTGTTTCGCTTTAACTTCTGGTAAACAGGACTTGTTGAATCGCAATTAAACTCTGGATTTATGTCATAAAAGATTCAGGTTTGATTTGGGTGTAAAGGTTCTATTGGTGGCGCCTTCTAAGCGGTTATATGCATAACTGAAAAGACAACCCTCGTACAAAAACAAAACAATAAAAATACATAATAAATCTTTACCCTCTACGTGTTATTAACTTACTAAAGTTTCAATTTCTAACCATAATTATTTACAATTGTCATATCATACAACTGTCAATATTGCTTGTAAATTTTTTTTAAAATATATTAAAATTAAATTATGGATTGTATGGATTGTGCTTGTTTCTGTGACCCTTGTCAACCCATAATAGCATGTGTTCCTGTCTCGTTATGTCCAGCAGGTCCAGGATACTGTCCTTGTGATCCAGTAGTTGTACCATGTACACCCATTGGTGCAGTTTTTAAACCAGTAATTAGACCAGGTATTCCTGTAAACTATTACGTTCCACTCAAGAAATCACAGATACCAAAACATATTCCATGTAGACCAAGTAACCTACCAGCACATCCAAGAGGAGAGCTTGTTATACCAAAACGGTATCCTAAAAGACCTCCTGCTGTAGCTGCTTTAGCCACACCACGTGAATACATTCTTAAACGTATAATCATTCCTACGTCTATATGATTCGTTTATAAAATTTATTAAAAATACATTTTTGCGACTTTGTTTATTATATTTAACAATAATTTCGTTGGCATTGTTTAAAGATTTAAGGACGTGATTGACGATGTTTGTTTGATATTTAATATTAAACAGTTTTTTGACTTAACAAGGTATATCACAAAAACTATAACAGATATTAAAAAACTGATTTTAATGTTTGAAAATGACCAATTTTTACCAAAATCATACAAATTTTCGTTGACATTGCTTAAAGAAAAATACTAAAAATTTAAGGAAGAGGCGAACGATGTTTGTTTGATGTATAATATTAAGTAGTTTTTTGACTTAACATGGTATATCACAAAAACTATAAGAGATATTAAAAATCTGATTTTAACATTTGAAAATAAATAGTTTTTCCTTAAACTATACAAATTTTCATTAACATCTTTTAAAGAAAAATACTGAAAATTTAAGGGAGAGACTGAAGATGTGTGGTTGATGTATGATATTAAACATTTTTTGACTTAACACGATATATCACAAAAACTTTAACATATATTAAATAGCTGATTTTAAAATTTGAAAATAACTAGTTTTTTCCAAAATCATACAAATTTTCGTGGACATTGCTACAAGAAAAATACTAAAAATTTAAGGGAGAGACTGACGATGTTTGGTTGGTGTATAATATTAAAATTTTTTTTGACTTAACATGGTACATCACAAAAACTACAATAGATATTAAAAACCTGATATTACTGTTTGGAAATGACTTTGGTTCAAAAATTTAGACCTGAGAAATAACTTTAACTAATGTTTCACATCTTGTCTATTTTGTTCATGAACAATAATTTGCATACTATTAAACATATTTAGTTGGCGCCTTGGTGTTTAAAAACAATTTTATTTACGACAACAACATTTTTATGATCTCTAGATATTTTCTAAGTCCTGTGAGAGATACGAGATAACCGCTTAGTGTCCGAATCTAAATCCCTCTACCCGAAAACAATTTCACGATACACATAAACTATTTAGTATCATATAAATCTCGTAAAGGCAGGCTTCCCTGTTTTTTGACAATTTACGATCGTATTTGAGTATAAAGTTTATGAAATATGATAGTAGATGTGCCGGAATAGCCAAAATTTTCCGAATTTTCTCTTATTTTAGACGTATCTTAAGAGAATATGTGAAACCCAAAGCACAACCATATGTTGATTAAATCGGAATATAAATATCTACCTACATCTTCACCAAATTCTCATCAAGGAAAAGTTGTGTAATTAACCCATAGGGCCAGAACCAGAAACCGTATCTGTCTCAATATTATATAAATTTTACCAAGTAAATAACATAAGCTGCTAGAAATTCTAATATTTTCTTAAATAAGAGAGATTATATGTCGAATCGACAATTGAAACATCAAACTCTAAGTTTTCAATAATCCATTTTTCTCTTTATTAAGGTAACGTATGAACTTAGGATTTATGAGTTGCATAAAATATGATCAAAAATGGCAACTAATTTCTAGGCTCATCAGTAGCTAAGTGATATTTATGAAGACTATACATCTGAATAAATAAGTGCCTTTAAAAAATTTCAATTACTGAAGATGAAGATGTTTTGATGATATTTTTGGGCTCACAAGTATGGTAATATTTTTTAGAAAATGTTTTACTTTGATGTGGGATATGTAGTGAAAAGCAATAACATAAAAGCAGTTACATAAATCATATGGATTGAAAGGGACTTTCTGATTATACATATATTTTTCAAGATGTTTCGAAAAAACATACAAACTAGACAGATTGAAGTGGTTCATGATATACAACCAAAATCATCTTCTTATATTTTCAATAATATGGTTTAGAATTTCCACCATATACGAGTTTTCTTAGAAATTAATTTATTGTTAGAGGATATAAATTTTAATTACGTTACAAGATCAGTTTTATAAGTAATTTTCTATAACTTACCCTTTCGTCATTAACATACAAAGTAATATTTGTGGCAGGGTAAGATGCTGGTGCATGACAATCAGCAATTAGGGGCCTACCATGTTCTAATCCAGCTTTATCTACACTCACAGTCGGTACGCCTACTGGAACAACTGTAATAAGAAATGTGTATAAGTTTAAAGCATTTGATATTTTAGATTTAGTTATAAAAAAGTCAGATATAGGTTAATTTAACTTTTCCGGCTTCTTAGGGTCTGATAACCTCCACAAAACCTAGGAAAATGCATTTTTGTAAGAGAAAAGTAATGATCATCTGAATAGGACTGTTGTTCGAACTATTAACATTATTTGAGAATTGTTGACGAGTCGGGAAGAAAGAATCTTGTTAATTTTAACGCTTCCAAGACAAAGACATGTTGCCTATCCAACAAGAGGCAAAGATACGACACACCCATCACAATGATCAGAAACTGGAGGCAAGCGACTCCATTACGCTGGTTGGTATAACGAACTTCCAGGACTTACTATGGAACGAACATATTGCATCCATAGCAACTGCAGCAGGAAAGAAATTAGGCTTTTTGTTTAGAGCACGGAAGTATTTCTCGTCATCCAACTTAGCTACTCTTTACAAAGCCCAAATACGACCTAATCTTGAATATTGCTCGCATGTATGGGGTTCGGCAGCTCTGTCAAGGCTCAGAGTACTTGATGCAATACAGAGAAGAGCAGTTCGAATAATAAACCGATACATAAACGGATTTTGCTCAGAAGATCCCCGCTCTGTAGTGCCTCCAATTACCAGACCAGCCAGAGCAACGCGATGTGCTGACTCCATGCACCCTTATACTGTCCAGTGCCAGACATCGAGAACGGATCGATTTGATAGTTCCTTCATCCCCAGGGTCTCCAGATTGTAGAACGCCTTACCTTTCCACGTCTTTCCCACTCGTCCTAACTTGCAGGCCTTTAAATCCCAAATTAATAAATTTTCTCTTCTGCCCCAATAGATCTTCTCGGTACATTTGTATTTAGGTCTATACCTACGAGGACATCCTCAATAAAAAAAAATCTCGATCGTATCAATACTTTTCTTTAAAATAAAAACAAGAAACATTTACATTAGAACAAGAATACATTGAATATCTCTTAATAAATACATTACATTTATAAACCGAATTGCATACCTAATAATATACTTAATACACAATCGATTTTCAGTCAAGTCTACTGAATATACATGAATCTTGAAGTTAATTTCCCTGGTTTACGCCACTGTATTGGTAACGGATGTGTCGAGAACGTATACATATTAAGTAAGCAGCCAGTTATCTATCATATAAATTAGGTTTCCTGTTGGCAACATAATGAGATTAGTAGAAGAGAATTTTGGATGGAGTTGGAACAACAGATTACTATTAGGCTCGAAACATAAAGCTCTAATCCTCCAATACGGAAATTAATAGATTATTGATTATAGAAGAAATATATTTATTATATGTATAGATATTTATAATAACAACCAAATTCAAAACATCCTCTAGCTTTTTTGTAAGTTTTAATGTTTTAAGTTAGAAATGTCTTTATCAAACCTCTCATAGTGCTCGTCGCTAACAGATCCCTAAATTGTCAGTAAAAAATCCAGGTGTGAGGATAAAAAATAGATTTTAACTGACATGTTTCAACCCAATGCTTTATAAGCAATGAAATCTGTTTATCTGTATAAAAAATAGCTATACTGCCCTTTTAGCACTTTTAATGGAGTCTTTTTGACACCCTATATCCCCTGGTCTATGATATCCCCCTATTCATTATTCTCCTTATATCAATACATTACACGTTGAAATCCCTTTAGCCGTTTACGAGGTATAACTGAAATGTTCTTTTGGCACCTCCTAAAATAGTCCGAATGCTAAAAAACTTGACAGTCGTGGGGCAAACTGACTGTAACTTTTACTGCTTTTTTCCCAGATATAAATTTGTTAAAATCTAAAATATTTATTAGTTTTTTAATGGAAAGCTTTGACAATTGTTAATTGCAACAGAAACTCTATATAATTAATATTTCTAATTTTATATAAGTTGTAATAAAAAAACTGTGACGAATGAGACTTTATCTAACTTATTGTAAAATTTTTATCAAACTCTGTATACCTAACTCTGAACAGTTTACAATAGAAATTCAGCTTGAAAAAGAAATATTGTAGAGCTAGAACTTTCTTCAAGCGTCATTTGTTCAAAACTTTGTAAGATTTCGTTATTCCGCTTGAAAAACTACTAATCTCGGCCTTTCAGTTAATAACTCACCATAAAATAAAAAGAGTTTTTAGTGAAATATATAATTGTTACAAAAACTTTATTAATTGAAGTAATTTAAACTAATGTGAAACATAAGATATTATTAATTAGTGTTGTTAAGAATAAAATAGCTGCTTTTACACCCGTTCTAACTGGTATTATTTTTATTGGCGAGACCGCTATAAACAGATTTTTATGAGCTGATGCACTTAAATGAAAGTAGTCTCTGACGTATTTTAATACCTTTTTATTATTTTTACATGTCAGGAATACACATTTTTTTACTATAAATTAACCAGTCAGCAAAACACAGAAGAATAATAAAATTTAACGCCACGATAAGCTTAGGGTTTACAATGATTATTTTGTTTAAGTTTAATTAAAGATATATATATTTAAATTACGTTGTACTGTTCTTATATTTCACGATCATTTTTATGCAGAGTATTTTTCTAATACCATCAGTGTGCATACTGTCTATTAGACCTTCAGATTTCAATCACGATTTACCATCTTATGCCTTTTTGTGCACTGAAAATTTAACATGACATGAGTGTCAAAAAATAAAAATTTAAAGCTAAATCTGGTTGCGTTGTTCCGAAAATCCTCTTTCCCTTATGACCTTTTTCAACACGATTTATGTATAGTATAGCATCTCTTCTAGTCCTATCTTCCTTAGAAAGTTTAGGATACCATTGGGTTTCAAGTTAGGTAGTTCTTCCTTTTCTATTTCGTATGACCCTAGGTATTTGACCCTAGAATTACGTAATGCGATGCATTCTGAGAGTATGTGTATTGAGGTTTCATCCTCTACCTCACAGAATCTGCAGTTTTGTTCATCTACCAATCCTAGTTTCTTCATGTGTCCTCTTAATCAGCAGTGCCCGTTTACAACACGATAGAGAATTATCGGTATCGTGATGACTGAATGGGTTCCAGGGCGTCAGACTGTTAACCAGACTTACTATTTGCCAGTTTTGACAACACAGCGAAAACGAGTTCGTAAGAAACAGCCAGAGTTGTGGAAGAATAAATAATGGATTTTGCACCAGCACAAGGCACCTGCTATAAAGCAGTATTTGACCAATAAACGCACTCCAGAGCTTGATCACGCGCTGTACTTGCTAGATTTAGTATCGTTCGACTTTTTTTGTTGCGAAGATAAAATCTGCTTTGAAAGGGAACTGATTTGAGTGTATGAAAGAGTTAAAGCAAAAAACAGCAGAGCTCCTAAAGGCCGCCACAAGAAGAGTTCCAGCACTGCTTTAATCAATGGATTTGGACGTTTGGGACTTTTTTTTTGCCTAATGCTTCTCATTTTATTGACTGACGATTCTTTCAACCTTCGCGTTTAATGTGAATCTGTCTATTATAACTAGTAAATTTACTTGATATAATGCTCCTTCCTTATAAATTATAAATCGATTTAAATGCGTAGATTCGGAGTGAGGAATTTGAATTAAAATTATAATCCTGAATTGACATTTTCTTACTGATAACTTAAGATTGATAGTATAAGGATATTAGGAAAATATTTCAGCTAAATAAATGAGTATCAGAAGTGTTCGTGTCAAGTCAATGCAGATATATTGATTCATTTAAAATCTTGTTAACTTCAGCGACACTCATTTTTTCATTTTCTTTTTAATTATGCAGAAATACTAAAGAAAAACATTAGAAAACATTTTTTGTATTATATTACAAACAATTTTTAGATAATAGCAAATTCTGTATGGTAATATAATGTTAAATAAAGATATAAAAGAAAACCGTACTAGTTAAATAAATGAAATGTTTTGTTTAGAATACACTCTCGGGAAATACGAACTTGTAGATATGAGACAACATTTTTATGAAGTTTTTAGTTATTATTATTTTTTAAGAGACATTCTTTTCTATATCCCAAAACGAAAAAATTACTTTAAAAGTTTAGTTCAGAAACTTTTCTATAGCTAAGGAAGTGACATTTTTATTTAGTTTTGCATATGCTATAAAGACACAACATATAAAAACTTACAGAACTCAAAATATGTCCCAACAAGATCGATACACTTTTGCATACATTCAAACTAGTTAGTAAAACATTTGTTGCAGTTTTCAATAGATACCTGCAAAATCGTTGTTTTAAAGTCATCGATAGCTTCTTCTGGTGACAGGAAAATCTACCCACTCATTGAATTCTTGATCTTTGAGAACGTGAAAAAGTCTTTGGGACTTAGGTCGAGACTATATGGTGGATGGTCTAACAATTCGATGTTTTAAAGCTCCTAGTATAGGACAATTTTGTTTTTTTTTTGTCGTACTTTGTACTTATCGATATTTTACTGATTTTTCTTTTGTTTTTAAAGTAATTATGAACTTCAACTCGTCTCTTTCTCACAGCACAAAAACTTATGGATTATATATAAAATTAATATAAACTTTTCCAAAAATGCTCCTAACAATATTGGATGTAAATATAATTAATTAAAATTTAGAGAAAATTTGTTCATTAATAAAACAAGTATGCAATCTTACCCTATTTCAAAACTTTAATACACTCTTTCATTAAATAGTTTGAAACAGTTTCTTAACTAATATACTAGCAGAGTTTATTTACTCTATAAGTAATGAGTACATTTTATTATAAGCAACGCGGTGAGTGATCTATGAATTGCTGGTAAAACTTCCGTTTACCAAATGAAGATTAAGCCAAGGTATGTAGTATAAGGAACGGAATATCAGATAAACAATTAATAAGCCGCAGAAGTGCAGAAAGTTATTCGGAGCACGACCCCGAGGCTTGTCTTTATTACGTGCAGACGTAAAATGCAGTTCAAAGTTCAGCTGTTGCAGGTTTTCAGGAGTAGGGTACGCCTTAGGTTATGATATATCGTTTGGCGTTTATTACGCCGGATGCCGGATAATAATGTAAGTTAAGCTGCAACAGTCTCTGCTAATGGTCTATTTTGGAAAAGTAAAATCTTATATTACTATATTATTTATTTACGATATTCATTCTGTTTTAATCTTACTACGTCTTCTTTAATTTATAGTCATAGATGTAACCAAAAAATATGAAAATATATCAAAAGCAAATTAAATAAAAATATGTAGATACAAAATAAAAAATAATAATAAACCTAAACTTAATACTTAACACTCCGATCGACGACGGTGGTCTGTCAGGCCAAGGATATGATGTAAAAGGTTAGTTTCGTTAAAAAGAAATAATCTACATTGTCGGGATTTACAGTACCTTTCATAAAAATTAACGTCTACATGTTACACAATATTTTACAAAAAATCCTCTTTATTTTTTTCAAAAAAAAATTATTTTGTCCTGATAGGATAGACCACCGTCGTTCGTTTATGTAAGTTTTTTTATATATAGGAACCTATAGCTGCCTTTAGTTTCGGGCGTCTAAATTGATAAGCAAATAGTAAAAAATTATGTTAATCATAAACAGATTACATTCGCTGTGCTGGGTGTGTTCCCTGATCGGTAATATGTAATAAAATTCAACGTCAGGATTACATTCGCATATTCGACAAGCAGTTATGAAATATTCTGGAATGCCGACACAAAACCAACCTAATACCCCAACAGGTAAATGAGGCTATTGCAATTAATGTAAGAAAAGGAAAACTCGATATTTTTGCACATTTTTAATTGTTGGTTGTGCATGGATCATATCGTAGAAGTGTATTCAGCAGCAAGAACAGTAAAAAAAAATCTGCGTGGTAAACTTTTCTGTATTTTCTGTGTAAAAGAAATTTAGTGAACTATTTGCGTTTTATATTAGAGTTTAATTATTGGTTTGATATATATAAGTAAAATAAAAGAATAATAAGATTTTTTGTAAGTGTGGTAAACTTTAAAAATTATTATGTCAAAAATATCACTTATTTTTGATTTATTTTAATTTAATGCAAATTTTACTTTATGTTTGTATCTGACATTGTCAAGGCATTCCTCTACGTTGTGCGTATAAAATCCATCGTTTCCCTTTACTTCAGAATTACTCAAAGTGAAATACTTTTTAGAATCTAAAATAATGTTATTTTTATTGAATGGGGGAACAGCTCGTTCCTCAAGACCAGGTAACCTACTTGGTAACGCAATTCACTTGTATGCTCAGGTGGGACACCGATGTCGAACGTACGATCAATAAAATGAGAAGACGAGCGTCCATCCTAGGTAGACTTGGAAGATTCCACTCCAAAATTCTACTCCATACCTACAAAACTTTTATTCGATCTCTTGTCGATTATAAGGCCAGCCATACGCTGCTCTTCCTCAGATACTCCTCCATTCGCTTCTTGCCACAGAGAGGCATTATTCGCAAATCTAAAAACGAACACCAACTTTACCCAAGCCACCGTGTCTACAAAAATACAAAAATACTTCTTCTTCCTTCTCGATTTAAGAAGCTACAACAACAGGGAACCAACATCACCGCCCAGAGGTTCCTTCACACCCAAAGAACTTCAAAAATTCCATAAAACTTATCCAAATTGTAGACAGGAACCTTCCTGCATAACTTGACAATCTTCTTTACGAAACTCCCCTCTCCTACAGGTAGATATAGTACGACGACAGGACACCCAACTGAATCCTTGACGAAGGTTTATGTGGTTCCCTTCGTACTTGCCAAATGGGAAGCCTCATGCCGGAGGAGATAGGCCACAGCGTCAATCTCTCAAATTCACATTGCACCACGTGAGATTATACACCTATACACACTCACACACTTCTAGGAACTAGAAAACATGGAAACAGCAGAAAAATCAGGAAGAAAACACCGAGTGGCGCCGACGAATAATACTAACTCCATCTCAAACTCCTCCTTTTAACCCTGTAAAGGACACTGAGTCCTAAAACAGGGTCCTTAAACCAAACACCTTAAACCCACCAACACCACACATCTGTAAACCAATTATTCCTTGCCTTTCCTTGCCTTAGTTGACGACAGGATCTTAGTATACAAAGAAGTTCCGCTCGAGAGTATTGTTGATTGTTGAATCCAACCTTTTTTTTGTTTTTTTTTCACCAATCTCACTAATCTTCCTTCTACTTTTTTAAAGATTCAATCATGGTCTTCCCTGTTCGCACTTTCTATTGTTCTATAAATAGTTCTGTTATGTGTGAAATTTCGGAATATTGTTCAGATTTTAGGTGTGGATACACTTCAAACCAACTTTTTCTTATTTTTAATTCATGCGGCATCTTAAATAAATCTTATTTGATAGTAAACAAATTTAACAAAATTATATTTCCAAAGGAAATGAATCAAGGAATCTGGTGCTAAAACTGCGAGAAAACAATTTAAGAAACAACAGCTAAAACCTCCTTGGAATGTATAATATTTCATTTACATTCCAATATGTCAAAAAATATCTCAAACACTCAACATGCAATAAAACTTAATTAGTTTTCCTAATATTACATTAAAAGCTTCCTAAAATTGAGTGAACATTTATCATTCAATTTAAATTTTGTTTGAATTGAATATTAAGTACATTATATATCATATATACATAAATTGTCTTATAACAGATATTTGCTATAATTCGATATAATAAATCAACAGTCTGTCCTTGGTTTCCACAGAAGAAGTTAAGTGTGAATATGATTGATTTAGTTGCACAAAACTTGGATTCGGTGTCATTCTGCGGTCCTGGCGGTCAAGAGTCCTAATTCATTTTTCATGGAAGGCGTGCGCGAATCCTTCTCTTCTATTCTCAAGTACCCACGATTTATCAACTTCTTGACCCTGATTCCGGATGATCGTTATTTTGGAATTAAGATAACGTTTTTCCAACTGTGTTGGTTTTTACGGAAGGTTAATATGTTTCGATGACAAAATGTTCAGAATATTATTATCGGTAAATAATAAATTAAGAGCAAAAACCTTTTTTTTGGAAAAAAGCTTTTATTTAAACGCTCTAAAAAGAAGAAAATGAAATTTTCCTTTTAAATTTTAACTATAAACTTATAACCTCAGTACACACAATAGAATAGTTACAATGTTTTTTAAATATAAACTGTTACCTATTTGGGTCCTTTGTTTTTTACTTTTTAATGTCATTGATTTTACTCTCCTTTATTTTCTAACATTAAGTAACTAAATACTCATTGGCTGATTTGCTTACAAATGGAAAAAGACATAGCAAACTACTGTGAATACAAAATGGGTTTCACCAAGAGAATAATTAGGGTAGATGACGTTTCGCCTCATAAATTTTATTGCCAGCAAGATCGAGGTTATTTTTAAAGAAAAAAAAAACTCCAATCATGATTGCACTTTCTTTCTGTAGGTTTACGATATTTTATTTCATCCTGTCCAGTAAATACACTTTCCTATAATCAATTTGGCGACGGTAAAGGCGGAAACATACTATTAAAACGTGACACGACGCCACGCCACCCGACGCATGTTAGTACCTCTCAACTCCATATATTTAATACAGTTAGAAGCACATATACAACACTCTATGTGACCACACGCCGCAATATAAATATATGGACTAACATGCGTGGCGTCGTGTCACGTTTTAATAGTATGTTTCCGACTTTAGTAAAACATTACGGTATCAGGTACTGTAATGTGTTGCCTAGCAACGCTGCTCTGATAGCTTAAGGGAAAACAATTATTACTTTTAATTTTTGACATTTAAAAATACTATAATGACTATAAAATAAAAATAAAATAATAAATTACTTACTTTTACTGCCATATTTAAAAATAAATAAATAATTTGACCTAACTAATCAAGTTACGAAGTATTTTTAGTCAAGTTACGAACTAGGTACTGTTAAAATTTTTATGAATTTATTAATTTATAAAAACAGGATGAAATAAAATATAATACGATACATGGTCGTTAGGTGTTATTACAGTACTCGTTTTTATTGGCTCCTACGTCGCCTCGTCCGTAAACTAACTCGTACTGTAATAAGTCACCTACCGACCATGTAACGTATAATACTAATGCACATTACTTTAACAAACTACGATTTTAGGAATGCTTTTTAAATAATTGCAAGAATAGCATATAATTCAAACTGTGAATAGTTATTGTAACTAAACAAATATTTTACAAAGAACAAACCATAAATAATCGACCATACACAAGTTTTTTATCTATATAAAAAAGTTATCGGAAAAATATAAACAAAAAAATTAAGACGTTCGAGAGCAGTTCAGAAGTTCAAGCAGTTTATAAAACGTTAGCTAACAATAGACACAAAAAGTTTATTTCTTAAAATGGCCGAACACGATAAAAGAAAAGTACGTTGCGTGAGTAGAAATACATGTTTTTCCCAATAAAAATATATAAAGCTGAGCGTAACGTGAATTCTCGTGTTTCAAATCTCACAACGGAGTGCAATTTTCAACACGTCCGCTTGATAAAACATGTTTTGATTTTTACTATTCTTAACATGTTTTTTATTGTTGTATATTGCTGAGGTTTTTGTAACTAACACAATTTTTTACGTATAGGTGACTATACTTTTCAAATAAACTTTAACTGCTGTCCCGGTTTTTATTTAACTGTAAATTTTCTTTAACTACAACTTCAATAACATATCAACATTTTTATCAATTAACTTTTTTTTAATTAACAATTGTTTCTCCATTTCATTTTTAATCATCATCGTAGTATAATTTAATTTTATATTTGGTCTCATCATCTTGATAAATTTTAGTTTCATATTTCAACTCATCATCTTCACCTAAGGTACTTTAAATCTTCCTCCACTGCCGTCAACAATTTTCTTCTAGGTCTTCCTCACTGTCTTATTCCCATCATAGAGCTTCTCAGTATTTTCTGGGTTACTCTCGTTTCTGATAGTCTTTCAACATGTCCTAGCCATCTAATTCTTTGAGCCTTCACTTTTGATCTTATTGAGGGGCTGTCGTATATTTTTTTGATAAAACAATTTATTAAATAATTGGGACCCACTTTCACCTAAACCTGTTATAAACCTGTGCGATTAAATTTGATGAAATGTTTATGAAAAGAGTCGAAAATGACCAAAACAAACCTTACATTTTTTCTCTTATAGTACCTTTATTTGCAATAAATTATTTAGGTATACATATAGTTCCTATAATATTAGTATTTTTAATTACACACGATGAGTTAATCTGGTTAAAATTCTATTTTCATAAACTCTCTCGATATTGTATCGTTAGTGTCCTTAAATACTGACAGAATATACATCATTCTATTCGCTCAATATACAATTAATTCTATCCTATTATGCGGAAGCGGTGATAAATATCATCACTCAACGTGAAGTGTATTTACATTAGAGTAGGTAGGTACGTGGCAACCAACATTATTGAAGAGCACTTTGGTGCAGAGGCATTTATCCCCAAAGTATGCATTTGTCATAACTGCACAGTGCAGATTCAATAACAAAAACAGCAACGCTATACAAAGTATCAACATGTGTGGTCTAATTTTCGTCATATATTTTTATAACTGGTAATGGTTTGTGAATATAAATGGGAGGTTAGAAAAATAATATTGTATTTAGTAGTAAAAAAAAACGATATGTAGTGTTATGATATCAGTATCTCTTTAAAGTAGAAATCTTAGTTGACTAATAAGAGACGACTATGTGGACAGAGATTGATGTAATGAATTTTTTTATATAAAAAAGAGTTAATGTAATTTGAAGAGACAGTTGTTAATATAAAAAGAAAATGTTAATTGGAGCCCAATAATCGCTAATACTCGTTACACTGGGGTTGCTTAAAATATCCGAAGTACCTGGTGTGTAGAAAACTTACTGTTTACATCGACTCCTAAAGGTTCCAAAAAATTTGACATTAAAATCGCTAACACTCGTTTGGCGGTTTTGGGGTTGCTCAAAACGAACATGATGTTGACTGTGATGTCCGAAGTAAAATAAAACCCACTTTTTACTCCTAAAGAAGTCTGTAAATTCGTCATGAAATTCACTAATACTCGTTACTTTGGGATGTTTGTTGTTGCTCAAATCAAACATGATGTCGACTGCGATGTCCAGAGTAACTGGTGCACAGAAAACCTACTTTTTACTATGACACATAAAGGTTTCTGTAAATCTGTCATGAAAATCACTAATACTCGTTGCTCTGGGGTTTTTGAGGTTGCTCAAAACGAACGTAATGTCGACTGCGGTCTCCGGAGTACCTGGTGCTAGGAAACTTACTTTTTACCTTGCTTTCTGGAGTTTTATGTGTACTTGTTGTTATAACTTTAGGTAAAACTCGATACTCAGGGGTATCAGGAGGCGATATAAAAAATAAGTTTCCTGTGCACCAGGTACTTCGGCAATCACAGTTGACAACATCTTCGTTCTCAGCAATCCCAAAAACCCCAAACTCTAAAGTATCGTATTGTAGCTAATTTAATTACAGAAAATTTCAAAAAGTGACGTAAGAATTTTTCTGTTCACCCTTTTTCCCTAATGTTATGTCGAATTTATAAAAAACAAAGTTTAAAGTAAGTTTCCTCGACAGTAGGTACGTAGACCTGAGATTCGCTTTCGATGTTCTATTTTACTGTAAAGATTTGATTTAAAGTAAAATCAATCACATCTCCAGTTAATCGTACCTTTAACCTAAAGAAACAAACAGGTCAATAAAATTTATCACGATGGCAATCGCCACAGTCACAACTTTCAGTGACATCGACGAAGTTGGACGTTTTGAACGTGAAAGCCAGACAAACAAATTCAACAAATCTCTTCTGATAGCGTTAAATACGGATATAAATTCACGTCGCTTCCATCCAATTATCTTTTGGTGCACATTCGCAAAAGATTTATGGACATTCAGTTGTAACGTCGTCCAATTTAAGAAAACGGCGATGCGACTGCATACACATTTCCACTTTTACTTCAGTTGCAGATACAATTTGTAAGAAAGTTGGTGCATGAAAAGTACGAATAATTACATGAAAATTTAAACAAAATTAAGAGTAATTAACCAGAAATAACCTTCTTTTTATATCCTTATTATTAGTCGTATTGGGTTTTGTTGTTAATGGACAATACCGATATACTAAGAGACTCAATTAGATAGTTATAACAGAAAAATTTCGTATACAGTTTTTTAATATCGTGTAAATGATAAGACAAAAAAGACTTCTAGACAGACTATCATCCAAACTCACAACCCGTATTTCTCATCCCGTTTACAGATCAAGACATTCTCATAGCATGCCAAAAGGACAAAAATTCAGCCCCTGGCCCTGACTCTATCTCTAGAAGAACATTAAAACTACTCCCTCCTTTGATTATCACCTCTTTTACTACTATCTTCAACTCTTGTCTTAGCAAAGCATACTTTCCCCACTATCATGAAAACCTCAAACATTATCCTAATCCTCAAACCTGGAAAAAACCCAAAAAACTACAAATCGATATCTCTGCTAAACGTCATTAGCAAGCTTTTTAAACTCCTGCTCCTAGACAAAATCAAGGACTTTCTATAAGTCCCTTATTCCAACGTGGATTCAAACCAAACCACTGTACCCAAAACATGATACTAGTACTTCAAGCTTTTACCGTCTCTGCCCTAAATCAGAGTAAAGTCATCCATAATTATGGACTTTCAAAAGGCTTTCGGCAAGGTTTGGCACGCTGGCCTTATCAGAAATTTATATGACATCCAATTACCCATTCTAGCCATAAAATGAATCCACTCCTACCTCTCCAACAGAATAATCTGTATCAAAGTTGGAAATGCAATTTCAGAAACCTTTACCTTCCTTTTAGGAGTTCCACGAGGATAAATCTTAGCCCCTATTCTTTACGCTAGCGATATTCCTCGTCTTTAACATATCCAACTACATGCCGAAGGCAGGGCCCTATAAACCTCGACTGAAATTCTTAACCGAAAAACTCAAAGACTGCTGGACCATTGATGTTGGTAGGACATATTTTGTTAACCAATAAAGTACTTTAAGTCTACATATTTTTTGCCTTTATAGCTAGATGCAAAACTTAAACCAACCCTCGTACACCGTGTAGAATTTGCTAATGGAATAAAATAGAACTACCTCTTCATTATACATCACTGTATGGATATTCACTGCATTTGATGTGTTCCAGTTAAATAAATTGATTTTCAATGTTACTGAATAAAAGATAAGTCTTTATAAATACCCAAACTGTGCAAAAAAATTCATTTCAAAACCCGATAAATCACATAGACCGTTTTGTTGAAACAACAATGACAAGCACATGGAAAATTGGACGTGGACCTCATCTATTCAAATTTCAGTAAAGAATTGCAACTTTATTGTAACCATTTATTTACCACTAATGTATTTGACAGTAACGAACTGATACGCATTTTTTAAAATTGTCATTTTTTGATTTCATAAAAGTTCATTACTAAAACCTTTGTTACTGATATAATGGATTTAATGTGTTTATTTTTAGTTTACACACATTGAATGTTTAGGATATTGTTCATTTTGACAATTATTTGCCAAAAATAAAATAATATCTAGTAATAACTAATTATTAAGATTTTTTTTTATCTTCGTGGGTTCTTTGTCTATTTGTCATTCCGTGGAATTTTGTAATCGAATTTAAACCTATTTCGCGACTACCTAGAGCTCTGAAATTTTCAGGATAGCTAAGAACTGGATGATAATGCATGTTTCAAGTGTGTTTAGGCATATACATAGATTTCGAAATTTATATTGAATGGTTTTGAAAGTTTAGATATGAGTTGATGATAGCTCAATTGGATAAGCGCCCGATTGTGACAGTTCTGTTGGGTTATCGTAATGAGATCGATTACGCGAGAGAGCAGTTTTTATTCTGATTTTTTTTGTTGAATTGATTTAGCCGCATCTCAACAAACCAAATTACCTTGCCTTTTATGTATTAATAGTTGATAATTTTTCCAACACGAGTATAATTTTTAGTAATTCATAAATCTCTATAACAAAACATTGAAGCTAAATACCTTGTTATAAAAATAATCCCACAAAATTTCAAGGCTTCACCCTTTAACTTTAACAATCTCGATACCATAAAAAACAAAACTTCTTGTCTGTACCGATGGATCTTTTGTATACTTTATGTAGATATACTATTTCCAGACATCAAAAAAACTTGTTTGTGTATTATTTTCCATGGATTTTTTTTTCTTTTTGGTTTTTCACAGTCGGATATCAGATTCTCGTTTATGACATGACATATCGAAGGACCACAATTCTATGCTATAATAAAGCGTAAATTCTCTAATACAAAAGAACATATATCTAGTCCATCAGGAAAATTTCCAGCTAATAACAGCCACCCTATTCGTACACGACCAACAAAAAGGCTCTTTGGCGACGATAAAAATTTGAGATAGAAGTGGGAATTAAATAAACTGCAAGCAGCATCCTGTAATTAGGCGATCGCGCTTCTTTGTACTTCCGGAACCGAATGAAGACCATAACAAAAGGCTACACACATAATTCACACACTTCACTGGATGTGAGTCGCTTGCTAATGTCATTGAAAGAAAAAGAGAAATACTAAAGGCAAAAAATGTGACTTTTTTTATAAAAATTGTAAAGGAACAATCGTTTAACTCTTTTGTCATAATTAAATTTAATTTGAATAATTATCTCGAGTTGGGTTTAGATGTTTTTTCCAACAAATATTTTAGAAGAAAACTTAGAAATACTTGTTTTGTAAATAACAAGCCTGTATTCTCATGATATTCATGAACTTTTTTTAAAATCACCCGTCAGGATGACGAAAACACAACAGCAATTTCTGGGTCAAGTAATGAGAACCATTATGGAAAGATGTCTCATTCTTGCAAGCTTTTTCTTCAAGATGGTGTAAGTAATATTGAAATGCAAAAATCTACATTAATTTTAAAATGCTTCTGTCGACACCGTTGAATAATGTGACCTAATTTAATTTTCAGCTTGAAGCGAGATATTTTCCAGAATATCATTTACTTTTCAATCTGTTTATCTTTTATTTACAATTCAAATATAACAGGTCCTCTTTTAAATTTAGGATGATTTGTTTCAAAATTTTTGCATCACAAAAATGTTGGGAAAGTTTAGTTAAACGTCTTTCGTTTAACTAAGCAGCCACTGAATCCTAAAAGATTAGAAATACACTAAACAGTAACGAAACAGAAGCAATAGTGTTAGTTAAAAATATGAGAGTTGTGTTTATTTAAGGGTGGAAATTTTAACATGTACGAGGGTCGTCTGTTTAGTTTTGCCTATAAGACAAAAAATATGTCCCACCAAGATCGATACATTTTTGCATATATTCAAATTAATTGGTGAAACAGTTATTCTAGTCTTCAGTTGAAACCTGGAAAATCGCTATTTAAGGCATCCATAGCTTCTTCTGGCGACTGGAATCATTTCCCACGTAATAAATTACTGATCTTTGGAAACGTGAAGAAGTTGAGACTATACGGTGGATGGTCTAACAATTCGATGTTTTGAAGCTCCAAAACTCGATTGTCTTTTGGGCAGTGTGAGCACTTGCTTTGTCATAATGTAGGATGTATGTATGTATGAGCAAAATAAGGGGTAACAACTACACCTGCGACCTATAAGATATCTAAGATCTATTGTGCCCCTCTTTCTTGCTATAATTCTGATGTTTCCTCAGACTTATCGCAGCTCTTCTAGTCCTGTTTAGGATATCGTTGCTCTTCATGTTAGGTAGGTCTTTCTCTTCTATTTCGTATGACCCTAGGTAAATGACCCTAGAATCACAGAATGCAATGCATTCTGCGAGTATGTATTAAGGTTTTCTCCTCTACCCCACAGAATCTGCACTTTACTTTTCTAGTATCTTCAGGTGTCCTCTTAATCGGCAGTTCCAGGTTAATGTTTCCGTCATAATACTAAGGTTTAGACAGCTGAAAGACCTTCGTCTTATTATAGTTTCCCAGTAGCGTTTTCGATTGTCTTAGTAAAAGTTTAGGCCTTATAAACTTATAATAAGATGTAGGCTATACACAAACGATCTTTTAGGTTAAAAGAGTCTTTTAAACATTTTAAAGGTAAAGAACAACCGGAGCTACACTCTTGAAAATGACAATAAAAGTAGTTTAAAATTGTTTAACGGAAATCTATACTAATATTATAAAGAGGAAAGGTTTGTTTGTTTGTTTGTTTGTTTGAAATGAATAGGCTCCGAAACTACTGGACTGATTTCAAAAATTCTTTCACCGTTGGCAAGCTACACGATTCCCGAGTGACATAGGCTATGTTTCATTTAAAAAAAAAATGGCCCTTGGTAAGCCAGGCGCATCAGTAGATTTATATTAATTGAATATATTAAAAGTATACGTTTCAGAAAAAAATGTTTTAGATAAAAGTTGTAGGTCTCTTTAAGACAAACAAAAAAGTCCCCTAAGATTTTTTTGTACAGGTTGAAGTAAAAAAGTTACGATTTTTTTTCTATTTTGATTTGATGTCACGCCCAAACGGCCGCACCGATTTGGCCCATTAACGAACTCAACCGAGATTTTGGGACGATTGATTTTTGTACCATATTTCATTTCGATCCGTTAAGAAATGCGACCGCTATCGTGTCCACATATTTCGTTATATCGGATCTATACATATATACATACATACATATATCTATCTATACTCTATACTAATATTATAAAGAGGAAAGGTTTGATTTTTTGTTTGTTTGTTTGAAATGAATAGGCTCCGAAACTACTGGACCGATTTCAAAAATTCTTTCACCGTTGGCAAGCTACACTATTCCCGAGTGACATAGGCTATGTTTCGTTTTCAAAAAAAATAGGGATCCTTACTAAAATGCCATTAATGTAACCAAAAATGTCCTTAAAATCCTTACATCGCGTGCGCTGAGAATACTATTGATTATAGAATAAAATAATGTACTACGATTTCGAAGAATATATAAATATCTACAAAAAATGCCGCGACAGCATATGTCTAACTGTTATAGTTACGTCACAATAAATACTTTTTAATTTTTTAAAAGTTTTTATCTTGGTATTAATCATTATCAAAATAACTATTTTCATAATCACGACAGATATCGCGAATTTAGCATGTGCAATGGGACGAGGCTACTTATAAAGGAATTAAAGGACAATTAAGTTGTAGCCACCATTAAAACTGAACCACCAGCTGGTTAACTAGCTTATACACTGAGTATACCGATGATCCCAACTGATCTACCAAATCCATTTAAACCGCTTCAATTTCCTATCAAAACATATTTCGCTTTTACTAATAATAAGTCTCAAGGTCAAACCTTCCAATTAGTAGGGATCGGTTTTCCTCATGGCCAACCGCCTAAAGCGGGTCGGAGCATCTGAAAATCCATTTATTTTGCTGCCAGAAAATAAAACAACATGTAATATTGTTTACAGGGAAGCGTTGACCCAATAAATTTAATGGCTTTTGTTATTTTTCTTTAATCCCCGTGCAAAGCCGGTGCGGGCTGCTAGTTTATGATAAAATTGTATACTAATATTAACGCAGTTAGATGCTGTCATAAAATATATATTATATCATTAAAGTATTAACAAGGACGAAACTAATTTCCAAGCAACCGCTACTATCTTCAGCTGCAACATATCTTGCATCTTAATGAGATGAATGTTGGCAAATATCAGTAACAGATGCAAATGGTTATTTATTACGAAGTGGTTACGTACATTATAGTTAGTGGTTCCGATTTTCCAAACTGCGGCTATAGAGATGGACGTGGCAGCAGATGGGAAGGCAAACCGAATAAAATTTATCACTTTACTTGGGTATCACGATCGAGGGAGTATTATCAAGAGATATACAGTTCGGGATAAATACGGAGTATGGTAACGGAGTTATATAGAGCTATGTCATAAATCATATGTTTTTTTACAAAAAAATACATACAGGGAAAATAAATTTAGGGATGTTTTCACTTATCATAGATCTAGGTTTAGGTGTGCGAATTTTTATTTGTAATGGTATGAAATTAAATGAATTAAATTATCGTTATTTATATAGACGTCATATATCTGTGCTAAAATATGTGTCGAAATTTGTATTTATTACTAAAATTTATCATTTTTTTATTGCGCGAAAGTCTTGGAAATATACTTTGGTATACACGGAAAAGTAACTTTGTCTTTTAAAGTAATAACTTCTTATGGAAAGGTAAACCGCTTCGTAACGTAACGCGTTATGGCGTAACTCTGCCTGACTTTCTCTTCCCACAGTAACGGCAGCAGGTTTCTTTATTTCATCCTGTCCAGTAAATACACTTCCCTATAATCAATTTGGCGCCGGTAAGTAAAACATTACGGTATCAGGTACTGTAATGTGTTGCCTAGCAACTCTGCTCTGATTGCTTAAGGGAAGACAATTACTTTTAATTTTGACATTTAAAAACACTATAATGACTATAAAATAAAAATAAAATAATTAATTACTTACATTTACATCCATATTTAAAGGGAAGTCAATGTTATTTAATTTTATATTAGCAATTAAACCTTAATAATAAAAAAATTATTTGACAGTGACAGATGGCTTTCAAGGTAATTTGACATAACTAATCAAGTTACGAACTATTTTTAGTCAAGTTACGAACTACTGTTAACATTTTTATGAATTTATTAATTTATAAAAACAGGATGAAATAAAATATAATACGATACATGGTCGTTAGGTGTTATTACAGTCCTCGTTTTCATTTCCAAACTCGGCTCCTACGTCGCCTCGTCCGTAAACTAACTCGTACTGTAATAAGTCACCTACCGACCTTGTAACGTATAATACTATTGTTCTAACTCTAAGGTGCTCTGCCCACAGGTCGTTTAAAATCGCGTCTCTAAGTTCTCGTGTTATGCTCGTCATGTACGATACCGATGACTCGAGCGTCTGCACTCCGCACATTAGTCGATTTAGTTTGATCACATCTCGCGACATAAAACGGTTGTACGTCTTCGCATACTGCCTTTTTGCATATTGTGGTATCGGCCTATGCAAAGGAAAAAATCGTAGATGCTAAATGCATCCCTAACGTAATTTTCATAATTGGTTATTTTTTGGTGAAGAATAACACTAAATTTCTACCATTTTATAGAATGACAAAAGAGTCATACATCACTCTAGTTAAAATTGTGAGCCTAGCTATTCAATATTTGGATTTAGCACGAAAAAAGTAAGTAAATAAAAATTATCTCCATGACATGAAAACGTACGTCTTTCCCGTTCCTGAGGACACCACCAGACGAGGATTCTTGTGATTCTAGACGACCACTTAATGCCCCGTCTGCGGTGTTCAATCCCACAACGAAGAAAGTTGGTGGAAGCGAAAAACGTACGCGGCTGGAGTCGCGTCAACCATTTCGAGCGTCGACGGGTGTACGGAGAGCCTAACCCAGCCCAGCGTTAGTCGTATTTTGGAAAGTTAAAGTTTAAGACTTTATCGGTCATCCCGGTCATTATTTGTGAATAGTGGTTTTTAGATAAAGTAATACTAATACAAAATGAACATAATCTTTGACTTACCAGCGACAGTCATAGGTGATGACATCATCTGAGTATGAAAAAGTGGCGCATCTGCTGAAACTTCACATTGAAACAATCCCGATATATTTCTCCCTACGGACATCAACGTCACGTTGTGAGCGTTAGACACAGTAACCTGCAACAAGAGAATAACTTTAATTGGCGTGTAGCAGGAAATTCAATTTTGACTTGTCTTTTCTTACGATTCTAAGATGTTGAAAGGTAGGATTCGATTGGTATAGTGATTGCTTTTAATTAGCCGTAAAAGTTATAGTCTTGATTTGAAATTTTATTAAATATTATTTAGTATTACTTTGATTAATAATACAGATATGTAAGGTTACATCATTACATCAGCGAATGATTCAGAGATGTTCAATTTTATATTCGCGAAAAAGCATAGGATGCGTGTTCCGATTCAAACCCATTCTCTTGGTGCGAGAGAATGCAGTGTTTGCTTCTCTTTCTAATATTTTTGAGAAATATGTTTAAGACAATAAATTATTCATTTTTACAAATTTTATGTTTAATGTGTAGGTATACTATTGGTAATTATACTGATTTACTTTTTCTGATCTAAATTACATGTGTCATATTATTGCTCTAATGCTCTACCCACCGTTGTTTTTTACCTTTCCTTTATCTAATTAAATACCGAAGACAGGTATATATATTTATCCACTGTTAGAATGAGACAAAACAGTAGTAGATTGAACATGTAACACACATCCTTCAGTCAGACAACAGTTCTCTACATTTGATACAACAGTTTCAGTAGGAAAACAAGCTATTTGCTCATCTGGATAAACAAAACTAAGTTGATTAACTAAATAAGATATTTGTTCTACGTTCCGTAAACGACGTTTAACTGGCAACGGAGGTTTAAATAGGAAAATTTACCCTAACTCACTTCTTTGATGTAAAAACATTTAAAATTAAAATAATAATGCAATTTTAAATAATATTAATTTTTAGATTAACATTTATATCCCAAGCAAAATTTTCAGCTACTACTTTGATTAATTTAAGCTGAAACATCAAAATTTTGTGACTGGAAACAAATTTCATTAGTAAACAAACTGATCAACAAGCAGGCAACATCAACAAAAGAAACAAACTCAACTGAAACTATGTTTCATATTATGAAGAAAATTTCAATTTCTGGAAAAACATAATTGAAATTGTTAACGTCAACCTGTTTAAATCGAGTGCCAGCTTATTTGGATTTCATTCCAAAGTTTATAGACTTTGGCAACGATTTCCCTGCTTCATTTTCGTTTATACAATAGAGTTAATTTGTATTAAAACTGTCTTCTATGCGAACGTACTTCTCTCAAAAAGTATTGAATTATTATGTAATGATAGTAATTGTTTAAAAGTATTGTAGTTTACAATTAACCAGTTTTGTATTTTGTATATCTTCTGAGGGAGGAAAAAGAATAATAATAATCCATGCTGGATCAGTGGATGGATGGGTTTCGAATGCCTTATCTTTATCATCTAAAAACATCAGTGATTCATGTCTCGATTACAATGCCAACACAACTTCTGATATATTTAAAGACTTTATCAGTGGGTACTCTCTTACATTCTACATAAGTCAGTTACTTTAATTGTAAATGTACTATTTTTTAAATAAAAGACAATATTTGTTATATTTAATATATACGTGAAATAAACATCTAAAAATAAATGATCCATGATTATACGTTCTAAATGTTTATAGTATCCATGGTTTTGTATAGACTCGAATTAATCATTAGGTTTACACTCAGCCTTTCTTGTTGCCAAACTGTTTTCAACCTTCCTACCAAGAAAACAAAAGAAAATTAAACCAGAGGGACGTTTCCTTCGAGAATTCATTATTAATCACGACTCTCTCTCTCTACCTTCGTAACTAAATCTCGAGTTCCGAACAGGATTTCATTTACTTTTTTTACGGTAATTAAAAATTAATTTTTTTATTGCTTAACCGCATCAGATCGTATACTGTCCATACTAATAAAATCCTGGCACGTAATCAATTTAAAAATTATTTTTGTAAATTGGTTACTTTGGATTTTATTTCAATTAAACTTCTTTGATTTAAATACGAAATTCAATTACTAACGAGATATTTAAAAATCGATTACATGTCATGATGTTATAAAATTAACAAAATACGCCTATTGTTTTCTTAACTAACTGTTCTATTGTTTCTGATAAAACAGAAAAACATTCCCATACAACAAGCGCTTCAATTTGTCATCGCTCTCAATAACTTCCTAATTCACAATAGACTAATAGCAAATATATAGCAAAAACAACAATACCAAATGACAAAGCCTGTTCTTTCGCACCAATTCGTAGTTACTGAGAAAATTAACAGCCTAGTGATTAATTTTTAGCCGTCACACACAAAGAAAACGACATCAATATTTAGAAAAAGTTATTTATACATGTGGGTATTTAACAACAAAGAAAAACTTTTATCTATATGGATTTAACTTTTTATACTGTAAGAAAATAAAATCGGTTTTAAATTAATTTAATCGTTTAGAAATATTGAGAAGGGGGATTTACATCTTAGTTACGTACATATTTGTAAATATGTCATACTACAAAAAATGTCATAAAGGTTTTATGTGATGGTAGGTTTACATGCTTGGTAAGTCTTGGCAAGCTTCCACAAATACAAGCGCGTTTGGCTTGGCTTGCGTGAGATGGGAACAGCTTGTTTGGCTTTCCGTAACATACAAGCGAACTCGCATTCAAGCGTTGGTGAAAGCTTGGAGCTTGTGGATGCTTACGGAGACTTGCCAAGCCTGTAAACCTACCCTAACGTTTCTAAAAACATTGTCAACTGTCATCTTGAGTCTGCTTTATGGAGGGTAGAGGTACCATAGTCTGCTTGTAATAGTCTGCTTTAAATGTAAACTTTTTATGAAAGTGCAATATAAACAGATTTCTTCTGTTCTTGCAGTTATCTATTATTTGTATTAAATTATTCTCTTAAAGTTGTTGTTCGAGTATAATTAAAACTGTATTGAACAGTATCGAATTAACTAATTGCTCATTTAAGTGAAGATTGTTTAAACCATCAATATTTTCAAAAAAAAAAAATATAATTTTCCTCGAGATGGTGATTTATTATGTTACACATTTACGTTTTTCAATCCAATGCCTCAGGTCTCAAAATGAAAAATGGAATGTAAGCATCGTCGCTGCACTAAATAACAATCGATAAATCAAGCCGATGAAATGTATTGGCATACACAAATCGAAGAGGAAATTGAGACATTTGACATTTACTTATAGAAATATTTTAATTTATAGTGTTCCGACTTTCGTTTTTTTTCTTTGTTGAATAGGCGACGTATTAATTTTACTGCAGTTTCTAAAATATTATTTTTCTTATAGTCGAGACTGAGAAAAATGAGTTAAGAAAATTTTAAAAAATAGGACTAAAAAAGATAAGAAGGAAAAGATTGAATAGCTTCGAGCAAATTGTTTAGTTAAGAAAATACGAGTTTTATGGAATGTGATTGTAATAATGCAAGCAAAGATTGTATAGCTGTGTGTTTTTAAATTAAAATGAAATAATTATTTATAAATAATAAAAAGTACAAAAATAATCACGAAGTGCATCGATTCACGATGAAGGCGATGCTGTCTGAGGACGGTGAACCCTAGTGAATCATTGGGGTGTGGTCCAATCTGAACCACGTGTTTGCAGGGTTCGCTGGCTGTTACTGGTATAAGCTTTTAGGGAGTAGCTATGGTGATAGTAAGGATTGAAGATGTCAGAAATCTGATGTTAGTATAACAGACATTATATACTCAGCAGGCTTCTTGAGAATCCGTGGAAGTGATGTTACGGGTCTCGGTGGAGAAGTCCTTCTGAAGAATTCTGCTAAGGATTGTGCTCTTTGACGGTCGTGTCATAAGAGCTTGTGCTTCAAGACTGTCTTGAAATACCCAGGGCGTATGAGCACCGTAGAAGAATTGCTCAATATCTTCCGAGGATAAGAAGACTACCAGATGTTTTTTTTTTTATTTCTAACAGGGGTGTCATCCGACCTTTCCATTGCGTCATTTTGCCCAGGAACATCATGCTGATAATGTTACCATTTTTTAGCTAGACCATAGGTACTATTACTTAAAATATACCTAAAACTGGCTTCAATACATCACAATCATTTTGTTTCCAAAAACGATAATCTTCGAAAGTTACCGCAGGTTTGCCCAATAGATTTTTGAGCTCTGTAGACGCTGGGAAGCCCAAGATGAAGAACAAAAGACGTCGAATTTAATAAAAACTAAGAGAAATTAATCTGAGTCCAGAGCCTCATTAGACATAGTGTGAGAAATGTAATTTTTATTATTATATCAGAAAAAGAAATTTGATTAAACTTTATATATACAGTTATTATTTACTGCAAAATAAATCAATTATGCCCTAACACTTCAATCCTATTAGTTATAATTTAGTTAATTTTTTCCTTTTCCAATCACACATATTCTGAATTTAACTAAAATACTCAAGTATCCAATTACATAGGAACAGAGGAACATAAACAAGTTTTAAACTCATAGTATTGTTTGAACTGAAAATTTTGTGATATCGGAAATATCGTTCTTTATACCTACATTAATTGGTAAAAATCCAATAATTGTGATTAATTTGTTAGCAAGCGTAGCCTAATGGGAAATTGATGTAAACTGCTATCTATGCTTTGAACGAAGCAGTTAAATGTGGATATGCAAAGATTCTTGCTATTTATAAACACCGGATAGAATTTGTATAAACAAAATTTAATTTTTGGTGCTTACATATTTTCAATATACAGTGGGTAATCAAATTATTACAGCAACCCCATAAAATTGTACTTGTTGTTTAATAATGGTATGTAATTGCGCTATCACGGTGTTAAGTAGAAAAAAATCATCTTAGCTCTTTATTAAACAATTACGTACTAAGAATTTTTGGAGAATAAATTCCACAATTAAAAGGTGAAAATTTCCTGCTGTACGGATAAACAAAACTAATTTCTTTTTAGCATGGCTCTTTAGGTGTGATTAAGCACTGAGGCTCTTTTAATTAATAATCATTATCATTCCCGTAGGAAAATTATTTCTGGTTAGCGCTGACATAAAATTCCTCTTCCTCATGCACGAAAATTGTTCACTTCAAATTCTCTTTAAGTTTCTTTTTAATCAATACTCGTAATTTTATAGAAAAAATAAACAGTTCTATAGGTGTGTACTTAAATTTACCATTCTTTCTGTTTATTAAATAAAAAAGTTATGTCGCATTCCAGGAATGATCAAGGGGGGAGAGTATAGCTTTCTTAAAAATCATTTCACAAAAAAATGGTTGTTTTTAAAATGTTTCTACTTGCTACTATGGAGCCACCTTATTTTGTCAGAATTTGCTCGGTTTTGATCTTGAATACATACAACATTTAGCTTTTCTTATGAGAAAATAAATTAGTTGTAATTTCTGAATAATAAAATTTTATTAATACCAAATATAAATATAAAAAAAAATTAGTTGTTAATTGATTTATCTGTTATATTTGCCCAATCTGGAAATTCTGAAATGTCCCAAACGAACGGTGCGTATATTGGAAATATTATGAGAAGCGTTGATAAACAAATAACATATGTTCCAGTTCCCACTTTCATCATGTCTACAGTGCGCATTTTTGATGGTCCAACAATTAGGGCATTAGGTGGTGTAGATACTGGTAAAAAGACAGAATAACAACAAGCTAATGCATTGGATAATCCTAAATACATAGGGTGTATCTTTCCCACAACTGTCATATCGAGTATTATTGGTGTTAGGATTGTAACACAAGCTACATTACTGGAGAGAAATTGAGTAATAACGGATGCTGTACAACAAACAGCTATTAATACTAATATTGCATCATGTTCAACAAAACTTTTTAAATAATTAGCGATTAACTTTGTCATACCGCTAGCTTTAGCTGCATCTGCCATTGCAAAACCACCTCCTAATATAAATAATAAACCCCAATGCATTTTCTTCTCTAAACCTTTCCAAACAATAATACTCGGAGACGAAGCTGTTGGTCGTTTTTCCTCATCCGAACTACAGAAATAAATAAAAGATGGTTGCATTGGAATTACAAAAAATAGTAACATTACAAAAACAGCAACAACTGAATCTCCACATTTTACATTAGTAATATAATACGGCCATCCATTCATAAAACCAGGTCGTCTAAAAAACCATAGCAATATTGCGATTATAAAGCACACAGCCACACTGAACTCACTAAACTTCAATGGACCAAGTTCTTCTAGTTTAATTTTAATTATTTCTTTACCAGCTTTAGCTGCTTCACTTCCTACAGCTAGCTCTTTAGATGTTGTTGAAAACGGTCTACATAATCCTAAATACCAAATTTGTAACCAAATAATAATCAAAAAAGTTTGTATTATCATTATTGGAATATTAAACATCATCCACTTTGCAAATTCTACACCAGGACTATGTGGGAATCTAGTTTCGTAAACTCCTTTAAAAGCTAGATGTGAACCGGATCCGATTATACATCCCGTCCCACCAATAAGAGAACAGTAGGCAATTGAAATATAGTAACACATAGTTATATTAGTTGGTTTCAAATCTTCGTCTTCATTATTACTTGTCTGTTCTTTCCATATATTAATAATTTCTTGATTTTGAAGAGATTCAAGTATACCTTCCACAATAGGAAGCATCAATGCAGTAGCAGCGGTATTAGCTATCCACATGGATATAAACATTGTTACCAAACACAAACCTAAATGAAGTCGTTTTATGCTACATCCTATACAGTGCATTACATGTAATGCGATTCTTAAATGTAACTGGCTCTCTTCCATTGCAATAGCAATTACTATACTTCCTATAAGCATCATATTTGTATCATTCATATAATTTGACGCAACGGCATCTGAGCCTAAAATACCCAAAGTAGGAAATAGTACCATCGGTAATAATGATGTTACTGGAGGTGGTATTGCTTCGGTAATCCAAAAAAAACAAATTATAGCGAAAACGTACATACATCTATAAGCTACTGTATCTTCTATAAACATAATAGGTAAAGCTACGATTGGAAACGTCAATACAAATAAGATCCTCCAATACATAATTAAAAAAGCACAACATCGGATCATATTAAAATCGTCTGATATGTAAAGATAACGTTGTAAAGTGACAGATTTGACAAGAAATAATTTGAGAACCCATTAGGTACATAAAGTATACCTACTTAGTTATAGAACAATGGTTGAAGTTGATAACGTTTTTTGAATTAACTACAGACGAATTCGTAAAATTTTACAAAACCACGTAATACGTATTAAATTCTTTAGCAAATATTTTTCTTATCCAATTTCGATAAAATTTACATTTGAATATGGTTATAAAAACAAAAATTATGAAGGGTAAAGGTAAAGAGAACCGTCTGTGTGTAACAAAAGTGTCCATTCGAACTCATTATATTAAGAGGGCGCCACTGTAGTACGAGGGAACTTTTTATATGATGCGCTAAAAATGAAAGAATAAGAAGAGGTGGATATACAGAATAAAACAATTTTTCTTTGAAAATGGAGTATTTGACTACTTATTAATGTTATCTTACAGTAACTTCACGTTCTCTATAATTGCTCAATTCATACCATCCACTCATTTGATGGGAGCGCCATTTCGGTCGAATTTTGAACTGTAATTCACTGTTTACTAGCAGATAGTTTTTCTGCTGAATTCTCATATAAGATGGTGCTCCTTACCTCTACCCTCAATAACATAAATGTTTGGCAAACATCGACCATAATGTTTCATGTTAAAAAATGATGTTGATACCGTAGCTGCCGCACTT
Organism: Altica lythri; assembly: GCA_964028335.1. NCBI lineage: Eukaryota > Metazoa > Arthropoda > Insecta > Coleoptera > Chrysomelidae > Altica > Altica lythri. Next base: position 8,281,652 of record OZ034808.1, on the reverse strand, counting down.
ATGTAAGCGTGAATCAGCGTGGTCTTCTTTTTTAAAAAGAAAGACGACCTCGCTTCTTTGCCAGTGTTTGGGTATCCTAAAGTATCCTTTGTTCTTCGATGCTTTTATTAAGTAGAGTTCTTATTGCGTCCCAGAGCTCGCTCCCTTCTATTTTTATAATTTCAGTGGTTATTCCGTCTTCTCCTGGACATTTTTTAATTCGTTTCGGGTTCCGGAACTTTCTTGGATCCTAAGTTCAGAATCTATCTTCTTTTTTTGATTGGGTTTTGAACGGTGGTCGAGTAGAGATCGGTAGTAGAAATTAAAATTAAATGAAAAACCAAAACCTTACAATTTGAAAACTATAAAATGACGTTGAATACTTTCCCATTGTTAGTCCATTATAGCAAACCTTTTTGAAGTACGAAAGTAGTTTTTAGTAGCATTGGTTTTACCCTGTATATATACTCCATGAATTTCGACTGAATGGTTATAATAAAGCAATAAATAAAAGAACCCCATCAATACTATTTAGTCCAACATGATTAAATTCAACTTACATTAAGCTTGATTACAGACAAAGGTATACATAAAATTTAATTCATAAAGGACATAGTTAGATAGCAATGTGCGTTTGTAAATAATCCATTGCAATATCCAATTTGCAATATTATATGTGAGCATTCCAAATTCACAATGGTCTCTAATTATATACAATGTATATGCATAATATTTAGATATAGCTATTATAATTTAAAGCAGGTATGAAATATACCGACACATACAAACAAACAATATACACTAAAATATTTACCATATATAAATACACTCTGTTTGGAAAGACAATATTCATGTTTTTGCAGTTCTAATTATACTTTAATAAAATGCGCAAACATTAATTTTTGATTAATTCAATTTAAATATAAAGTGAATTAACTAGGTGCCAACATTATATGGGGCATTTCTAATCAAAGAACCAAAATAAAATAAGTTGTGATATTTTTTGATAATCTGGTGAGCTATACTTCTAGTGGACAATTTTTTTTTGTATGATGTAGTGGAAAAACAACATATATCGATGTATAACTTTAATATTTACGATTAAAAAATCGACTTGATCAAGTATGTTTTTTAAAAAGGGAGGAACGAAGCACCGATTGTTGTGACCCAAAGTTGACTTGATATAAGTCCAAGAACCGGTCATGCACGGAAGCGCGCATTCAAAATGTGTTAAATTCAAGTGAATTGATTAAGGTCTTACAAAGACTACCTTTTGTAATGTTATATCAAAAAAAAAAAAATAGAAAAAAGTATGATAACTGAACCTCAGATTTACAAAAAAAAACAGATCATCTGTTCAACTTTGGATCACTTCACGAAGGTCGGCGTTTAACAGCACTCTTTTTTAAAATACATACTTGAGCTAGAGTATATTTAAAAAAGTAAATGTTGAAATAATGTATGTATGTAAAAGAGAAATTAGGGGTGACAGACATACCTGCGAAGATCTATTGTGTCCCCCTTTATTTGCTATAATTCTCTTGTTTCCTCAGACTTGCAGCAGCTCTTTTGTAGAAAGTTTAGGATATAGTTGGACTTTAAGTTAGGTAGATCTTTCTTTTCTTTTTTGTATAAACCTAGGAATCTGACCCCAGAATTACGTAATGCAATGCATTCTGAAAGTCTGTGTATTGTCTTTACAGAATGTGCACTTTGCTTCTTCTGCCAATCCTAGTTTCTTCGGGTGTTCTATTAATCGGCAGTGCTCGATAATAGTCTTCTTGTAATACAGAGGTTCTTTTTACTAAGGTTTAGACAGCTGTAAGATCTCTTCTGGCTATAGTTTCCTAGGAGCGTCTTCAGTTATTTTAGTCCTTTTATAGATTGTTCCAGTACTTAAATTTTTCTCTATCCACTTTTTTCTTTAGTTTTTCTAAGACTGTACTACTGCCAATTTCACAAGATGGTTCTGCTTCCAAGTATGGGGTATCAGCTCCTTTTTTTGCCAGCTTAATTGCTGTTTTGTTTCCTTCTATTTCTACGTGTCTTGGAACTCCTAAGAGAGTAACAGTGTTATTTTGTTCTAGTTCATTAAGTTAGCTTAGACATTCCCAGACTATTTTTGAACTGATTGTGTGTGTGAGTGAGTTCAGAGCTTTAAACATTTCCCGAACTTTCACAAATAATTTAAAACAAAACTTGTTCAAATCGGCCAGCCATTCTCCAGGTTTAGCGAGACTAATGATTTCAAAAAATGAATACTTACGTCCACATGTAGCCCAGGCAAAGGAAATACTCGCGTTGGAGGCTCTTCTTTCGGTACATACCGATAAAATTCACCATTGTCTCTATACCACTTCACCGAATAAAGAGGTGCGTCCTCTAAATCGTATTCACAACCGAGTGTCACAGAATGCCCAGCTCGAACAGCTCGAGGAACGTTGAGACGCATTCCTTTTAAACTTTTACTGCTACTTATCCCTGTAACAAAGAACACAATTCAGTTTATGATAAAAACATATAGAAAATGTCTCGAACATTATACTTCGGATTGTTTACTACATAAGATACACTAGTTGTACTTGTACTTTATTTGATATACTTTATATAATCTATATTTTACAACAGAACAGAAACTTGGGATCTGTCGTGCCTATTTACACGCAAACACTTTTTTAAAATTCAATTCCCAAGATAACTTCCACAACGAGAAACCAGCTCTTATTAGTCACTTCACATACGCTTTCTGACGAATAGCTTAAATAAGTAAACTGGGGTGGCGGTCTAACAGAATTATGGCTTCAAGAAAAATATACTCGCAAAGAAGGGATAGGAAACTAAATAATTCAACAACAAGAAACGGTTGTTTTGTAATGATGTCTAGGTGAAACAAAAAATGTATAGTTAGGTAAATTTTTCAAATACTTTTTTTTTAAAACAGTTCTCTACAAATTTACAATATATGTGTGTGGAGAACCAATGACTATAATTTAAGATAAATTGGTAAAAACCATATACGAGGGTTGCCTTTAAAGTTTTGCATATAGCCACTTAGGAGGGGCACCAATAGAAATGTTTTTTTTTTCAAAATATTAAAATACAAGGTACCTTCCTACCTACACAATAAACTTAAATTTCGAACAGACGTCCATAACTTAAATATACGACGCAAACAGTACTTAACCATTCCGAGGCATCGAAAAGAAATCTTTAAACGCTCCTTCTCATACAACATGGCTAAATCTACCAATGAATTACTCTCATATAACCTACTGGATGTTTCTGTTGCCCCAAACACGTTCAAACATAAATATAAAAGCTTCTTGTTTATGCAACAACTATAATTATACAAGGTTTTTAATTCAATACTACACTATATTATTTTGTAATTTTTTTTGTAATTTGTTAATTCAAAACTTATATTTAGGATTATATTTAATTTTGTTAATTTAAAACTTATATTTAGGATTATATATCATTTTGTCTTATTAGTGGGTTTTAGTGGAAGAACAGACTTCTAAGTCCTTGTGGCTTGGAGAACTGAACTAATTACCCATTACTCAGTAACTATTTGTAAACACAAAAATTTAAGTATCTGTATAGATTTCTTTTTCTGAGTAATAAACGTATTTATTATTATTATTATTTGAACATTTAAATTTGGTTAGTACGCCAATGATTTTCAGTTTGAGGGCAAATACGAATGGATTAATGAAAACGTTCCTAATCATTAGATGTCTGCATTTTGACAAGGAAAATTAACTTTCATAAGAAACCTTTACAGCCATTTTCTTGATCAAAATGAGCATGATAAGATTATTACTTAAGATAGGAATTTTGGATGGTTTTAATGCCATTTAGGGGAACTAGGGGCATGATGGGGACGCTAAGGCAAACCAACAAAGAACTTCAGTAAGAATCAACCTAATATTTTTATTTATTTATGGCACTTTAGTTTCTTAATCAACTACAAATTGGTATAATCTTTGGACAAAAATAACATAACGAATTACTAACAATAATTATTTTTTTATATCACATAAAAAAACCGTCTTGCCCCGTATGTGGGGTAAGATGGGGAATGATAAATGGGGCATGATGGGGTTTAGAGGTAAGATAGGATTATTATTGATCTTCACAGAAGATGCATATGAGTACTTCTTCTTCGTCTTCATCATCAACCCCAGTACATGCAGTGTGAGCCAATCAACACCTGCCATCTCTTTCTCATTATTGAAATTGTGCTTTTTATTATTTTTTACGGCCAACTGGTAAGCCAGTCGCCTTAAATCAAGAGTAGTTAAGCCAAAAAGACGTTCTTCCATATGCTTCACATATTCTGCAAGTTCTTGTTCTTCTTTTTGCGAAAAAACAGACTTTATAGGTCCCAGTGGTAAGCCGATGGTAGCTTCTTCTCCTCGCTTAATTTTCTTGACATAACGCTCCAAAGTTGTTTGAGGAACACCACATTCTAAAGCTGCCTTTCTATATCCTGATTCTTTGCTTAAAACTTTATCTACAGCTATTTTCATGGACTGTTGTGACCATTCTCCCCTTTTTGTCTTTTTTTTATAGTTTCTAACCATGTTTAAACTAAAATAAAAAACTCTGATGAGTACCTAAAGAACACGAGAGGTTTTACAGTAAACTCAACACTTTAATATAACTGATCTTAAATAAAATACAATAAAAGTAGCTATAATATAAACAACAATTTCTTATAATCTACCAAATTAGAGGTTACCCCATTATGCCCCGTATAGTCTACACCATCTTGCCCCAGTCACAATATTTAAAGTAAGTTAAATATTTTATATACTAGGTTAGGATTAATGCGATTGTAAATATGCCAATTTACTCTAAAGAAAATGTAAAAAGAAGGTCAAAACAATGACTAGTTCAACTCTATTCCTTACCTGTTTCTGAACTTGTCAAAAATCACAAAATATTACATTAATATTGCTCTCCAACAGAAATTTGTCTATAAACACAGAACGCACGCACTTTCGCCAACTGTCATGGCCGCTTTGAGTATTGCTCGGAAGCGGCTCTCGGTTGGCTACACCGTCACTTCGCGAAAGCATTGAGTTTTTTTGTATGTGTGTGTGACCCCGTCTTACCTCACTACCCCATCATGCCCCTAGTTCCCCTACTTTAGGGTGTATTATAACATTCAAAAAGTATAATGGTAATTATTTGAAGTATTATTAAGCTATTTTCGTATATCAGATTTAATAATTCCATCTTGGCTGCTTAAATGTAATTAGGTAATACTTCAAAACTTTCAGCGTACAGCGAATTTTAGGTTTTGCAATTTTATTGTATCTACATTCCGGATAAAGTGAATAGTGAAGGAGAAACAAATTAAAGCTTATTTAAACTTGTCAGTTACGATGTTCTACTTAAAAGAATTATCAAGAAATATACGTTTAGAATTGTAGGTAGTTTTGGTATCATTAAAAAGATAAAATATGGAGACCTTAGACTCACTTTGAATAAAGGTTCAGCGAAAAATGTAAACAATGAGACCTTTAACTTTTCTATTCTTTTTCACATAAGACGAGACATAAAACTGGATAATAATATGTAAACAAGAATGATTAATGAACTTTTAAATGCTTTAAGGGGTCACATTTGAAAAACAGTTTTAATAAAATCAGAAGGAAATTTGCGGTTCTGAAAATAACCTGCTTTTTATCGATAATATACCGACCGTCTGGTACATTATAGACAGAGGCACTTTAGATTTGTGATTTTTCTCTGTTTACAGTTTGTTGTGTGGTTCGTTGCCCATGCTTATTACTAGGTTGGTTTGTAGTCTTATTAGAATTTCACTGTGACTTTGTCCTTTTTTTCTCACAAAATAAATATGCATAAGAAAAAGAGTGCTGCTTTAAGTGGGTGGTAAACTTCATCGAAGGCTAAATATGATCACGAAAATGATAGCGACCAAGTAACGTAAGGAAAGGTTAAAAAACACTTTTGGGTACGCACATGCCGAAGATGCATGGATGATCGCGATGTAGGTCGCGGTCGCGGTCATTACATCGATGTCAAAACAAACCTTTATTTTCTAATGAGACCGCACATACCAAGGATGCTTCATCCATTCACCCTCGCCGCTTATCATCGCGGTTTACAGCGATGTCGATGGCAGAACAAAATAGTTTGATTTTATATAGCGATCGAGCTGTTGCCGCGAAGTAAACTTGCACGTTTATTGGTGCTCTTTAAATCACGTGACATTCTCCAGCGAGTAGGGAATGCAGAACGTATTTATTTTTTAGTTCTATGTAATTTGTCCTTATGAGATTGTGTTTTCTCGTTTTAAGATGATTAAGATTTTATTTCTCGTTTTAAAATTGTGAGACGTTTGGGTTATTTCACTTTAATAATAATGAATAAAGACGAATTAATAGATTTGGTGTTTAGTATTCCTGCTCTATGGGATAAGCGCCATTGTTAAATGTTTAGTAACAAAACTTTTCCGAATTATGTCTCCTCTGAAACCTCAAAGAATACTGAAGGCCGAAAGCTTGACTGAAAGGAAAGCATCTTCGGCATGTTTTGCCAGACATCGATGTAAACCTCGACCGCGACCTCCACCGCGCTCATCCATGCATCTTCGGCAAGTGCGTACCCTTAGAGAGAGAGTTCAAGAGTACGTGAAATCGTTTAGGGGTACCCTGAGGAACCATTTAAACCCGTATGAAGACAGCAGTGAATCTAGTGTCCCATTTCCGGTCACTAGGTTCAGTAACTGAATTTTTTGTGGAATCGGTATAAGCTACAAAATTTTTGCTGACTGTTCAACTGCCAGCTCAATGAAGCTAATTTTGTTTAGCTTGATCATAGTTTATGTACAATTTGAATGAGATGCATTTAAAACAGCTAAGTTATAGATTATATGTTTAATTTATGGGTGTACCGGTTAAGCTCGTAAAACGAAATTACAAACTTAATAATACCGAATACAAAATGGGGCATTATAATACCTATACGTTAAGCCTCTATATAAACAAATCATTTTTAATAATGATATTCAAGGACACAAACGAATTACAACAAATATCAATGTGTAAATTTGCTTTAAGAGAATTTAACTAATTGCAAACAGATAGGTAATGTTAATTTTAATAAATAAATTATTAATTTACACATAATACATGCAAAAATTGTAAACCAAATAAAAAATGTTTTTTATGAATGTGTTTTCTATAGAAAAGCACGTACACCTAGGATTACCGCCAACACAATACAGTGATAAAACTATACAAATAGGTAACGGGACGTGTTTACAAAAAAAAAAAAAAAAATCGAACGTATTTGATCAATTTTGCATTCATTAAAATCATTTATATTTACATTTATATGAAGAATTCTATTTTTTCTAAAATAGATTTGCAGATAAAAGAAAAATTATTCTAATAAAGACAAACCCGATGCACTGATGCTTTTTTGATGGTCACGGTAGAAACGACTTATTTGTATGTGTGCTGGAACTTCCTTTAAAGATTGACCATTGTAATACAAGTGTTACAATGTCAGGTTTCGTAGTACGTGTGCAGTTTGTGAAACGAACCGCGAAGCGGTGAGTTTCGCAAAGAACGAGTACTACAAACCGTCATTGTAATTCGAGTGTTACATACTATTTTTTATAATGAACTTTTAAAAGTATAAAAAAATAAATAAAATGAGAGTTTTTCGAAATATTTATTTATGTAGGCAATTTTGACACTTTTGATACTTGTCAGTTTTAATGATTTTAAATTTGAATGTTTGTCAAATTTGTATAAAATATTCCGAATTTAGCAATAACGCTGATAATGTAGTTATTAATTTCCTACAACATACTTCTTGATTTACTACCTGCACTCTTTCGTTGACAATCAGTGCAGTGCAGCCAATTGTGTAAAACAAAAAGTTACCAAAAACAGTGTTACAATGAATCTATTTCGATACTGTTTTTAGTGTCGAAATAGAAACTTTGTGAACGTGAATTATAAAAATATCTTTTTCGAACTATTTGAGCTCGGTTTTAGTATTGTTTGCAACTCTTGGACACCCACTTCAATATTAGTAGTCTTATAATCCTCGGAAAATAAAGATCAATCCTTAGCCAATGGTTCAAAAGAACTCTCCCACCACCAGAAACACTGACACTACTGCCATAGACACCCAACAATCCTGCTAAGTGTATAGTGTCTGTACACTATCATCAAACCTCCTACGAAGACTTTTGACCATCACCGGAGCTATGCCCTGAAAGCTCATAACGGCTAACAAACTCTACAAAGATGTGGACCAGATTGAATTACGGTCTGAAGATCCACAACGTTTTACCGTTTGCCGAATGCATCATCTTCATCGCGAAGTGACGCAACTTTCGAGATTATTTTGTAAATAATTATATTTAATCTTAGTTGATGATTTAAATAAAATCATTTTACAATTCTTAAAACGAAGCTCAAGTTGGCATTTTCCAAATGCTATTTTTTTTATATAACAAGCTAAATTAGAAGAATTATATTAATTGTAGTAATTATTGTTTAATTTTGATTAAAACTGTATGCAAATTCTTTTCTTTCATTGTCATATTCGAGAAATTTTAGTAATAAGCTGCCCGTGCTCTGGATAACTTATTACAATAGAATAAGACGTCAATAATAAAGTTTGAAATAAAAGAAACTTTAAAAGGGTTTTGGAAAAAAGGAAAAACAACAATCAGATGACGCTACTTCTCAGTTAAAGTTTCTGAAAAAGTAGTCGTGTGGTTGGGTTATCAGAAAATGGACTTTTGGGAAAAGTTCTATTATTCATTGTCTTTTGTCAAAAAACTTATACGTTAACAGCTTACTTTTTCAATCAATTTTATTAAAGAATAAAATTAAATCTGAGAACACTAAAGATCCGAATTTTTGAAAAAATTTCAATTTAAATCAAATAACGCAATTTATTTGTTTTAATTTATTATGTTCATATATATATAATAGGGTGATTCAAAAAAAAATTTTTCTCTTATTTTTTCTTGCTAACAGGCTAAAAAGTTTCGTTTGGACCTAAAATGACGGCAGTTAAAATTTGAGCTGTTTATAATAATATTAAGGTTGTCCTCATTACATTTTTTTAAATCCCATAAGAATAACATGGGAAAAGTAGTTCTGTTTTCTTCTGATTTTTATACCGTCTAAACAACTATTTGAATAATGCATTGCCTTTGTGATCTTAATAGAGAATTAAACGCTCTACAAAAATGTATTGATAACATTTTTTGATTAGTCCACGCGTTTAAAAGTTATTCAAAGTCAAAGTTTTGTTCATTAAAAATTGAAAACTTTTATTGTGCATAAACCTCTTCACACGTTGGAATACCGGCTTCGGACCACTCTTATAATTGTAAAATTGATGTACCTAATTGTGTTGAAATTTTAAAACTTTCTTCTTGTAAAGAAATACTGATATAACTTCGACCACAGTAGGAAGCTTCGTCCAGTAAAACTTTCGGTTGGATCACCGACAATACGACTTAAGTAATCCATGAGTTACTCACAATCAACCTCAAATAATATCTTTATTCAAATTACGATAGAGAAAAACAACTTTAAATAACTTCGACTTTGGGTAATAATAACAATATAGCTCTGAAGCTACGAGCTACAGAAACTCACTAACGTAATTCTAAAAAAAAAAAACGAGTGTGGCAGTCAGTGGGACTGCCGGCAGAAGTTATACATCTATGCACGCGCCTGTATTCATAAATTTTTATGCGAATAATTTAGCAAAATCATTACCTATATGATATTCGCTGGTTAGCGACCCCAAAAACCTCCTAGTACCGAGTGCACACTTTTTGTATCAAATTTGCATAAAATTCCTGGAGGTCAGGTCCGTCTTAACCATCAGGTGTTTCAAAGACCATCGCCATTATTATAATCGTATTTAACGACTCAAAAAATCACCGAGTACCAAGTGTGCACTGATTTCGTACAGAATTTACATAAAACCCCAGGAGAAGAGGTAAATACCCTAGGCACCAAGTGCTTTCGGCATCATGATATTCGTGTACAGGGACCCCAAAAACCCCGAGTATATAAATTAAACCAATTTTCAGCAATACTTACCGAGTTGTAAGTTTTCTTTCTATTGTCTGTTCGGAATGCACTTTTCGAATGCAGAAATGCAATTTTCCATGTTTACCTACATTATAAAATATAGCGACAAATTTCATGATACTCCAACGAATCCAATGCAAAAAACGCATTCCGATCCATCTTACGTTACAAAATTCGGAGGTTTTAGTGCTTTATTTCCTCGACTATTCGTAAAAACTCTGTTTATGTAGCCAACAACCTTAAAAGCATAGAGCAAAATATACTGCAACCATGTGACGGTACTTTAGACTTTAATACAATACTCATTACTGAATATTATTATTAATATAAAATGCTAAACTTTATATGTATACTTACCTGACAGAATTATAAAATAATCTGTCAAATAATCATGTGGTCCGTCACTATGATATTCATACATTAGTTCAGGACTGTTTTTTGTATACCTATCTATCCCTTTTCAATGTACTGAATGTAGAAACGGTATTCAAAGGACTTATAGTTATGACTAATAACATGTGGTAATTATTTCATCTTTGTTTTTACCGACCAATATACCTTATGTGTTTCTGTCTCTCTCTTACTCACACCATTACATATGTAATGATTTTTCCCATTTAACTCTACACAAATCTTTTCCGCCGAGTGCACAAATAGAAGTCTAACTTCAAAAATGTGTATTCAAATAAGAACTAACATTGACAGTTCTCTTATATTAGAATTGATATGATGTTTTGGTGGTAATTTAAACTTTTGAAGTCAAATTGTGCCAAGGAAATCCCCAAAAACGTCATATTTCTAGAATTTAACAAAAAAAACATTTGTTGACAGCTGTCAGAAGTCAAATTCATGTTTGATCGAAAATTTGACCCGTATTTAATAATTTTGGTATAGGTAATATGCGCAAAAATAACTTTGGCCTCGAATAACTTTTAAACTCGTGGATAAATCAAAAAATGTTATTAATACTTTTTTGTAGAACGTTTAATTCTCTATAAAAATCACAAAAGCAACTCATTATTTAAATAGTTGTTTAAACGGTATAAAAATCAGAAATAAACAAAACTACTTTTCCCATCTTATTCTTATGGGATTTAAGAAAATGTAGTGAGGACAACCTTAATATTATCATTAACAGCTGAAATTGTAACTGGCGTCTTTTTAGGTCCAAACGAATCTTTTTAGCCTGTTTGCAAGAAAAAATAAGAGAAAAGTTTTTTTTGAATCACTCACACCCTTCTTCAATAAAATTCTCGGTCGTGGATTCAAGATTTCCAAATTGATTGTCCTAAAATAAATTACAAAAAAAAATATAAAAATAAAAAATTATTTTCTTCCTCTTCTTTCTACTCCACTTCCTTTTTCTGTTCTTCCACCCTTTCTCAATACCTGCAAGTTTCTGATTTCTTTCTATTCGATGCTTCTTTCTGCTCCAATACTTTCTATTTCTTGCCTTTTATCTCCTCCTACCACTTTCCAGCCCTGACCTCACTGCTTTTCTGTACCTGTTATCTTATCTGGTTTTCCAATAATTTTATTATTTTTGACTTATTTATCAACTCTTCTTATTATATTTTTCTTTTATTCTTTTTATTTTAATTGAAATATTAATTTTTGTTCTAATTTTGATCAAATTCCATATATTTTTTAACAACTGTATTTTCTTAATGACTTTTTTAAATTACAATCTTTGACCATCTAATCAATAATCATCCCTTAACAACGTAGCAACCCAAACAAAAAATAATTTTACAAAAAACATCTAAATAAAAAATAGTTATTATCCTAACAAGTGCGGAAAGTTAATTTCCGCAAGAGTTAGGATCAATATTTTTTCTACAAGCAAAATCACCTCGGAAATATTTTAGATATTTGAAAAGATGCGATTGTGACAATTAAATCTTTCATAGTGTCAATAAATACACGACTGTAGCTATAGCAACCCTACTTAAACTGGTGAGTTTGTTGTTGCTTTGAGTAAGGTTTACAGGGGTGATTTAATAAATTATGATTTAAAAAAAAAAAATTAAAAACAAACATTTTAAAAATCCCTATTTTCATGTAAAATAATCTCAATTTTTTTTTACTATTTGTATGTAGTCCAACAAGATAAGGATAATAATACAATAATTTGTCAAAAAGGTTATCGGAAAACATCTCTAATTAATAAAAAAAAATGCGTGCGGGAAAAAATCTTTCCCGCACGCCGAGATATTTTCTGAATTAAAATGCGTGCGGGAAAGTGTTGTTTTACGCATGCTTGTAGAAAAATACTTTATCTAGACAACCAATTTAAAAATAATGGATCACGTTTCATTGAAAGAACGTGCCCATGCAGAAATAGTTATTATCCTAACAAGTGCGGAAAGTTATACTTTCCCGCACGCGAACTGCCGATGCCCGAACGACGCGAAGCGGAGTTCGGGCAAGCAGTTAAGTGCGGGAAAGTTAATTTCCGCAAGAGTTAGGATCAATATTTTTTCTACAAGCAAAATCACCTCGAAAATTATTTAGATATTTGAAAAGATGCGATTGTGACAATTAAATCTTTCATAGTGTCAATAAATACACGAATGTAGCTATAGCAACCCTACTTAAACAGGTGAGTTTGTTGTTGCTTTGAGTAAGGTTAACAGGGGTGATTTAATAAATTATGATTTTTTAAAAAAATTTTAAAAACAAACATTTTAAAAACCCCTATTTTCATGTAAAATCTAAATTTTTTTTACTATTTGTATGTAGTCCAACAAGATAAAGATAATAATACAATAATTTGTCAAAAAGGTTATCGGCAAACATCTCTAATTAATAAAAAAAAATGCGTGCGGGAAAAATTCTTTCCCGCACGCCGTGCGGGAAAGAGATATTTTCTGAATTGAAATGCGTGCGGGAAAGTGTTGTGTTACGCATGCTTGTAGAAAAAATCCATATCAATATATACCTATATATATATTTATATATTAATTAATTAATTAATTATTTATATTCTATCAGCAATATGTGGTCAAATTTTTATTTAAAGAATTTTAAATAATTTATTCATGTACCTACGTTTGTTTTCAAATCTATGTTAAAACAAAATGCAAATGAGTTTAGTATGACATGTTCCCATTGAAATGTTATGTATGGATTTTTACGTACTATCATTAATTTTTTCATTTATACATATTATTAATAAATAATAAAGCAGTAAAATAAATAGAAATATAGAAGTTATGAATGCATTAATTAAATTTACTTTTAAGGAGTTTAATAACCGGATAAAAAGCTATAAGAAGAAGGATTATCGAAATAATTATATGCTATGGCTGCCAGTAGAAAATTGGAATTAACCAACCGTGTATATAACTTTTATCAATTGGAGTCACATCACAGCAGAATTTGAAATCGTTCCATGAAAGGGATTTATTATAATTATCTGCTTAATTAATTATATTCCAGTCCTTATTGATTGACACAAAAACATTATTGATATGAAGACATAATTCAGCAGTGCAGCAGTTTATCGAGAATTAGAAGGTATATGAAAAACACAATTTATTCAACTATACAATGATTACCAGTGATACATTTTCCATACTATTGTTACAGCACGATTTCTCTTTGGTCTCAAAATAGGCCTTATTTTGAATTAACGATTAATATAACATTACCTTAAAATTCATACTAGGCAATAAAATGGTGAATGCGCCAAGCGGGTTCACCATTTCTTAAAAATCTTTAAGATCAAAATTATTTTAAAATTTTTATAACCTTGAAATATTATTAACTTAAAGATATAGCCAATTTTTTTAACTTTTTTAAAAAAATGGCAACGATTCCTTTAATTGGCATCAGATTGTTCATGCAGTATTTACAAAAATTGAAGCGCATTTCCTAAAAACTATTTAAAAATCGGCAACAAATAGAAAGCTTTGAAAATCATTTATTGCTTTTAATTAAACAATAATAGCTTCTAATCAGTTTTTTGATATCGTTTTTATACTTTGATTTCCTTATGGTTCAAATAGCACCCAGTTTCGGCGATTACCTATTCATCAATTTCATTTTTTTTCAGGCAGCATTATTTTAAGGTCTGCAAACAGAAAAATGTCACTACGGGAAAAGTCTGAACAATACTGCCTAATTTTAGCAATTTTTTCAACGTTTTTATTAATTTCTGACTGATTTTTTCTTCTTTAAATGGGGCGCTTTTTTCAAATATTCGATTACTAGGTATAGTTAATCTTAAATCTATAGGTACAATCAGTTATTGGTATTGTTAAGAAAAGTTCTAAAAACGATCACATGTAAATTAAAAACCAGTAAAAGAAATAAAAAATGAAAAAAAAACTAATCTCTCACAACTATCATGGTTATATCTCATTCACAAAACATAACAGATTTCCTGTAAAACTACGAAGATATTACTTTGTCTAGATCTGATACTTGTAGTCGGGATTGAATCATGAAAACAGCGTAATATTTCACTACTGAATGACAAGGAAACTAGGTCTTAAGCGGAATACCAATTGCATATAAAGCTGTCAGAGTTTGCACCATTACATCCGTCCCGTTACCTTCGACTGAAATATCTGCCGCAAGTTTTATTAAGAAATTTGCTGACCCTACTTCAGGTAACTTTAACTTCGCGTTGAAGTTTATTACTCGTACTTTAAGTTCGAACAGATAGGAAAGTGAAATGGATAAAAGAATCAGTTAAGATCCGTTTTGTTCTTCTATTCTAGAAGCTAGAAATTTAAGAAAAAAAATGTCTGATATAGATTTTTATTGAAATCTGTTCCAAATTGTAAAAAAATGTTAGTTTAGGAATCCACGACTTTGCATTTTAAAACACTGTGCTTCTATAAATAAAAATTTGTTGTGGATAGTGAGTATGTGGTGGAACTTTAGAAAATTAAAAACTTTAATGTAAAAAACGAAATGTGGTATTAAGCGCGAAGAAGAAATATAGTTTTCTTAACGCTCTAAAGTAATATTTGACCAAATATGAGAGACAATCACTTGTTATCACTTATCATTACTTGCAATCATTTTAATCACTTTTGAATACCTAAAATTATCACTTATAATCACTTGCAATATCTTAAAATCACTTTTGATCACTCTCAATCAATAGTGATTATCTAAAATCAAGTTCTAGTTTTAAATTTCTTTCCAGCAACCATTATTTTAAACACAAAAATGATACTAAGAGCCAGATCTGAAGAATACGGTGGCTGTCGAAGGAATTTAGACCTAAATTATGCAATTTTGTCATCGTTTACATTGATTTGTGACACTTTGCATTTTTTGGCAAAACCACCTTCATTAGATGGGACCGTTTTTTGTATTAAGGTCGGGACACACATAACCGCACCGTACCCGAGCCGTATGTCGGTCGAGTGTTGACCATCACTCGGTGGAAGAGTCACGCAATGGTATGTTATAAAAATAGTTCACACATTACCGTATTACGGCCGAGCGTTATCAACGCACCGAGACCGGACCGAGCACGATTAAAATATTTTATATTTTAACGGTGACGGTGCGGTACCAAAAGTTCTTGGTAAACACTTTTGTGTATGCTCTCAAAATATAATATATTAAAAACATATTATTCTTGTGTTTTTTATTTTATATTATATTTTACTTAACCAGTCATGGTAGATGTTGAAAAGTTGATCGAGGAAGTACGGAAGTATCCGGTCCTCTATGATCAAACTAGTGATAAGTACAGAAATGCGGAGTATAAAGACAGAATCTGGAATAATATTTCAACTACTTTGCAAATAAAAGGTAAGTATTTACCAACCTTCGACAGATCTTGATTTCCAAGCATTATGTACCCATTTTCGTTTCTTTACTTGTTGATTTCTCCAAATCCTGTCTTATTCTTCTAACGCTCCCAAATCACTGTTACTAAAATTTTTAAACATTGTTTTCGCAACTTACGTACTCAAAATATTAAAACAGACTGAAACAGTTTTCAAACGTCAGTAGAAAAACGGATAAGCTACGGACAAGTGTGGTCTCTACACCGACGAGCCGTGATACGGCCAAGTTACGGCCGACACACGGATCGGATACGGTGCGGTTATGTGTGTCCCGACCTTTATGGTACTACGGGCATGAGCGAGAAGAGAAAGCTTAGCTTTCTTAACTATCTGAAGTAATATTTAACCGAATGCGAAAGACATTGACTTGTAATCACTTACTATCACTTTCGATCTCTTGAAATTACTTGAAAAAACGTAAATACATTTGCGATCTTTTGTAATCACTTGAAATCACTATAGATTCCTTTCAATAACGTTCAGGTGAGACTTTTCGCTTTTAGAGTTTATACGTTTCAGCGATTCAGCTGTGTAGCTCGCCTCCATAAAACTCACAAACACATACGAAAAAATGATAAAGGTTAGAAATATTAAAATTAAATTGTCCTACATAAGTTTTTGATAAAATGTCTCTTTTTAAATTGCATAAAAACTGTTAATTTAAAGCTTTATAATTTATTTGAAACTTGTAACATTGTGTTTCCATAAACGAAGTATGTGGTGCTACTTGAAACCATTGAAAACTTTAATCTTCAAACTTCGCTAACATACATAGAATTTGCATTCAAATATCACCTATTGTTTAACAAGCATAAGTATCCATGTCAACATTAGAAACAGCGACAATAAAATGATAACGATAATGTTTTGCGGGAATAAGTTTTGTAAACTTCTACAGAGAACTTCGCAATAACTGATGCATAGTAAACTTAACTTTTCACGAACTATTGAAGGAAAATTTAATAAAGATGAAAGATGTATAAATACGAATGAAATCCTACTTACTTCATATCTAATAAATGCTAACAAAGCTTTTATGCATATCCATCCTTTGTGTTATATAACTAATTTAATTTTCTGAGAATAAAGCCTATTTTTCGTTATAAGTAATAATAATGCGTTTTGTAAAGTCAGAAATTTCCATCTATTTATACAAACTTTATCACAAAGATAAAATTTTGTGTGGAAATGGTCTAATAGTAACTTTATATTTTACATAAACTAATATTTAAAGTAAACCTTTTAGCAGTTAAATTTTTATAGTGTATCTACATAGAAACTTTATACTTAAATATACATCAGTTAATTTACTACACTGATGGCGAATTATCTTTATACCAAAATACCTTTGACTATAACTTAATCTCCTCAATTAGTCGACCATAATATTAGTAATTATAAGAGGATCTCCACTTGACGTAATTCAATAACACTATAACCCGTAGTTATGGCTCTTCGATAAGGATCCTGCTAGTTTCGGCAATACCGATTAGATATCCACACGGCTTGCTCTTCATTAAATCAGTGACCACAATTAAATCGATTGATAGTGAACATTCGAAATGAGATTTGATAGACTTCGTAAGGATCAGGAAAATTGTTTTCTTAATCTTAGTGATTAACCTTGACAATCTTTGGATATTGTGAATTATCACATGCTTACTCTAATCAAGGTTCTGAGTTGTAATACAGCTGAATCCTGCAATGAATTATACAAGGTGCGGTTTCAAATAAAACTTCAATATACGAGGTCTGGCTATTAAATAACGAGACACTGTGCCTAGAGGACGCCCTAGAGCAGTGGGGAAAAACAAGTACTTAGTGCGTTGGGTATCTAGGAGTCTTCTCTATGCACGTACCAAACGACGTTTTTGTTACTAGTATAGTATTTGTGTAGTAGCGGTTTAAAACGAACGTGTTTTCTCCTCAGGCAGAAAAACAGGAGCCACGTATCAATCTCAAATTTATCGTTAAACTGAAAAAAAAACTCCGACTGAGTGCATTAAATTGTTGTAGTATAAAATAATAGTTATTATCCTACCAAGTGCGGAAAGTTATACTTTCCCGCACGCGAACTGCCGATGCCCGAACGACGCGAAGCGGAGTTCGGGCAAGCAGTTTAAGTGCGGGAAAGTTAATTTCCGCAAGTGTTAGGATCAATACTTTATACAACTACTGCTCTGGAAGTAGAATTTGAGAGGAATATAACAAATAATTTTTTCTTTTGACACATCTGGCAATAAATTTGTTGTTGCATTTTTAACTGATTCAACTAGTTCAGGTGGAGTTAAACATTTTGTTAAATCGACCATTATTTTAAATAGTACACTTTTTTTAATTACCTACACTTTCTTTTTGCGTTTAATACAGTTGCGTTGTGACAGTTGTGACATAAATTAAAAAGGGTTAGGACTGATCGAGTAGTCTCTCTAGTCAAATAAAAACGACAGATAGTTTAGGCGGAATCCGTGTAGTTATGTGGTCATAACCAAACATGTGCGTTTATGAAATACATATAGTCAAGTATGCGACTATTGTGTACTTCGGAGATGACATACTGCGCTCGAAAAGTCAACTTCCAGAGCAGGCGTTGTATAATAGTTATTTATGAAACAGTTCGTGAAGTATGCTTTTTGTGCACGCACGCGATGTTTAGAGCACGAGCGAAGCGAGTGCTATATATCGCGTAAGTGCGCAAAAAGCACTTTACGCACAGTTTTATACAATATTTTATCTACGATAATCAAATGAAAAATAATTATAAGAAAGCAATTTATTTTTAATTTATTTACAAGATACTAACAAAACTAATGCTCTCATAGCAACACCATGGCAACGCGAGTGCTAAGGATATTTGATTATATGAAGGTGTGTCAAAAACAGTGCGAAAAAGTAAATCCCATTTAAAATACATTGTTACTTCACGCACACTTTCAATCTTTCACGCACTGCTGTCTAGAATGACAGTTTTCACGAACTTAAAATTGATACATAATATGAGGTAGAGTAGATAAAATAATTTTTATTACCCTCGATCATCGCTTGATTAGACTGTTAACATGTGTGTGACAAATTTTTTATCCATAAGGATTTCATATGGGTAGCTGATCCTGACTATACAATTAAGATTGAGTTTTCTAAGAGTTAAATCTTTGGGTAAATACTCAACAAGAAAATTGTCTATTCAATTATTTAAGTTTTGAAATTAAAACAACGAATATTCCAACACGTTCATGCATATAGTCAAAGGTAATACCACGAGTCCTTAAAATTTTATCGATAAATTTTTAGTTTCCACGAAAACTTTTTTATTTGACAAAAATACGAAAACAAACTGAAATGTGATAAAATTACGAGTCCGTAGGACGAGTGATTTTATCATATTCAGTTTGTTTGAGTAGTTTTGCCTAAAATAAAAAAGTTTGAGTCTGGAAAATAAAAATTTATCTAGTAAAATATTACAGGACGAGTGGTATTTGAGAAGATTATTTTTTAAACCATTATGTACAAAAAACTACTTTATTTAAAAAACTTCCTAGAACAACTTATATGTCATAATTAATACAAACGAAATGCCGTTACCCCTCCTATTAACTTATCCTGTACACTAGATAGTATTGACAGTTGTCAGTTGTCGTAAGCGTCGTGAAAACAGGGTTATAATTTGAATAAATATTTATTTGTATACCTATTTATACAATTATATTATTAAAGAGAAAATTACCAAAATAAAAATTATTAGGTATATCTATTTAAAGTTTACCTACAAGACCACATTTGCCTGTAGGCATATAAAAGTTTTAAATGCATGCAGAACCAGAAAGCAGGTTAGTTTTAAAGTACCTACATATTTGATTTTTCATTATCGTTTAGATGAATTGAATTGTGATAATAATAATAGCAAAATATATTGCAGAATATTTTTATATTATATATTAATATAAATGAATGTTGATTTATAGTAAGGTACTTATAAACAAGAAAATTGATTGTTCAATATTGTTATTGAATTTTTGACAGTTCTATAATTTTATTAATACTAGTAAAACAACTAGTGGTTTTATCAATATAAACCGGAATGATTGGCTAGATTTAGCATAAAACATTGAAGATTAAGCGTTTTCATTGGACGAAATCACAAAATTGTGATATTTTGACAGGTGAAAAAAATAATCAAAACTAAATGAAGGATATGAAAGAACTAATTGGAAAAAAATTACAAAATAAAACAAAACTATATGGCTAGTTTAAAGTTTAAATTGAGTTTCTATTTATTATACTGTGTATTATCCTATTATATTGAAATATAAATGACATTAAGTTGAGTAAACTTAATCCAAATATATATACAAGTTTCTGAGCCTATTTTATAACTATTTAGGTGTCCACAGGCCGTTCAAAATTAGAGAAGTTTCGTGTTCTTTGTAGAGCTGTTTCTGAAGCGTTAACGCTATGGAGCCTAATTAATATAATATTCAGAAAGCAGATTGTTTTGACGCCAAATGTGTTATGTGTTCGTCGGCAAGTGGATTTCCCAGTACCTATTACAAATTAAACATGAAACTCCTCGTATTATATGCTTATGTTTAATACCGTGAACGGATGTTACTTGAAATTTCAATTGCCGAATAATCTTATCCTCCCGATCTTTGGAGTTAAGTAATTCACACTATTTCACCTGATACTATGTACCATATTTATCCTCAATGTTTAGTTTAGCAAGGACAACTTTAATGAAAATTTGGAATAGTTTGTAAGCAAACCACTGTTTTTGTTATATCAGTTTATACTGGGTGTAAATTTGGAATCAAATGTTTTTATTCTCCAACACGCTTTTGTTGGAGTATTCAATTTTTATTAAACTTAATACTCGTCTCTAGATTAAAATCTTACAGAGAACCAATTATTGTAGGTAATGATACATTTAGCTGTAGTGTCTAATCAGTTAATTGTTTATAGCTTTTAAGTGAAATTTCTTTGCTTGCGTTATGCAGACATTTCTTTGTACCAATTGGCATGAGTATCTTTTTGAGCTTTTGTCAAATTAATGCGCAAACAAATCTTTTTTACAGCTAAATGCTCATGCAATATCTTTTTGATGCTCATCATACTTATGTCCAAGGATGCCTAAATCTCACGATAAGTTATATGGCGATCTTGTTCTATTAGGTTTTGCACAGTACCTATTAATGTTTTCTGGCACAACAACAAATGGTGCCCACGATGGAACTTGTTATTCTAGTGCTTCACGGTGGCAAAGGAGAATAATCACATATGTTAAAATAAATCTAATTTATAAAAACATAATCTTCAAAACTTCGCTTTTAAAAAATTATGTGAAAATAATGGAAGTAAAATAGATGGTAGCTTAATAACTTTGGTAGAATTAATCTATACTTTTAACACAATTTAGTATCATTAAAACGAATTTTCCTTGCTATATAAAGTAGTCGTAACATAATTCAACCAGAATCTATTTTACCAAAGTTCGGAAAAGCTAAATTTACATGAAAGTTGAATGCGCCAGAAATCATGAGCTAGCCTTCTCCAGTACTCCGACTGTCTAAAATTTGCGGCCCCATAATTTGGATTTATGCTTCATAAGTTTCGTGATTCTCGAAGTGATACGATTGGCCTTTCTAGTTTAATCTTCGTAATACGTAAAAAACATTTAAAAGAAAACCATTCTCAAATCTGGAGATACCTGAAATTATTTTTCCAGTTATCATTAAGTGATAATTAAGACTATAAAGAGCTTTCTGTCATATTCTTTAGGTTGATGATTGAAATTTTGATGAAGCTCGTTATGAATATTTACGTTTTCTGTATTTTGCTAATATCATTTTAATTTAAAATCTCTTATTTAGATGCAAATGAAGTTATATTCAATATTTTAACCATTACCAGTTATTATAGCAGAAAATAAAGTAAGGTACTTACGCCTAATAAGGCCCAGTTCTTAAGATGGCCCACTTTCAATATTTTGTACGTCCAAAAGTTCAAATGAATTTAAATTTTGCGCCCATGTTCGGTTAGTGCCATAGACAAAATTGCAACTTCATAAATAAGGAAGACAGTCGTCATTTTCGCAGTGGTTGCCAGTTTTTTAGTGTCGTTGCATAGGGGCTGGCGATTTATAACCTTCTAATTTAAACCTTTTTAGTATTTTCTTAAGAAAACAAGAAGTTTTCATGTTTTTTTTTAAATACAGCGTTACTTGGGTTTATGGGCACTTGACTCAACGTAAGAGTTGTTTATATTATTTGTTAATTTTCATTTAAAAATAGTAGTTCCTGTGGCGGGGTAAATTACCCTATAAAGGCCCATCACATCCTATGATGGCTCGGGCCAGTCGAAGATATGAGACAATTCAGATGTTTTTGAAAAAAATATTTGGTCTTTAAATAAACATGTTTTTTCCAAAAGAATAACGCCACAACATTGTTATTTGTTGAGTCTATTAGAGGTTTTTGTTTAGTAGGTAAATTAAATTTTTCTAAGTCTAAGATGGCCCACCGTCCAATTTGTGACCAAAAAAAACTTTTGTATCAGACTGATTACCTAAGAATATCATATAATATTAGGTCAAGTTTTACATAAATACTTATTTTTGATTTGATAGGGTTTATTGATTACATAATTAATATCGGGCTATGATAGGTGCCTATGTTCCTAAAAAAGCCCACTTTAGAGGTTTTAAAAAACAATTATTATCTTAACGAATTGTTTCCAAACATGTTGATTTGTATGATTACTTTATTCACAAATAAACGAACTATGTTGTGATAAAGGCAGTTTTCACAAATTTATATTTCTTTTCCAGCTATTAAAATTTAGCAAAAAGTGGGCCTTACAGGGCGCATGTACCTTACACCATCCTACTACGTCTTTATTATTTAATCTTATCCAAGTTTATGTACAGTTAATAAAAATTTATGAACTTTACAACCAAACGGAAAACTTAAACAAACAGGCTATTTATCAAATTTTGGATTTAGAAATCCAAATCTCTTGTGTTCTCTTTCACTAATAAGTAGCTTTTTACACACCAAGGGAAATACTGATGTACTATATTTTATCTACGCTTACTCTTAACAGAACTAAGAGATAAAATTAAAGTTATCAGTTTTAATTTTAAATATTAATTCACTATATTTTATTAAACAAGTTAAAATGATGTCGTGGGACAACAGGTAGGAACTAAGTTCCTTCGGCTAATGTAGAATTGACACATAACACTACTCGCTTGTGTATACGACTGTAACGCCTGCGCACGTCTCATTTAACGGTCAATATATATCTTGGCGTTAAGAAAGAAGCTTCTTTAAAATTCAAGGTGAGCTTTAAAGAGTAATGTATACATTTATTTTTTCTCACCTTTCCTAACTACTTTAAACTATCAAGATTTTTAAAAATTATATCTCATATTACTTTAACAAAATAAGGTAAAAGTTAAGAGATTTATACAAAAATCGAACCCGGGCTGCCCGCGTGGCAGGCGAGCATTCTACCAATGAAGCTCCGATGCTACGTATAATAACTTCCAGAATGCGTTCGATGCACGTCTCATTTAACGGTTTTTCGTTACGGTTTTTTACTATTACATTTTTCTCAGTTCGGTCACGCAGCAAAATCCCTATCTCATCCAAGCCTGCCGTAAGGAACTTAGTTCCAATAAAATGAAAAAATACACAAATTAAAACCGCAAAAGCTCAAAGTTCTAAAAACGTTATAAAGTGTAGTGGGGCTAATAAAATTAAATTAAGTCCAGATAAAAGCTAAAAACAGAATATAAAATATATCGAAAACACAACTTTATTATGTCAACAGGCATTACCCTTATCTAAATTTGCCTCAGAAGAATTATGAGCCCTTTGTAGTAAACCGGGAATATAGTTACTCCATAAATAAAATTTTAAAAGGACAATTTCAGTGCTTTTAAAGTTTATCCGTATTGTTTAATTTTATCAGGTTAATACAATTTGAATCAGTATTGGAAATTTATCAATTTATTTAAACAATATAAAAAAATTATGTAACGAAGTTTATTCGTACCTAAATGTATTTATGCTACTACATTTGATTTTTATTGAACGGCTTTATTTTCAATTACAAAATGCTATAAAACTGGACGCTATTAACCTTATCAATTATAAATCGTAACGGGAAACTATAGTTAGGTATATAAAAGGGTCTATTTTTTAACTTAATTATACATAAAAATGATATTTGTAATAAAATCCCCGTATGTCAGCAGTTTGCTGGGTAGTAAATTTAGTCTTTGGTGTCCGGACTAACTGGATGTGAATCTATTGCACTCAATTAGAAGTTTGGTTCATTTGCATTAACCATTGAGCAAGTCTATGATAGATCCAAGTTTGAATAAACGTAAAATTGCTGATACCATAGGCATCTCAGAGAAACGAGTACTATATTTGATACGAAGAATTACATATCAAAGCTCTTCGGAAAGTTAGAGCCGCTTTCGTTATTATTTCAACAAAAACTGAATCCAAAACAAATTAATTTCTCATCGTAATTTGTAGCAGTTTAAGCAGAATAAAAACAATTTCGTGCGACGTTTTATATCTATGGATGAGACTTGGTTCTACCATCATAATCCTAAACTGAAACAAGAACATTTACAGTAGACTGAAGTTGGTTCTTACTTTACAGAAAAAAACAATTATTTTTCTTTGTTCACACAAGGTTGTTGACGGTAGCTAAATTGAACGAATGGCTTGAACACCCATCGTATTCACCAGATCTGGCTCCCTTCGACTATTACCACTTTAGAAACGGGAAATAAATTCTATGTGAAAAGCGATTTTTGTCGAATGAAGAAGCGGAAAATCATTATAGAAATGGTATAAAATTACTGGAGGATCATTAAAATAACTGTGTTCAAGCTGAGGCAGATTATATTGAATAAAATACAATTTCATTAGAAAAATAGACAATTTTTCATGTTTACTCTTAAAACTTTTCAACTAACTTGTATTTCATTTGAATAAGAATTGAGTTATTGTCCTATCAAGAAGTGATCAAAAACAACCGACTGACAGCCGAATGGTTAAAGGCACTATCAGCTAAAGATCAAGATCTTAGATTCTTTTTTGTGTTTTTAATTCCTAAATTTTAACAAACCATAAATTTCTGGTAAATTTTTTTGTTTAACTAGTTGAAGTTGGAGTAGCTTGACGTAAATCATATTCAGAGGTTAAAAATTTACGTATATTAAGTTCATTTGTGTAAATGTTACATACTCAAACTTTCATTTTAGAAACGGTATGAATTTACACTATATATTTTATGTACACAACGTATGTATGACTTTAAGCTAACACAGTTTCCTGTCATGCCAAGAAATCACAAAACAGTCTCGCAATCTAGCAATTTTATTCACTTAAGCTCATTTGAGCGTTCTCCTGTATAAATATTGTGGTTGGAAAGTGAGTTGTTGACATTCATTTGCCACCATTTCAGATTTGTTTTGCTGAAATTGCCTTTCATGCCGTTGCTGAAATTCCATCCCATTGTCATGTAAAGTCAACCTCATAAAAGTGTGTTGGTTTGTCATTTTATGAAAATTATTTCAAAGAAAATAATAATTTTCGCAAAAGTTACTGTTTTAGACGTTTTGAATAGATGGTTTCTTTCTAAGCTTAGAATTCTTATTAAAATAATGATCAAGAGGCATATTTTAAGAACAGAAATAGTTGCGTTACTTCTCCTCTAGGTCTTTTTATTGTTAAATTATTGTTTAGGATTTTCTACCAGGTCAAAGGGTTACCTAATTTTATTAGTTAAAAATCTTGTGAAAGATTTTTACAAAAATTTATCTCTCAGAGTTACATTGCGATATAACAACATGTGTAGATATAGTGAATTTTTGAAATTAGCAAGTCTGTCAAAAATGAATCTTAGCCGAGAAGATTTTCGAGTAACAGTTTTTTAAAATGTTCGGAGAGAATTATTCTAACAGCAATGTCTGGCTAAAATGCCTTCTGTCTTTGGAAATGAAGCACCACAGCAGCCAACTATTTCCCACTGGTATTGCTAATTTCAACGTGGTCGCTCCAGTCTTAGCTACGAATCTAGGCTAGGTCCACCCATGTACCATACCAGGAGATAGAGGCACCTTTAGGTATTTTAAAGACCTTAATCCAGAAGATCCTACAGGAAAAACGAGAAGTTACGAAGTTGGTTTCCCGTTGGATTTCTCATCACCAGAAGAAGCCATTGATGACATTAAAACAGTGATCTTGCAGGTGTGCAACGCTTCTTTGCAAGACACTTTTGGTAAACTACAAAGTATAGTTTTTATAAATAAAAAAACAACCTTTTGTATTCGACTTTTTATTAATTTCATGACCAATTACCAGAAAATTTTGGATAACCTAAAACGAAGGTTTCCTGTGCACCAGGTACATGCTTTATTTCCTCTACTATTAAGGTATTGTATCAAACCAAACCTTATCAAATCACTCTATTAAACAAACCGTTTAATATATATTAACAGTTAATTGGAATTTCTTGTTCAATTTTGATTGCGTATATAGATAAATATCTAATTCCCAATTTTATCTAATGAGCCATAAAATTGTTTGCTAAAGGTATCCACTATAATGTGATCGATATGAACAATTAATCTAAGCTAATTCCCACAGTTATATAGGTAGTTGGCTCCAATGGAGAATCATTGGAAATTAATTATTAAGTATCAAACACTTTAATGGCTCATTCCAAGCACATTGAAGCCATTATCACAAAATGGTAGTTTATTGGTCTGGCTAATCCAACTACTGACTTATAACCATAACTGGGTCAGAGAGAAAGTTTATTATAATAATCTTATAACCACTTAGGGAGGATGAAATGATCTCTGATAAAGTTGCTTTTAGAATGACCATAGAGTACTCTAATTAATGATATTCAAACTTATGAGAATGAAAACCAAAAATGCACAAATAACTGCCACCAAACTGTAAAAGTCCATTACATTAGAAGGAATGGCAAAAAACGACCCGAGGAGTAAAGTCTACAGGAAAAATAATCAACTTTAGTCTCGAGTAATACTATACCTCTGTTTTATCATATCTGTTAAAATATTCGCATTCAAGGTGATATTGGCATTCGAAGGACATTTGTAAAGAGGTATGTAGAATTTTCGATCAGGTTCAAAAGAAAAAGTACATAATATTACAAGGGACGAAAGTTGGTCATCTTTTCGTGGAATAATGGCCTCCCGAGACGAAGCCGAGGATTGGAAATCAACGGAAAGATGATTGATTCCCCTCAAGGGTAATTTATACTATTTTTCTTCTTATCTGGTTAAAAATTTGTATATATGGAAATACGTTTAGACTTATACAAATTATTCCATGAAATACTATTGAATCATTTTATAAATAAAGTTTTTAAATATCCTTAGATTTTGAGCATGTATATATTATTGATGTTATAGAAAACGTTTAAATTGAACTTTTGAAAAGTATCACAACTACTATTTTAAATATCCCATCTCGAAGCACGTTTCGGCTTGATTTAGTGACAGTTTATATCTGTTCAAAACGTAATTAAACTTTTTTGTATTTTTTGTTGAAATTAGATTTTATTAATTAACTCTAAGTCTAACTTATATATCTCGAACCAATTACCTGGGTTATCGTAACAATATGCAATTATTAGTTACAAATACTGTTATCGATAACTAAAACTTTAGTATAACTAACATCGAACTAGATAATATTAATTACAGCTTACACGTTTATTGAAGAACACACGAAAGAAATAAAAATAAAGTTTTATATAAAATAGGAAAAAAATATTAACATTTTGCATGAGTAGATTACGGCTTGCTAAAAGTTTAACCATTTATAACCATTTGTAAAAAAAAACGTTGCGTGGTTTTATGAAACCACGGTAAAAGTGAAACTTTTTTTTACACTATAGACATTTTACTAAAAATTTTTCGAATAATATTCCATTAAGGGTATAAAAATCGCTTTATCAATCTTAATTTTATACTTGGAAAATTGGAATGGACCGAATATAAATAAAATTAAACACAAATAATATAGCTTGGAGTACACTACACTGTCAGCTGCTGCAAACTATAGGCGTTGAAATCTAAATAAAAATCAAAATCAAAATCGAAATCGAAATTGAAATCTAAATCAAAATCGAAATTCAAAATCAAAATCAAAATCAAAATCAAAATCAAAAGGTGTGTGTGCGATTCACACACGATTGAAGTGAAAACTTCAGTAAATCGACAAAAGAATGAGATGAATATATATAACAAGGGTAGGATAATTACAAAGTTTATTTGTTTAAAAATGAAAGTGTTTTGATTAATTTTAAAAGATTTTATTTAATATATGTTACATAATTTATTGCTCAAGTTCCATATTTTCAGTTTCAAAAATTATTATTTACGACTGTAATATTTTTAAAACGTTACATGTCGCAGATATTTACGCAGTCGAAGTTCGTATTAATACGAATAGGTAGAATATAACAGTCGACGTTACATGTCGTAGATACTTACGAAGTCGAAGTTCGTATTAATACGAATAGTAGGATTGTTTTCATTAGCAGATCTGCTCACTCCCGTACATTTTTGTATTAAACTATAGGCGCCGCCTACTTTATGCTTTATACCTACTCGGCGTTCGACCGACATGCGACAAGCACTAACACAAACCAAAAAACGATCTAATAAAAGTTTCACTTTAAAAATAAATTTTGTAAGGACTTCTAACTCGCTTTTCTCCTATTTATTCAAAATAAACCAATATATCAACTTTTCCGAAAGAGGGAAACTGAAAATGAGCATTAGCATATAAAAAGACTGAGCGTAATAAAAAAAATACCAAGCGGTGTTAATTGTTTTAGGATTATTTTGATAAAAGATTGGACACATTTATTTTGTAGATACTCTTATCATGGAAATGAGATTTAGGTTGTTTTAACTGTAATTAAAACTAAATTGCGAATGATTTTTCCTCGTAATTACTTTTTTTTTCAAAACTTTTTATATGGTAGGTTTACAACGATTTACGGAATGCTACTGCGATTAAAACAAGGAGATAATTTCACGGATTTTGGGTATCGGTTAGGAAATTGAACCAATGAAGTACAATTTATTAGCTAGATTTTCTTTTTTAATGCAAAATTATTGCTAAAAAACAATTGGCGAAATTTTATCGAATACTTTTATACATACCAAAAGTATATTACCTAAATTCTTATTTTCGCGCTGGCATTATTTTTTGTCATCCTTCAAAAGGAAGGATGTAAAGTATACATTAAACTACCTGAAAGATTACGCCAGTGTTTGAAAATTTCGGAAGTCAGTGACGAAAACAGTTTTTTATATGTTGCTATTTGCTTGTTTGGTAAAAAGCAAAATGCTAACGGAATATGATGTCCATTTTTTAAACCATGAACAGTAAAAAGTTGTTTAAAGCATTTAGCACAATAAAAAAAGTACCATCTATATATATACACAACACATATCATACAACGCGCAGATATTAGTTTCAGTCGAAAATACGACGATTTTGTCCATTGAAATGTTAATAAAAACGAAGTCTTCACCTCTACATGTTTTAGCACTAAATTTCTCGATTGCTTCATGTACTTTAGACAGTGGCGGATTTACGCAGGGGCTTAAGCCCCGGGCCCCGCGAAGCTTCGGAAGGCCCCGTGATACAGAAAAAAAGTTATGGTAAAAAAAACTAGAAAAAAAAATCAAGAAATTTATTCCACTAGACTAGCTTATATTAGACTTGAAAACGAGCTAGCGTTTTTCGTGCCGTGCGCTGAACATTCACTAAATTTGGTCGGAGAGCTAAGTATTTTTATAAATCAATAATATTCCGATGAAAGGAAAAGAAAAGTGAGGAGAAGGCTTGCCGATAACAAAATATAAGTGGATAAGTACCTACTGGGGCAGATAATTTTAGGGTCAACACATTTCAGGTCATAATAGATAAACTAGCAGTTGAGTTAAGAAAAAGAAGTGAAGCATATGATCACATAATAGGGTTATTTGGATTTTTAATTATTAATTTAATTTAATTTTTAATTATTAATTGATGATAAAGAATTGAAAACTAAAGCAGATGCTCTTGTGCAAGTTTATTCAGATGATATTCAGATGATTTAGAAGATTCATTATTCATAGAATTAGAACAATTAATACAGCTTATCAAAGTTCAGCCAAATGGATTTTTTTCCAATCGTTTGGAAGAAATAAGCCCTTAAGTGGTCCCCCGCTCGATTTAGTCCCGGGCCCCGCAGGAGTTAAATCCGCCACTGACTTTAGACGCATTCTTTGGAGTTGACCAGATAAAAGTTTTCTTCTTGCGTTATATAAATTCCACCTTTACTTTCTCATTTATAATTAATAAACTTGTTACACTGTCTATTTAATACATTCACCATTTTATTTAAATAACTTTCAGAAGGAATTAACCAAAATAGCAGTAGAATTTTGAATATGAATAACAATACACGTGAAATGTATAGAAACAGCGTTCTAAAACTATTCCATTCTAAGTTTTATGGACACATGGAGTTTGCACCATTAAATTTTATTGTTTTAGTTTATTTAAACTCTCAACGAAACTCTGAAACTCAGCTAATATCTTGTGTGATAACAATTTAAAATAAGAGAAAAAAAAAGCGTAGTCTTAATTAAGGAAGTTGCTTTAAAATGCTATTATCTTGTATTCTTTAAATTATCTCTGACACTGAGGAAAATTTGAATAATGACTTGGATTACTGTGCTTACAATTCTAGCCAGTTTTCACGTTATGTTTATTTAAAAAATCTCCTATGTGCTTTTAATTCATTTTACACTAATAAATATGTTTTTTAATCTAATTAAACCTCACTAATTAATAATAAAGTTTTGAGGAGAATAATCCAATGTATTATTAAATATTCATATAATTATATTTGTATTATGAAAAAGTTTATTTAATTTTATCATACAGAGTTTGTTATGAACAAAAAGTAGTGTGAACATTGTTTGAAATTATTCCCGATAAAAGTTTTGTTTCAAGTTGAGTTTTGTATAGATGTTATGTTAAGCAACTGCTAATTTCATTTATACACAGCAATGCATTTATTTAATTTAATGGTATTAATATATGTATGAGACTTATTGGACTGTGGCAACACGGTTTCAAATCAACACACTAGTTGAGGAAATGAAGATGGATTGCTATGATTTTTTTTTCGATTCGTAATCGACTCTACAAACTTTATGACCTAGTGGAATCGATGCATTTTGAAAAGTGCATTGTTCCAGAGTATTTCGAATAGACAATTTACAAAGTAATAAAAAAAATATTGGTTCAATGAATTCAATTTTTTGGGGGTTTTCGGGGTCGCTGAATACGAATATGACGTGAATTTTGGTGAATTTTTAAAAAAAAAGTTATTAGTTACTATAGTTTCGTGTTCAAAGATTCTTAGGTCAAAAAATCTAAACTTAGTTGCAACTGGTAAAAATGGTTAATATTTGTCTCTTGTACCTATACAAATTTTTTAACAAGATTTTATGTAAATGAAGTACATTTAGTTAAGCAATTTAGGTAAAAGATCCTTCTGTACTAAAAAGGTTTTTGTGGCCACACCTCTACTCTGCTTATCTTTGATAATGACACCTTTAAATTAACCACCATGTATGCGCAACTATAGTAAATCCGACCCTTTTCGACCTAAAAAATTATTTGTTTGCCTTGTACCCCGTAAACAGGCTGTAAATGCCCTGTTATCACCCAGACAACCTTTTCTCCACGATCTCCATTCATCATTCTAATTTGCATCTCCTCGCAATTACACAAACTAATTCCTGCCTCAAAGAGTTTCATCCCTCTACCTCCACACAATGTTTAAAGCATTGTACAGAGATGGTTTTAACACTATTAAAAGGTGAAAAAATATACGCAAATATTAAAAGGTATATTATAGCATTTAAAGAAAAAAAAACTATTTTCTATATCTTTACATTTTTAGAACAGATACGTACTCAGCTGATGTTTTATACTATTTAACCATAGACTAAAACAAGAATGCAACATTAAAATCAAAAAGAGAACCAAAAGAAAATTTTCCAAAATCTTAATAAATGGATAAAGTACCATATGAGATCTGGCTATTAAATAACGAGAAAGCGCGCCTAAAGGGCGCTCTAGAAGGATGAAGAAGGAACGTGTAGTGCATTGGGTAGCTAGAAGTCTTTTTTATGCACGAAAAAAAAAACGTTTCAGAAGGTCAGACAGTCAACCAGACTTACCATTTGTCAGTTTTGGCAATACGTTCTCGTAGTACTGCGAGAACGAAACCGTAAGAAGGAACCGAGTTATGGAAGAACAACTCCTGGATTTTGCATAACGCGCTATATGTTAAACAGTATTTGGCCAATAAATGCACTCCAGTTCCAAAACTCGCGTATATCATGCATATGTATAAATTTGATGGTACCTTCTTACTTCTGCTCGTTGTTTAAGAATAATGATTTAAAATAAACATCTCTGTGTGCCGTTCACGTGCTCGTATTATGCAAAAATTTTTCTCCAATTAAAGAAAAGTCTAGGCAAAAGAAGTTAATCGTCATATTTTAGTTCGTACTGTATTTCCATATATTTTTTCGGATTAAGTGATGTGGTAAGATCGTTTAACTTGTTTAAATTTAATTAAAACTAAATGAGAGCCTGCCCTGTCGTCTCATTTGAAAATTATGTTTCAAGTGAGACTGGGCTCGCTATACTATAATGCCTCCCTTTATTGTGGCTTCGTACAATAAAATTGAAGGTTGGGCCTTCACCGATTTGCATTTTCATCAGTAATTAATAAAAGATTTACCATTACAAAGGCTAGCCAACCAGCATGACATATACTTCTTTTGTTTTTGGAACACCAGTGTTGTTGGTAAAAGATCTAAAGAGTGTGTTGGAAATTCTGTTAATATGGAGAAGAGAAGAGTGAATTTTATATGGAATAAAGGACAATCGTTTTGATATTAATGAAATGCAAATTTCCATAAAGAAATTTAATACTATTTACTAGAGTTAAATGTATAAATTTATTCCATACCTATACATTTCAGAAAGTTTTCATATACAGTAACCAACAGCATCATACATATATTCTTGCTATGGTTTAACAGATATACGAAAAAAAAATAAGGTAAACTTAAAATTGCTAAATCTCAGAGAAAAAAATAAGCAAACTCAACTATATTTAATAGAGAAATACCTTAGGTATCATGTGCATAAAAAAATTATGGCTTCATAATCAAATGGGGATACAAAACATAGACTAATAAGATAAATTGCGCGTCCCGATTTAAGCCCTTTCTCAAAGAAAAAAATTTGCTTTTTTTTCTTATGGGTGGAATATCCCAGCCACGTGATATTCAGGTAATAGTTTCAAGAATTTAGTAAAAATACTAAAAAAATATCCATTTTACAATGCGATTATTTGTTCCAAATAATTAGTGAGTGTATTTCACAAAGTGGATCCGAAAGTAAAAATAGTTCAATCTCTATTTGCGAAATTTAATAATTAATAAATTATTCAGTATAAATTGAATAACAGAAATTCATTAATTAGATATGCATCCATCCTACGTACATATTAAATTCTAGGGATATACCTACCTAGTTAATGCAGTGGTGTTGCCATGACGGAAGTAAATTTCAATATTTACCTACAGATAGATTATTCAGAATAAAAAAACATCCACATTTTGCACTCAAAAAAAACTTATAATTGCTAACTTAAATGACTTTTTACGTTTTCTCGAAATCTCTGTGCCGTGTTCGCACAAATGTTACAGAGAACATTCGCGTCTACATCAGAAGTTTTGCGGGAAAGGTGACAGTAGTTATTCGAGCACTTTGGCCAGACATTCCCAGACAGCTATCACCACACGTACTCCAAATAGTTTTTTAAATAGCTTTACACAGATTTTAAACATCTATTCAACCTGTTTTCAGAACCAGTTTGATTACGTGAGGCCCTAGCTGTCTGAGTGTATCTGACCAAAGTGCCTGAATACCTACTGTTGAGCTTTGTTGGATGCAATTTAACTTATCGAAATCTCTTAGTACATAAAAGAGTTATACAATCGAGATATGACATTTTTCGAGTAAAAACTTGTATAGGATTTTTGGTATGAAAAATCTAAGGCTTCTCGTTAGCAACATGCTAATGTTTAAAGATTATCTATAATCTATAAAATTGATATAGTCCATTTCATCGTTTTTGGCTGATTTGATATTAAAAACCACTGAAAT
Source organism: Altica lythri (assembly GCA_964028335.1). Taxonomy (NCBI): domain Eukaryota; kingdom Metazoa; phylum Arthropoda; class Insecta; order Coleoptera; family Chrysomelidae; genus Altica; species Altica lythri. Next base: position 8,247,425 of record OZ034808.1, on the reverse strand, counting down.
AAGATTAAACTGTCATCCAAGTTACCAATGGCGGAGAGAATTTTTTTTTCTAAATTAGGTCGTAAGTTTCTGAAACTATCAGTGTGGTTTGATATCTACAAAAATATGACATAATAATTATTAAATTCAACCATTCAACAACAAGCCGTACATGACGGTTACTAGGAATGTAAATTAAGTAAAGACTTCCGTATTGAATACTTTTTATTTACCGGTGAAACAAGATGCAGTTACGTAAGTGTTGTATTAAAAAACAAACGTCCTCATTTAAATTTCTAACTTGCCTGTATCTGAGAGAGATGTAACTCTAAATTTACTTCGAGTATGATTTCTGTCATCGGCCAAAATCGGTAAAATGGATTATATTTACTTTCTACAATTGGCCTCTAAAATACAAGATGCAATAAGTACTTTAATTTTTTATCCGTCTATAAAGTTCTGCCACTGACTAAGGAGAAGCGAATAATTAATGTTCGTCCCCAAAGATCCTCCGTTGAAACAAGCCATCGCCAATCTGCATATCCATATACTATACAGAAATTCGATGATGATGGTGCTGTTCGGATTTTCATGCAACAATTAAATTAGAGAATCCTTCGAAAATCACGCAAACACGACAAACAATCCAGGAGTTGTGAAGTAAAAATTAAATGTTGATGAATTGGTTGAAGGAATATGAATAGACATTAATAAATGAGTTTAATTTCACAACTTAAGGTAAAACAACAATTTTACAAAAAATATTTATTTTTCAGTACATACTTGAAATTGTGGTTGTACGTTTTTGACAAAAAGCTCTTTATTTCGTTACAATGCTCCTAAATAACAATCTTAACAAATATTGTTAACAGAATATAAAAAATATCGGTGTATCTAGATGTATTTTGTAAACAAAAAAACAGGCCTATGTATAGATTTTTAATTCAATGAACCTTAAAATTCTTGGTTGAAATATCAAAAGAAACATTTATTTCCTTCTTTTTTTTTCATCACATTTTTATGGCATACCTAATTGAAAACAGTGAATAGAGACAAAAAATATTTTACGTTGTAGGTACTTCTTTTGCGAGCTTAACCGCTTGTAATCCGCGAAACTTTGACAAAAACAAGGAAAGACTTTCAAAATATCTGAATTAAAAGCTTCCGAAATTATTCAGAAAAGCTTCTGGCAGTAAATCAGCAACGCGAATTCACTCTTGCATTATTAGTCCCATATGAAAAGTTCTCATTTCTTTTCGGAAGCTTATTTTCCAGACGAAGATCATTTTTAAGCAGAAAAGTAAGAAAATGGATATTTTTTCATTGTAATCCAAGATACGGTAACTGAATTATAAATTTTTTGTGATATTTTAATATTGTTAAAAGATGCTTTAATATCTAGTATTAATAGCTTTTGTACCTTACAAATTAACTGATTTAATATTTTGAGGTAGGTAATCATTTTTTTGGGCAAATGAAAATTTATGGTGTCTCAAAGTCACAGTATTTTTAAAGTAAATCCATTTGTCACACCGCGACTGACTCTTCTATTAAATTATTTCATGACATCACGGTTTACTCTGAAAGAAGTGATAGAATTAAGCAAAAACTGCTCGCTAAAATTTACGTCACGAACTAGACCGCACAAACAAAGTGCGTTCGTGCTCGACATTTAGATGAATAATGTTGTAAAAAGGGTGCGGAAATAAACTAAGAGAAAAAAAAACAAATAACATTTTGATATGTGAACTATTGATTGAACTTTTTTCTTTAGAATGTTTTATTGTTTCCGTCGTGTACAAAATTTCGATACAAATTAGATGATGGAACGTTAATTTCTGATATTACAATACAGATTATTAAAAATTGATACATTCAAGAACTGCGCATTATCCAGACCATTTAAGCGATTGTAGAGCCACACCAATTTTATTTAAGAAAATATAGATAGATGTTTATTGGGTTGGCTGTTAGCCTGTATCACTGCGATCTTTGCAGATCTATTGTGACCACCCATTATCTCTAGAATAGGATTACAGCACCTTGTTCAGCCCTGCCCTCTTAATCAGACATAGCCTTCACAGTGGCCTCTCCGCATAAAAAAAGAGAATGTTTGAGTTTTTTTAATCATTAAACCTTAAATGTAATCCTGTTTTTAAGGTCATCACACAGTTTCTGACAGTTTTTAACATGATTTAACAATTTTTTCGTCAATGCGGTTTTAAAACCGCATTGGTAAAATGTGGTCCTAAACTTTTTTAGTTTTCGATCAAAATAAAAGCCACGTGCGGTTTTAATACTGCATCAATAAGTAAAGCGTTTAAATTTGGTATTAAGCTTGTTTAGACAGTTTTTAACACGATTTGACGATTTTTTGTCAATACGGTTCTGACGCAGTATTAAAACCGCATCAGTGGTCAACGCGTTTTTTCAGGTTCCTCAGACAGTTTTTGACAGTTTTAAGATGATTTGACGATTTTTGTCATTACGGTTTTAAAACCTTTTAAAATCTGTTTTTTGGCAGCAAGAAGATTCAAAAATAGGTAACTAAACATTAGGTTTAACTCTTAAAAGTGACTCTTTTTTATCCCTATAATAAAGTAACAGTCCCAACTCGATTCTGCTAGTTTTTGCTAAATATTTTCATGAGTCTTGCAACGTTACCACTCCTGTCTTATTCATAAGAAATATGAAATATTTGTTTTTTATTACAGAGTGCTTTTTATTACCCCATGGTCCTAATTGCCCTGTGCTCCCCTATAATCATTATACCAAACTTAATTGCCACCGTTTCAAATGGTATATAACCGCACACCAGGTTTAAAATACTAATAGATGCTTTTCCATTAACTTCTGCTAAAATGTTAGGTTGCTAGTTTAGAAAGTGCTTGGGTAGATTTTACGAGAGGATATGAGGTCCTTAATAACATAATCACAAGGTCCGATAAAGGACTATTCCTTGATATTAACTGTAAATTTATAGCGTGTAAACCGAAATCAAATTATTAATTGCTGGAAATTACAGGAAGTTCTAAGTTTGGAGATAATTTAATAGACAAAATTCAAGAGAGACACTGACATAGATTCCGTAAGTTATGACACAGAGTATAAATAAGGTTTTCATATTAAATACCCTTATACGGTTAACAGTATTTGAACAAATTATCTTATTTAAACCTATCCACGCAGAAAGTTAATATTTCATATTATGTTTAATACATCTATTTGAATTATACTTAAAGGGTAAATTTGAGAAATTATTATGTATGATCTTATAAATACACGTCTCATATGGTAAAATTAGTTTTATTTAACTTGATACGATACTTCTTTTACGTTACTTCAGAAAGTACTCGCTTTTATAAAGGTCACTGGCGCAATAAGGGGATTGCACTAAAAATTCAACACATCTTGGTGATCAAACAGGCCTTGGTCTAAGGGTACGAGCAACTCAATCCATAAACAGACAAAAAACACAAAAAACCCTTACTTATTATACTGAGGGGTCAAAAACACCAGCAGGAGCAAGTATAAGGGTTACAGGTCCAAATTTTGGTCCTCAAAAACCCTGAAAAATACTCTTGTTTTTTACAGTAAAAAACATCTAAATTCAGCCATAATATTCATTGCCTCCGACAGCCAAGCTGCTGTAAAAGCTCTACAATCTACTACGTTAAAGTCTAAAACAGTTGGAACTGCAAACAGTGTTTTAAGCAACTGGCTAAACACAACAAACTAACTTTATTGTTGGGTACCATGGCGTAAAGGAAGCTATAGTCCATTTCACCGATTTTGGCCGATGACAGAAATCATACTCGAAGTAAATTTAGAGTTACATCTCTCTCAGATAAAGGCAAGTGAGAAATTTAAATGAGGACGTTTGTTTTTAATACAACACTTACGTAACTGCATCTTGTTTCACCGGTAGATAAAAAGTATTCAATACGGAAGTCTTGACTTAATTCACATTCCTAGTAACCGTCATGCACGGCTCGTTGTTGAAGGGTTGGATTTAATAATTATTAATGTCATATTTTTGTAGATGTCAAACCACACTGATAGTTTTTCAGAAACTTACGACCTAATTTAGAAAAAAAAAACTCTCCGCCATTGGTAACTTGGATGACAGTTTAATCTTATTTCAGTGGTTTCTAATATCAAATCGGCCAAAAACGATGAAATGGACTATATAGTCCATTTCACCGATTTTGGCCGATGACAGAAATCATACTCGAAGTAAATTTAGAGTTACATCTCTCTCAGATACAGGCAAGTTAGAAATTTAAATGAGGACGTTTGTTTTTTAATACAACACTTACGTAACTGCATCTTGTTTCACCGGTAGATTAAAAGTATTAAATACGGAAGTCTTGACTTAAATTACATTCCTAGTAACCGTCATGTACGGCTCGTTGTTGAAGGGTTGAATTTAATAATTATTAATTTCATATTTTTTGTAGATGTCAAACCACACTGATAGTTTCAGAAACTTACGACCTAATTTAGAAAAAAAACTCTCCGCCATTGGTAACTTGGATGACAGTTTAATCTTATTTCAGTGGTTTCTAATATCAAATCGGCCAAAAACGATGAAATGGACTATAGTACTCCTTTTATCGCACCTAAACCTTTCTATGGCATCTCGAAACGTCACATTACGAATGAATTTAGAAGTTGAGAAAAATAACTCAGTGAACCCAACTGAAAAAACACCACGTCAAAGACAAGCAAAAAGATTAATACTTTGCTCTTCTAAATTACTCTTAAACCTTCGGAAACCTGAACTATTTGTCATTGAAGGTATAAATACATGTAAATATAGCTTTTATTAACTTGTGGATAAATATGTATGGCTATATCAATACAGTATCCGAAAACATCAGTTTTCCAATCACCCATGTCCCTTAATTAGTTTGAATAATCGACGCTCTACTCTAACTGTATATCATATGAAACGATTTCTTTTGTCGCTTTTCCTTCGTTCAAATATTTATATCGTCCAAAAATTATATATACTAAATAGATATTTAATAAAATTTATATAAAAGCTATTATTTATTATAACATAATCGACCACTAATTCGAGTCGATTTTCGTTTAAATACATACTGACGCAGTAGCGAATTAGTTCGTCTCGTTGAATTGCAAGCCAAATTTTTGTGACGATGCTTATGGAATCAGATTTACAAAATAACTTCATTTCGATATTTGCATATTAAGTATGTTTGCCTATGGGCTCAAATAATAATGTAAAATGTCACCAAAATTATTTTTTGTAATGATTAGGTATCGAGCGGGCAAACGAAGCGCATAAAAAACAACAAATTCAATATTTACATAAATGAAAATTGGCAGTATGTGCTTGTTATTCATCTAAACTTCTCTCGCGTATTTTATTATGTGGGACAATTTAGGTTGTAATTAAACTTTTAATCACATCATCAAAAATTTTGTGTGTATTTATTAAAACCAGTTAAAAAATGCTTTAGAGAGATATTTAAAACTATCGAAAAGCTGTCAAATGCATTCAATGTATAACCATCGATATTTGAAGGAGAGTTTAATAATCTTTATTCGTTTAATGATAGGTACTGCACAGAAGGATAACCTCAAACTGCGATAAACTGTAATAACTACATACACAATTGGTTGTTTCTGGCTGCAATAAAATCAACAGAAAACTGCCGAAAAATGCATTGGAAGACGTCTGAATCGCCCAGAATAAAAAAAGCAACGATGTCCAAATCAAAATTCAAGACAATGCTGATCGTTTTTATCATCGGTATAGTGATGACTGAATGGGTTTCAAAGGATCAGACTGCCATCCATACTTACTATTTATCAGTTTTGGCAACACAGCAAGAACGAGTTTATAAGAAACGGTTCGAGTTGTGGAAGAACAACTCATAGATTTTGTACCAGAACAACGCCCCTGCCCTTTGAAAGCGACCCGATTTAAGTCTATGAAAGCGATAACGCAAAAAACGACAGAGTTCCTAATGGCACTCACCAAAGAAGACTTCCAGCACTGCTTTGATCAATGGAAAAATCGTAAGGAAAGAGGTGTGGCGACGTGTGGGGAGTATATTAAAGGGGAGCATTTGAATGTAGTATAGTTTTTATAGCAAAACCCTTATTTGCAACCAGTCTCTTTTTTTAATAGTCAGACCTCGTACAGATAATACTTACTAGACTACAAAACACTAAAATAAAATTGTTTGGGTGGAACAAACTCCTGTGAGACTCTTTGGGTATATAAATTTAATAAATTTTTGATAAGTACGTTGAAAAATGATGAATACGTTAAGTAGGAATTATGTCCTAAATGCACCCTAAACTTTTAGTTTCCATTTTATTTTAACGATTTTTTTTGTAACTACATATAGTTTTGTAAGCAAAAATTGCTTTTTATGGAAAAATGGTTTGTAGTAATAAAAAAATCTGACCACATCCTATATACCATCGCACTAAAAACCCTAAGAGTTAGAGATTACAGTAAATTTTGCTTAAAACCATTAGTTATTGATAGTTATTCCAATTTCTGAAGTACGAGTCTAATCTAAATCGAAGAAACACGAAACAAACTTAAATGTGAATATGAACATTCCATTAAGCTTTTTCTCATTAGGATGTAACTACTTGCGGCAGTGTGGCAACACTAACTCAACGGAAACAAGACAAGGTCGACCCCTCGGGATCTCAAAAAGACAATGCTTCCTTCGTCGGCTTCGTCTGCATATTCATAAGCTGGCGCCCGACTCCTTCTTGTGGTCCCTTAAGAGACATCCCGATTCACTTGACGCCTTCTAACACAAACCGCATAGCCAGTGACGTTGTTGTCGAGATTTATTTCTAAAAAAGAAGTAGAACGACGTAATGTACAAAGCGACCGAAGTTGAAAAAGGAAAACTGACGACAGCAACTCGAGTGTCCATTATCAGTGGTGTGTCGGCAAAGTTATGTTCATGCATTGATTAATGAGCAAATTTAATTATCGCTCAGTGCAGTTGTTATGCTGTTATGGAAATTACTTTCTGACGACATAAAGTGCAGATATCTTCACAGAGTTAGAACTGTCTAGGTACCTCTTTTTTGCGTAGTTTCCATTCTGTAACAACTAAATGAGAACGAAAACTGACTGGTGAAATATTACATATTAGGAATTCAGTACAAATCGTCATTCCCATTCAGTTTAACATTTTTTAAGTCAATTAAGAACAGTGGTGCAACTATAAATCTCCTGGGAAAATCCTTGTCGTGAAGTCCCATGTTAAAAATATAAAAAATACATTTCGGTTTTAATTTTAATGAATAAATATTATACATGAATGCAGTTTATTAAAATATTTAAAAAAATGTGTGTAGATACATATAATTACACTATTTACTGTATCGAAATAATGTGAGCATATTGCGTGTTGCACAATCACAAACGGAAATATTAGTTTAGAGCACAAAAATGTATTTTATCTCTAAATAAAGTAAAATAAATATATAAATTGTATATATTTATTAATGGAAAATGATATATTTTAATCTGCAGTTGAATATAGAAGATTATTATATTTTTTTGGTGTTTTGTAGATACGGATTTTAATATAAGTACCTAAAAGCATTTTGTACTTTTTTAATTAATTATAATTATTTGAAAAATTTGTAAAACTGGCTGCTGAAATAAGATTAATAAATCTGCTACAAAATATTTTAATACCGTTAAAATCAGTCTTATTTTTAATGTTACTACGAATATTTTAAAAAATATCATAAGTTTTGAAGTTAAAACTTTTCAGGCGTAGGTTTGATGCAGAAAAAAACGAAGAAATAATTTTAAGCCATTTTAAAACCGGCTTCGTTTTAATCTATTTTATGTATGTTTATTTTTTGCGATAATAATCATGAACAAATACACCCAATAAACCAAACGCCCAAATGACAGAAGGAACCATCAAACAAAAATGAAACAAAGAATATTTTTGACACCCTTAAAACACATATATGTCTTGAAAACAATAATAAAACTAGTGAAATGTTTAATTTTACAGCATAAAATCATACCAGAATATTCTTAACCAGAAGCAATATTATGCCAAATATAGACCACATATTCGTCTTAAGAGAAATACAGGCAGAAAGCTTGTTTATATATATCTTTACTTGGTCTTCCCCTCTACACTTTGATATTCCCCTTGGTCTTGTATTGACTGGTTTCCACCTTTGTACTTTCTTTATTAATCCATCTTCCTCCCTTCTACATGCCGAAACTCAATCTTTGAGCCTTTAAGTTTGTTGGACAATATCCTCTCCCTTTATTTGCGCTGTTATTTCGGGGTTAAAAAGTCTTCTGAACTCTCCTTCTTCGATCTTCTTTGGTCCGAGGATTCTTCTAAACATTTTTCTTTTTAGGATTCTCAATCTATCCTCGTCTCTGCTAGTCAGGCACATTGTCTCTGCTGCATATGTTATTATGGGTCTGATTGTTGCCTTATACATATATCTTTACCTTAGTTTTTTTTACTAATATTCCAATCTGTCAGAAGTTTTTGGTATCTCCAATAAGTTCTATTGCCTGTAATCACTTTCCTTTATTTCTGCGCTTCTGTTATTTAAACTGTCATCTATTAGGTACTCCTAAATATTTAAATTTTTCTACTTTCTAAAATATGTATTGTACAATCTTTATGTAAGTTACAATGGTTTTCCATGTATTTCATTTTTTTCTCATTAATTTTTAATCTTCTTATTTTGGCCTCTTTTTTAGAATCTGTATTGCTTTTTTAAGCTTTTTTGTCTCTTGCTTCAAATTGAATGGGTGTTTTACTTTTAATTACTTAACTGCGCTTATATATCGAAAAGTGGTGACACTGGAAAAGGTTAACTCTGCTTCTGATAATTTTCAGTGGATTCAGTATTCACAGTCTAGGCATGGAATAGCTGCTTTGTTTTTTTTCTATAGATATTTTTTATTTGCTGTAGAATAATAACGATGGATGATGACGATCAGGATGATATGGCCCCACACTCCTGGACAGAAATATAAGCCACCTAATGATATGAGTTCTTCAGATATGGTTTCCACGGGGGATCGGTCCGTTTTTCCTTTGCTTTTCTTCTTGTCCTCACAGGTCACTTGGTTTAGTATTAAATTCTATTCTCTTCTGTTTCCAACCTTAATCCTTTAGTCACGACTCTAAATGTCTATATGCAAACTAAAAAGACAACCTTCCTAAAAATGGGTAACAATTATAAAACCCAAATATTAACTTCTATCGGCAGTAACTGTGTGCTATTACTGTTTGACTACAATGTTTTTAAGATTTTTAAATTCACTTAACTTTTACATTGAAAATCATATCTTTAAAAGGCACTTGCCAAATTCAAAATATCTTCAACTGTATAGCGGTTTTGCGGTAAAATGAGTAACTTACAATGCAATAGAAACATGTGGTGTGAATTGAAATCCTGCACAAAGTACTATTGCTCAAAATAAAAATGCAAATGTTAAGTCTTCGCGGCACGAAATGCAACATGGAAATGCGACAGTTGAAAGGTTGGACAAACTTTTCCATTTTCACGAGAACGATTTTATTTGGTTGTGATTTCTGTAACCTCATTCTATGAAAATCCATTTTGCGGCTGAATGTCTGTGTCAGAAAATATATTTTTAAGAAACTAGCTCGGATATTATTATGAGAAGCTTGAAAGGATTTTTGTTGAGTTTACTTTAAATCTATGACCGAATTAGTATCTTTTAATAACAATCTTTCTAGGTATTAAGGAGGTCCTTTTGCCGACAATGTTAAATAAAAAATATTAGATTATGAATAAATTTAAACTTTTTCCAATAGTTAAAGACCTTATTTATCGAATAGTGAAGTTTTAATCATACCTTACCGTGCAAATTTTTGAAAAAAAAAAGTTTAAAAATGTTAGTATTTGTACAGAGTCTTATGAGAAAGTAAGACCTTAACGATATTTTTCGAATTATACTATCAGTCACCGATTAGATGGAATAAAGAAAAACTCAAAATTAGATTTTTGAAATATCCAGGTTCCTTTTCTTGCAACAAAATATATCAGTCACCGGGCAATTTACTGAGAAATTAATAATTAAAAATCACAAAAAAATCTCAAGTAACTTATATTAAAATGGAGTCAAAACATTTGGCAACGTTGCGTAGAGCGCGAACTTCAAACCATTGAATACCTTCAATATAAACTTTTCTTTTTTGGCACTTAAAACATTATCACAACGTTGTTTACGTTTAAGACTCACAAACTTACAAACATCCTTGCCACGAGACATTCGAATATTCTGATTAATCATTTTTATTTAATTTACTCATTCACCACATTGACAGCTAAAGCTTTTAAGGTTAGGATTGTGTGGATAAATATCTTTGAATATAGAACAACCGTGAGACAGCGTTGTCAAATCACAGACAGGCTATTAACAGCTGATTTAAAAGAGTCAAATTAACTTCTGTATTTAACTATTTTTGTTTTTAATTTTCAAAATTTGAATTATCAATGCCTCATATACTATTTATTTTTTAATTTTAGGAATTTTTATGGGTTTTTTAGTTTAATTTATCGAGTATTGACTACAACACTTGTTTTGACTAATTTGCAGCGAAAGGACCTCCTTAAAGATATTTTGATAATTTGTATGTATTTAATGAGTATGTTTGTATGATAGGTATTTGGAAATTACACAAAAAGGGACATTAAAGGCAAATTAAAAAAATAACTTACGAGGTCTGTCGCAAAGTAAACAGGACTTTTAAGTAATATCCGATACTAGTAGCACCAATTGTTCGATAGGTACAACTTACATTGATGTTCTTTCAAAATTCCATGACAATCGAATCACTTTACACCGAGTTATCGCCCTCAAAGTAACACTACCTTTTTAACATCGGTCGAAAAATGAGCATCGAACAAAGACCCAATATTAAACTGGGTGAAACATTTACTGAAACGCATCGATTGATAAAATAAGTTTACGATAATGATTGTTTATCTCGTTGTCGAAACCACGTTTTCATAGTTCAAAGAGGGTTGTTGGAAGACGAAAAAATATTGCGAAGAAGGAAGCTGCCCTGTTTACTTTGCGACAGACCTAGTATCTATATTATTTAAATTTATTATACAAAAAAATTATTGCATATTTCTAAATTCGTGATCTTTAATATCCTTAATCTTTACTGGTTCACACCGTTTTCATTTATTAAAACAGTAATTTCCAAATCTTTCAAATGAAACTTTTAATAACTTGCCAAATAACATCAAATCTCAAACAAAAGTGACTTATTACCTTTTAAAATACTAATTTATAAAATAATTGCAAGCAAGTGTGCCCAAATTTCGGGACGTGTTTCAATAATTTAATTCCGTTTGGAATTCAGAATGAAAGCAGTCGAAACTTAATTCATTTTCTACTTACAATCATTACTTCGTTAAAAAGATAATTATCAAAGCCCGAACACGATACAACCCTCAGCAAACTTTACAAATCATCCTAAATTAAATATGCCAAACTACAGACCTTTTTGGAATTTTCAACCAACAACGAGGAATGATAACTTTTCATAAATTTACAAAAAGGGTTAAAAGTTTGCAAAATCTGGCACTTAGATGAACGGAATTACTCAACTGTAACCTGAAGAGTTTAAATGATTTGTTTTCTGATTTATTCCCTTTTTTAACATCTTATTTATATACAGAGAATCATCAATCATTGGGATTTATTTATTCATTATTCGAGGTATTAATTTTGAATTAAATACTTGTTTTTGATTATATTCTACTATTGGACACATTATTTAATTTAAATTGGGAAAAAAAGATTGTTCAACAACTTTTTTCTGTAAAAAAATATTGAAGAAGTCTTTCGAAATGAGGTTTAACTATCTGGGTCGAGGGAGCTGCATCCAGTTTAACCTATGCCATTATTTTTTAGTTATTTTTCTCCTTTAAAACACTTTTAAGGATTTAAACCACTCTTAAGGTGTGAGTTATTTTGCTAGCTTAAAAATAAAGCAAGCGGAATTTAAAAAGATTGTTTTCCGCTATGACACAATTTTCACCAATTTTTCTTCAATTTATTACCACACTAATAAGTTTTCGCCTCTAAACTACCCTCAAAGGGAGCGATTCTGCTATTTAACGTTCAAGCTAGCAGAATACAAACAAATTATTTTTTTGGAAATACCACAACATTGTGCCATTTTTTACCATTCTAATTGTTTTTAATCCCTTAAGTACCCCTATAATTTGTTACTTTAAGATGATAAAAAATGTATTTTACAATCTTTCTGTACTCTGCTTTAAACTGGATTAAAAAATTAATTGCGGATATTTCAAAGCATTACGATACCATCTAAAAATTTTTCACCTCTAAATAACAACCCTTAACCGAATCCATTCCGCTGGCTGGACGTTTAATTAAAAAAATCGAAAAGATTTAATTAATTTCTACAAATTTTGCAAATTTAAAATTATTTTTGGTCCTCCGTCCAGAAACAATACTATTAATTACTTCAAAATCGTCCGGAAAATGGCATTTTCCGGCCTAGGCCGGCAAAGTAGCTTTTAGATTATTTAAAGAGATGGCTACCTATAACTTTTTCTAAAGATAAGCAGGATTCTAATTTACATTTAATTTCTCTCACAACTTGTATTTTAAAATTTGACATTTATGTCAATTTATGAAAATAGTTCATTCTCTCATCTTTATATAAACATCTAATCTTGCATGTCACAAAGTAAAAAGTTTTTGAACTTGTTGTGTTTGCAACATATGTTAATTAAAACACTAATAACTGCTGAAGCTAAACACGTATATTAAGTATTAAACAAGTTATTACACAATACACAACAACACAACTATAATATTTAACATCCAATGTGGCGCTTATATCTGTCGGCTGTCTTCTAGTCAGTGGTCTTAGTTCAGGTAGCACAATCAGTCAAGTCTTGAACATAACAGAACTTTTGAAAATATTAAAAATTAGTCGGACCAAAAAATAGTGTGTGTTACACGTCCGAAAAATATTTTGCAAGTGCTCGTATTGTTTCGCCTCGGTGCTACGCACCTCGGCTACACAACTTTACTCGCTCTTGCAAAATGTCATTTTCCGTCCTTGTGTCACAAATAACTATTTTTATAAAAAAATCTTTACAACAGAAAAACCTAAAAAAAATGAATTTTAATTAAAGGTACCTACCTTTCTAAATTGTTTCTTTGTTTTGCTCACTGAAGTTTCGAATCACTTTTTTAGATTCTGCTAGCTTGGATGTAAAGCTAGCAGAATCGCTCTTCTTAAGGGTGGTTTAGAGGTGAATAATTATTACTGTAGTAACAAATCATTGGAAAATTGGAACCTGTAGAAACACATCCTTGAGTTATAATAATTTTTGTTAAAGTTTCTTAAACTTTTGTACTTGAAATTGGAATAAATAAAAGTAGACAAAAAGCAAACAATCAGTTGACATATTTATTTTCTTATTTATTCTTCTCCTATAGCAATTTCCGAATTTAATAGTCTCCTTTCTTAGGCATCAATATTTCTTTGCCAATCTTGACACAAGGTCTATTGTTTCACAATAAAAATGATAATTAAACTCGTTTAACAAAGTTAGCATTAATTAAAACTAAAACAAGGAAACATTCATCTCTTCCTTTAATTCCGTTGGAAAACATTTAAATTCAAATTGCAATCAACACGTTCTCACCCTCTGTTACAATCCGATTAGCATTATTGTTTCGGATAGAAGACTCGATATTGTCTTCATAAATATCGTTGCTGTTTTCTCTTTAGTTACTCAGTAATGAGTTTGTTGTTTTGTTTTTCTATGTAACGCATTTAAAATAGGATGATACCCACAGGCGTTACTCGGAATTTTTCTCTTTGTTTTTCACTCGTTTTATATCTCTCTTAATTTCATCAACTTAATTTGTAGTTGAGCACCACATAATTAGACATAACTACTCAATTAACTTTTAATTAGCAGTTAATAAAAGAAAATGGTGTTGAATAGAAGATGAAATAGAACTGATATGCAAATTAATATGGAACTGGGTATGACAGCATAATACAATAATGAAGGAATCTGAGGATAGAGGATCATCGAATAGAAACTTACTACAGAGAGATTACTACAAAAATAAATAGTTAGATAGTATAAAAAGTCTTTTTTAGAAAAATTATCATATCCTCCTACTATACAAGATAGTTTAACCTTCTGATTTAGATTCTTGACTTAAACAGTTACACCACCAGTTTTCCTGTCGATTGCAACATAAAAAACAGCCTCTTGGGTAGGCCGTTAAAGATGCCACGTTTAAGAAATATCTTGGCACAGAGTCAACTGTGTTTTCGTTCGATATAAATTTAGGTTAAGTGATATTAGAATCGGAAGCGGATAGTCCGCCTAAGAGTTAATGAAAACTCACAAATAAAGAATGCGTAAATTGAGCAAAAAAAGAAGTAGAAAATCTATTTAATTAATTTAAAATGTAGTTTAGGAAAAAACGTTTATTTGAAAGAAATAAATAAATTAAAAGAACGTTTCCAAATTAAGATGAAGAGTTTTTTGATGATGCTATCAAATAAGTTTGTAGTAGTATTATTATTCAAATTTTATTATAAAACCGATAGTTCACCTTTCATTACTTGCAATAAACTTAATAAAACATAAACTTCAAAACGCTTACACTCTCATATCGCCCACATGTCAATTTACAAGCTTACAACCCGTGGGTGACAAGAATACCAATGAACTAGAAGAATTTAATTTCAACCTCAAGCGCGTTCGCTTTTAATACACACCCTTAGGTTTCGGTAAAAGTCCGATGTCAATTTTCAACCTATATCCAGTCTTGTTTTAACTTTGACAGGGAAAATTTAGTGATTGTTGACTTTATCCTTTTACCAGAGAGAAATTGAGAGAGGGAATCGATAATTTAATTTTCCAGTGGACCACAAAAATTTTTGTGAAATATACGAAAATGAACAGAAAAACACAGTCTTAACTTTGCTTAATGATTAAATTTCAGTGTTTAATAATTAGGGTGTGTTTAATTTCGTAAGCAGTAGAATGAATATACAATGAGGTGGTAAGGAATATAAAAAAATTAAGCTAGTACGAAGATTGTCTTTTTAGTTTTGCATATAGCCATAAAGTCAACAAAAATATAGAGTTATAGTATATTAAGTATCAAGAACAGTAAGAACACTTTACCGATCAAAAAAAATTGTTTGGAGCGTAGCGGAGCGACGACTCCAATTTTTGTCTGAGGTCGGTAGTCCTTAACGTTCGTGATGCTTATAACGTTTTTTCTAGAACGGTAAGTAAATTACTTACCGTTCTGTTTCAGTAAACACAACATACTGATCAGGCAACAAACGCGATAACTAAGCAAAATCGTTCTATCGTGCAAAAAAGTACTTTATTTTTCATAATATACTTATCCCACCAAGATCGATACACTTATGCATACGTTTAAACCAATTGGTAAAACAGTTATTCCAGTCTTCAGTTGACACCTGCAAAATCGCTGTTTTAAAGGCATCGATGGTTTCTTCTGGCCACTGGGATCGCTGCCAACGCATTGAATTCTTGATCTTTGGGAAAGTTAAGAAGTCGTTGGGACTTAGGTCAGGACTATAAGGTGAATGGTTAAAAATTCGATTGCCTTTTGGGTAGTGTGTACACAACTTGTTGTACTGCGATCAATATTGAGGTTAGATTTTCTATCTGAAGGTTTTATTGGTAACGCCTTCTAAGCGTCTATATACAAAACTAAAAAGTCAATCCTCGTATTACATTCACTTTTATTCATGAACAAATTTATGAATTTCTTAATAGTCAGTTTTTCATATTTTTGTGTTTTAGTAAAACTTTTTATCCAATTTTCAGAAATAGATCATATTCAAATATTTTTGTAAATTTAAACCACCACCTGAAGCGTGGATAAATTATTTTTAATTATTAAATTCATTTCTGTAAAATGATGTTTACATTATAGAATGGTAGTAAAACTATAAATCCAAACAATAAAAAATATAGTTAGTTAAAAATATAATGATCAAGGAAGATTTATGTTCAGAAGTAAAAAAAAAATATATATTTACTTTACCCATTTATTTTCCGTTAAGGATTGAAAACGAAAACAAATAAACTTAGAACAACAGTTTAGCTCTTCCGGCATCCCCTATGAAAACACTTTATACCCAACGGAGATTAAATAAATTTTATTGGAAAGTTATCGTCTTCGACGAACTTTAAGCTCCGGGAGAACTTTGTACAAACCGATAACTTCACACCAATAGCATCTTAGGTGCAAAAGCGCTATCGCGGTCTGTTGACCCAAGAACATACATCGAACAGCCTAGTGGTCCATTGAGAATTATGTACGTTCTATTGTATTGTCTAATAAAACAATTTAATACCAGTTAAAGCATGTTTCAATCATAATATGAATGTTTAAAATTGGTAAAAAACAAAGCCAGGTTATAAAAAATTCGTTCGTAAAGTTAATAAAAGTTAAATCTTGATGCAATCTATAAACCATCAGCATTTTAAATTAATGACTTTTTTAAGCAAACTAACGACTAAATCTTATTAGAATTTTGTTAGGATGTTGAAGCTATTACAAACTTCATTTTTTTGTTCCAAACATTTCATTGAAATAAGTCTACTTCAACTGATCTATCAATTCCTGATTTTATCATCACTGATAACGCCTTGAAATCTACTTTTTCTGAGTTAGTTGTTTTTGATTCTATCATTAGTGGCACAATAATAAGATATATTTAATATCTCTTTTATTAAACTCTTTCGTCTGATTTTTACATGTACTTCGTATAGGTTATTGTTTTGTCGCCATTGTCAAATTCGAATTATCCAACAATGGAACTAAAAATTTTCCTGCTATGGATTGATTGTGCTGAACTACCTTGATGGTAATTGTCCACAGCTACAGTATCCAATTATGCTGATCTCTCATAGGGGATTCCAGATCTGCTTGGAAGGCCTCTAGAGCTCCTTAGATCACCTATGCTGTGCTGGTTTGGTAAAACAAAATAATACAGGTACAAAAGGTGTAAAGACTGCGCAATGAGATTGTGTCCTAGTGCGCCCTAAGAGGTAATTCTAGACCTTTCCTCTTGCATTAAAATGTAGAAAAGGTTACTCTGAAAAGAGACTATTGGTTAAAATGGACTAAGGCTCTAAATCCGGTTACCAAAGCGAAACTTTATTTTTACGCGCAGTCTGGGTAATACTTATTTACAAAACATTCAGTTAAGTTCAAGTTTATACGGAAAACGGAGGGAATGCTTTATAGCGGCACAAAAATCTTATCTGGATCGAGGAATTATGTAAAGCACGAATATAAAGCCGTGAAAACTACACAAATGTATCAACACTTGCTTTCTAAGCGTTTCGTGCTGCAAGTTTGGATTCCCCTTTGCACTTAATGTTTTTTAGAGATGAGCTTTTTATTTCCCTGCAGTTTTGCGCTGTCTGTTTATTACAGTTTTATTCATTTTTTAGTTTGCTATGTACTACAATATACTCGAGGCTTTATTTTCACGCACAGTAACATACAGTTTAGTTCAAGTTTACACGGAAAACGTGGGAATTCTTTATCGCGGCAACAAAATCTTACCCAGATTGTGGAATTATACAAAGTGCGAATATAAAGTTGTGAAAACAACAGAAATGTATCAACACTTGCTTTCACAGCGTTTCTTGCTGCAAGTGTGGAGTCCCCATTGCACTTAATGTTTTTCAGAGATGAACTTTTTATTTCCCTGTAGTTTTGCGCGGTTTCTGTTTTCCAATTTTGTTCATTTTTTAGTTTTGAAGAATTTTTCAATCTATATGAGTCCTACGACTATAATTATTTATTTATTTTAATAATATTCAATAAATTCATTTCACGGACACACGCTGATGTGTGAACGGGTGTTATTAAAATGAATATATGATTTACTACAAAATTAATGTCAATTTAAATTTACAATAATATGTATATAAAGTGTGAATTATATATTAATCGATTACTATAATGGCTTCATCCCCGGACTTATTAAATAATCTATGTAACAGGAAATTGATTAAAAACTGCCCTAAAATAATTTTTCATTCAAATTGAACAATGGAAAATACAATTTTATAGTTCTATTTACCAGTTCGTTGATATATTACCTAATAAATTGAATTATTTTGCTGCAACGATAACGGAAAATGCATTGACGTAGAAAAAAATTGATGATTAGATGCGGCTAGTATTTCACAATCAAAATATCACACCCATTTTTACATTGGATAACCGATTATATTCAAGCTGATATTGTGAATATATTGTTTGTAATTTAAGAACAGTTTCAATTTAATCCATTTACCGATTAAGCCCAAACCATTAACAAGCCTATCAATACGAATACATACTATGTAAACTCAACAACAGTTGAGATCTAATTTATAACATAACAAAAACGAATATAGATCTATTTATGAGTCCATAAGGTCTAGACTTTTAAGAAAGTCTATTATCCGCTTAGAATTCTCAAATTTCGTGTGTGCAAGAACTAAACAGTTAGTTCTGTGAGTAAGAATTACGCAGATTGTGTGTAAAAATTATGCTACGAGTATAAAATTTATGAAAAATATTTATTCCACTATACGACAACTATACACTGCAGTCACGTCACCTCAAATTCTTAACCGAAAAACTCAAGATGTCGAGTAGCCCTCAATTCCACCAAAACCCAAATCAACATCTTCAGACATCCAAACCTCAGCCGACAAGAAAATCTCATTATGGGGGGAAAAGCTCATTCCTTAAGACCAAGTGACTTACGATTCACTCGAACATTGAGGAGGGACAACGATGTCTTACTTACCATCAATAAAATGAGAAGAAGAGCGTCCCTCCTAGGTGCTCTGGGTGCCACTCCGAAACCCTACTTCGTACCTACAAAACTTTAATTCGAGCTCTTGTCCATTATAAGGCTGTGCTATACACTGCTCTTATTCAGAGACTCCTCCATTTGCTTTTTGCCACAGAGAGAGCCATTATCCACAAAGCTAAAAACCTACACCACCTTTACCCAAGCTGCCTTGTCTACCAAAATACAAAAATACTTCTTCTTCCTTCTCGAAGGAAGGGCTCCACAGAACCGCAAGAATATCGAAGATCAAGATCATTCTCACCTTAAGACTTCTACAAACCGTAGACTGGGACCTTTCTGCAGAACTTCCCTTCTACAGGATACAAAAAAATCTGAGACCTTAAAATATTTAAAATAATCTTTTCAACACATTTTTAAAAATGCTTTGATATTTCTGTTACTCTAAATGTATATGTTTTGGAAATCAGTGTTGTGTGTGGTGTTAAAAACTAAATTGTTTATAGCAGTGTTGGGTAGATACGATAAAGAATTGGAAAGGCGGAGAAACACAAAGCCGATCAAACTGAAAAACCTAGAAGGCACAATTTAACAGGATCACTAACGATTCCGATGCTGTAAATTGAGACAAAAACGATTTCAAACAAATAGGACAACCAACAAATCCACATTTATAACGAAGTTGTTTGTTGTTAAATACATTGTTTGCCATCAGCACAAATCCAAAACGCCTCTTTTATTCTTAGAGGATATATTCCATTAGCAGTGGTTACCATGCGAGAACACAATAATTACTTAATTATCAGGTGAATGTTGCTCGTGTATTGTCACGGATGATAGAAATATGTTACTAAAATTATACATTATCAGTGATATTAAAGAAATTGGTTATAATTAAATTGTGTATCAATATAATAGGAATTATTTTCCCCTTCAATTTTCTGATGCGAATATTTGATATTAGATTTTTGGAGCTTGAAAAATTGGTTAGACTAAATTTTAAAATATTTAAAATGTTAATAGTTTATTATCAAAACGTTTTTATTATATATTTTTTAATTTTTTACCATCTAAAAAATTTAATTTTTGTAATGGACTTTTATGTTGCCTTGTCAGATTTTATTTTTATATTTCCTAAAGTTACTTTAATTTAGTATTTTTATATATCTACTAGTTAATAAATTAAATTGATTTTAACTTAAAAAGCATTTCAAATTAATTAAAGCTTTTTTTGATATAAATTAATATTCTATTTACCTTTTACAGTTAATTTTATGGTTTCAACTATTTTTAAATGTATTTTCATGTACAAATTCAAAGTTCAGTAAATAGCTTTCCAATCATATTAGTTACATTCCCGATCAATAACAAAAACGTTTATTTTTTTAAATACCCAATTACTAAACTTTCAAATTCTCGTCATAATAGGTAGCAAAAGCAAATTGTAAATTTTTCGTGACAACAGTGGAGCCGGTGTTTATTTTGTTTCTGGATTTTTGCCAGACAATTAAAACTCAATTGTAGCAAATCGGGTGTAAAACCTCTGCAAAACCGCTGCATGTGTATTTTCTGTTCCGGAGTATATTCAATTATTTTCATTAATTGTATTTTAAAGCACAGTAAATTTTTGGAAAAATGTTTAGATTCTCTTAGTAATCCTCTTAATGGTCAAGTAGTCATTTATGTGTGGGAACTTTAGTAAACTTGTTTAAAAAACACAAAGGGTGCCAAGTATGCGTACTTATAACAAACAAAAGGGACAAATTAACGGGCATGTACGCAAAAAGGATTATAAGGTTACGAGTAGGAATGGTAACCGCAGACATGCATGTTAGACACATGTTTCCCTACCATCCCTTGCTCCCAAATACCCAACACTTTTGCTAGGCAAGTGCAATACCTTACTTGGTTATGCCGCACTGATGACGGCTAACGAGCCAGAAACATGCATGTCTGCGGTTACCATTCCTACTCGTAACCTTATAATCCTTTTTGCGTACATGCCCGTTAATTTGTCCCTTTTGTTTGTTATAAGTACGCATACTTGGCACCCATTGTGTTTCACATCCTGGGCTTGGAACGAATCAAACTCAATGAGTCCGTTTCGCCAACGTGGCGACGCTGGTTGTAGCCCCGAAATGTGGGCACACCTGGCCGAAGGCACAAATAGCGATAGGACTCCTGTGTGAGCGTTCGTTGTTTGTGTTTTTTAGACACACGTTTCCCTACCATCCCTTGCTCCTAAGTACCCAACACTTTTGCTAGTCAAGTGCAATACCTTACTTGGTTATGCCGCACTGATGACGCGTAACGAGCCAGAAACATGCATGTCTGCGGTTACCATTTCTACTCGTAACCTTATAATCCTTTTTGCGTACATGCCTGTTAATTTGTCCCTTTTGCTTGTTTAAAAAGATTTATATCAACCAAAAAAGGTACATTAAGAATTTACAAATAAAATTATTTAAAAAGTTAGTTTTTTTTATTTAAACATGTAGTTTCCAATTACTTTCCCAATAATTCTTCAGAAACTGAATCTGTGAGGAACACTAAATTAAGGTCTCAAACATACGAGGGTTGCTACTTATATTTTGAGCCTTGGCAACAATAAAAGTTTCAGACGACATCTAACGTCGGAATTCAAAATTTTAAACATAACCATCATTACACCATTTTGCAATTTGAACACGGTTTGTTTTGTGTACTGTAATACCTATCATTTTTTGTATTTCTAGAGGATAAATTTGAATGCTTTCTCTTGCAATGTATTTTTAGTCCTGAATATAAAGGAAACTGTGCTGAACATTCTTATACTGTATCGTAGTCAAACAAACTTGTTGTTTTAAGCATATTTTTCTGCATCTATTTTTATTTATACAATATTTTTTTATAAAGTAATAGAACAGCAATATTTGTTGTATGGTTGTGTAACAAATCGTGAATATTGGATTTTATTGAATCAAAACATTTTGGAACATTTTCTATCTTGTGTAAATATGAATATTTTTATGAAAAGTATTTCATCATACAGAATTTTATAAATGTATATTGGCTGTGCATATTTATTGGACTTTCATATATTTATGTATACAAAAACTTTATAATATCAACAATTTGTGTATAAATATGTTTCGTATCATGTATAATATTTTCTTTTATACTATCTTAAAGCTTCGTCATGTAAAAAAATCCTTAATTGGAAATTAGGGGAAGAACCTGAAGCGAAATGTTTTTTTTTTTTTTGATACAGAAAAGTTGACGGTATTTTGTAATATGTAATTATTCTTTTGAGAGTCAGTAAACCGAAAAATATAATCTTAATGTACTTATGGAAGTTTCCTTTTAAAAGTTAACGAAAAATTCGTTTAGGAAAAAAAGATTCAATTTTATAATTTTTAGCTTTCATCATTTATTATCTATTTAAATCTAACCAGCTATATTAATACCCATTTTTGGTTAACGAGTCAATCAATCAAAGATATATTACGAGAAGATACCTTTATAAAACATAAAACGAGCAACATTCAAATAACCATTGCCATTCATTGTAAATTTTAAGCGTGTATATGTGTATTTGCCTTACGACCGGAAAAATCTTTTTTTATATATTTTCAATACAATTTTGCCATTTCGGTTGTTGTATATATGTATCAATTTCCATAAGTTGAATGGAAATTCTTGTAATACTCGTGTCACATTTCGAGCATTCTGTAAAATTTAAATATCAATCGAGGAATATTCGCATTTCGGTCGCGTTCGAAACATTTTTTTTGTGATTTTGTCAGATTTATGCAATTATTCTTGGCCTTGGCTTCCCCATGAAAGGCAACCAAATAATATTTTCATAAAAAATTGTAATTTGCTTGTACAAATAAATATATATTGATTAAATTTTTTAGAATAATTTCAAATGTTTTAATTATACCAAAAACTATAAAAATACAGGGTTTGTCAGAAAAGTATCCCACAGACACACATGTTTTTATATTTTTGCCCCAGAGTTTACAAAAATAATTCCTCTTCCTTCTCGATTTCAGATGCTACAATGATACGTCGCTCTACAGGGTACCGACAGCTTCGCCTAGAGGACCTTTCACACCCACTGTAATGGAGGACTCCAAAGAGCCTCAACAATTCCGAAGATCAAGTTTCCCTTCTCTCCCTGATGACCCCCCTTGACGAAACCCCCTCTGGAAGACAACAAGATATACAATGAGTCTTTGTCGAAGGTTTTTGCAAAATGGGAGGAATCACGCCACAGCGTCAATCTCCCAAACCCACATTGCACCACGTGGGACTACACATCTACACACACTCAAAGTCATGTCAAAAAAGATTTTTTTTACTGTTTAGGCACGTTCCAGGAACCCGAAAACACCGAAATAACAAAAAACCAGGAAGGGAACACTGAATGGTGCCTTCGAGTGATACTAACTCCATACAAACTTTGCCATCCACTTCCTGAATAGGACAAGAATAAGTTCTATAGCAGAGTCCTTAAACCCAACTGTTTCTAATCTCCGCATATTTTTTTATAACAGAACTACTATTGATCTTAAATGACAAATTTTAGATATAAAAATAGTTCTGGGTCATTGATTTTCTAAAAAACAAACACCCTATTCTCTGATCTTGTGTTGAAAGCACGATCAAATCAGTGGAAAGTTCAAATTTTCAATCGGTGTATTCATTTATCCGAAGAAATTAATGGTCCAAGTCAATAAACATAAAAAGGAGTCAAAATAATTTATAGCGATATAGCGGTGGCGACAAAAGCAAGCTCAACTCATGAAGATTAATGCCGAGAGAGTTAAAAATGAAACAAGCCGCGACGGGGGACAGGTTAATGCATCATTATTTATTATTTTTGTCATGGAGTGATACTACCCCGCTTGCTATTCTTTCGCTAGGGACCCCCGTCATAATTTGTCTCCAGAAAGGATTTTTCTGAATAGCAAGTTTGTTACTGACGCCTTTTTGTAGAAAGGAATTCTCTTTTTTGTTCGGCGCGAATTGGATGTTTGTCGTTTTAATGACACAGCATCTCAACAAAAAGACCCTAATAAATTAAAACTTAAAATGGATTTAGACCTTTGTTTTTTATATAAGAAAATATATTTAAAGCTTAATTTTCTAATCAATTTTAATCAACTATTTATCATTATATTCATACATAAAGAATAAACTTTTGTACACCTTTTTAAGCATAGTGTGAGATTGTAATAGTTAATGTTTAGGTATATAGAAAAGTTCAGAATTTTTAAATTTTTGTATAATAACGATTAAAAAGTACATTAAATTTAACAAAATATGGCTTCTAGTTGAATATTATTGTTGAGAATTGCTTCGATTTTTATACAGAATTCTGTCTTCGCGAAAGTTTTTTTTTAATAACACCCAGATAAGAATTTATGAATAATTACTCGTCGAATCGAAGAAACAAATTTACATTCTCTTCACTTTTGACTTTTCCAAACGGCATTTTTTGGTCATTCATAAACTTGTGCGGAACAACCTGTAAACAAATCTTTCTCATGCCCAAATTTCCGGTCAAAATGCAATAGATCAAATCTTTTTCCACAGTTTCTGGCGTAATTACAAATTTTTGCTGGCCAACATGTTCGTCTTCTTCCAGCAATTCACGACTCTCCTTGAACCGTGTTAACCACTGGTGGACTCGGCTACAACATAAACAATCATCACCATAATCTTGTTTCAATAATCGATGCGTTTAGGTAAATGTTTTACCAAGTTAAAAACAGAACTTAATATTGGCTCTAGGTACGATGCTCATTTTTTGACCGATGTTAAAAAGGTACTGTCACTTTGAGAGCGATAATATGGCTTGAAGTGTTTGGCATAAACTTTTTGACAGAATATTAATAAAAGGTCGAAGGCTAGCGCCAATAACAGATAGCGCTACTAGTATCGGATGTTTCTTAAAAGTCCTGTTTACTTTGCGACAGACTTCGTATATCCAAGCTTCAGATTTTCGAATTTCAATCAAAAGCAAGTTTTTAATATATAACAGCACTAGAGACATAGTAGCCCATGGCTTGTAAAGTTATCTCTTTTTAATTTTTTTTTGTTGGTAGCTTCGCATTTGTATCTCCCTATTCCTATCGCCCTCAAATCCTTTTTAACTTCCTGTTTTCATTTGATTTTTGACCTGTCTCGTCTTTTCTTTATGCCCATTGATTGAGTCAATATTTACTTTGGATTTTGAGATTCGTTCTGTGTAACCTAAACATCTTTCATAACTTTAGTTATACTGAGGTATTGGTATAACTTTTTTAGTTTGCTACTTATTTATATTTCTTACCCATACATTGTTTATCATTTTACCACCAACAGTTTCCTCTTCCAAATTTCAAGTACATTTTGTATATTTTTAAAATACAAAAATAGATTTTATCCAATAAAATTAATAGTATATACAATAGTTTTCCATTACTACAAAATTTTTATAATGCCAAAAATGTATTGGTATATTTTGAATTAGTTTATCTGCATTCGGTGAAACGGTGTAGCTGATGCCGCATTCATTTTTTATGAAGTCACTGATCCGCGCCAATGCGAATCGGTTTGCTTTTCCAAATTCAGCTAATTCTTCAATATTTTCTCTGCATATTTGCTTTTGAGTTCCAATTTGGATTTTTTAACATTCTGTTAAAAATTTTTACGCTACAATATACTCTGAAAAAATATTTTCCATATTACTGTGGCTTTTGTAACAATAGAGAATATAGAGATACATACCTATTCTTTTAACAAAAATTAATTGAACAATTTAAACCTCGTGAATACTGTTCAATTTAAACGGTTTACTGTTTTCTTTAAATAATTATTATGGTTATTGAAATATTACTATATTAAAAATGTAAAAATAACCTAGTTACGTCACAACCATCTTCTTCTTCTTAAGGTACCTTATCCTTAACGACATTGGCGATCATCATGGATCATTTTATTTAATCTGCTGCTGTTATGAAGAGTTCTGTTGCTGTTTTTCCACTCTACTGTCTTAGATCGTGTGTCTTCTCCCTGGTCGTCTTTTGCCTTTCACCTTCCCTTGTATGATCAGCGGCAACAATTCATATTTCTCGATTCTTAGTATGTGACCAAAATAGCAGAGTTTTCATTTCTTTACAGTGTTGAGTAGTTCCTTATCCTTTTTCATTCTTTTTAGCGTTTCTGTATCTTGTGACCAGGATATTTACACATTCTTTGATAACACCACATTTCTAAACTAGTGAGTCTTTTCTCTGTCGTCTCTATAATTGTCCTGGCTTTAACGCCATATACTACAAGACAGAGAATATGTAACATCTCAATACTCTATTTCTAATGTCTATGTTCAGTTTTCGGTTGCATAACATTGATTTCACCTTATTAAAAGCACTTCTGGCTATCCCAATGCGTCTTTTTATTTTCATACGAAGATCCTATTCTTTATTTAGTCCGCAACAATAATACAGCGTTAGAAAATCTATGCTTTCCCACCTCGGTTATTTCCGGATTTTTAAAGTCCTTTTTTTCTCTTAACAATTTTATGTTTTGCATTTAGTATTATTTTTCAAAATAAATTAAATAAATAGGATTTAAGTTAAAGTAACAATGACATTTAATTTTTAGGTCAAACAACTCAAATACAACTAAGTAAGTAATTCAAAACTTGCAAAGATATTTCAGTGCGCTAAAAGCTTTTCTTTGACTTTTTAATTAACTAGTTTTTCATTCGTTTAACAAGTTTCTAAATTAAATATTTCGAAAGTTCTAACACAAGCAGATTATTTTGACGGTTGTTTTGGACATACAACTGATTTCGTACCGAATAAAATTTTGAAACGAAATTAACTCACTGAAATATAAACGAAAACGCTCTTTTAATCACTTCCAATCGAATTTGTGTATAACAGAAATGTATTTAAGCAGAAAGTATGTAAATTTGTTTTAACTTACTTTAATAATATCAAAGCAGTGTTTTTTGTAGGATTATAATTTTCGACTTTCATTTTCTATAATAAATTTATTTTACTTCTGTTTGCTTGCCCTTCATGATTATTGTTAATTTGTACAGAAATAGCTTTTAATTCAACCTTTCATTTATAATGGAACGCAATATGAATTATGTAAAGGGTCATGTCGATTTCCGTTTTCAACAGTGATTGATAAAGTAGTCTTGCGAAGCGGTGATGATGTATAAATCATGTTAAAGACGTTTCCTATTAAAATTCATGCTTTGAACTTTGGGAAAATCGTGAAGAGGGCACAAGCGGATTTCCACCTTCTACACCTACCTATACTATTTAACAATCAAAATATCGTCCCCGTTTTGGTGCTCCAAACGGATTCTACTTCGTTTAGATTGATTAATGCGCCTACCTAATGGGTCCACTGCTTAAAAGGAAACTCGGTTATGACAGGTAGTAGAAGGCATCCTAATATTACAATTTTGTTAAATATATTGGAACAAATAGTCAGTCCTTCTTGTACATTTTACTACTATTTTGACAAAAATGACGATTATTAAAAAAAGCTAAATTGAAAAAATGTCGCTGGATTTCTCCTTAATGTCATTTAATATATTCTTGTTTGTATACTTTCTAAAAACTTTCAAAATTTCAAAAACAAATATTCCAAGTTGTCATAGAAATGAAATTGATGGAATTTGATTCACAATTGCAGGTATTCTGTTTAACGTCGAATTCTTTAACATCAATCAGCTTTTTACTAAATAGAGATAGATTATATTGAATATGTACTCACTCGAATTTCATGACTATTTTTAGAAAATAATTATTGGCATTCTGTTCAAACCATCAATAACAGCCCCTATATGTATAAATGAGTGCAAATTTAATGTAACATACATTTGAAATGGCAGCTGCGAGCATATGCGAATTTTCTAAATATTCAGTTCAAACAAAACTATTTGAATAGTATACGCGTGAAACGACAATGTTAATTCCTCACATTATAACCACGTAAATCAAGCACAACACTCTTGCCAAGGATTATTGCATTGTTTCAAATATTGCCGCATATTAAGCAGACGGACAGTTTAATTCTATTATCACCTAAATAAATTGCATAACTTACCAACATATACATGTGAATGTTTATAAACTTTAGTTAGAAATGTTAGAAATAGATGACATTTATAACTAAACTCACGAAACATAATTGTTTGTGAAGGAACTAAGACATAATTATGTTGTTAATGTTTGTTTAGCGATCACCTGCCTGGTAGTGACTGCATAAAGTTAAAGAACACACGTGAATTAAAATTAAAAATATTTTAAACCCTTGTTTTTAATTGGACATTACGGCAGAGGGACAATACCTAAAAAAGCGACAGATTTAGAAAATCGTTACGAGGGTTGTCTTTTTAGTTTTGCATATAGCCGTTTAAAAAGCACCACCTTTAGAACTTTCTGACACAAATCTAACTTTAATCTTTTGGTGAGATAAATCTAGAGTTTCATTACGATAAAACAAGTCGTGGGTTCAGTGAATTTTTTAAATTAGCAAGTCGGTCAAAGAATGGAGCTTAGCCGAGAACATTTTTAGTAACATACCGAAAGAAAGAGTCATCTATGGGCATTTCAAAGACCTCGATCCAAAAGATCCTAAATGAAGAAGTGGGTGTTACGTTGTTGGTTTCTTGTTGGATCCCTCATTTGCTCACAGAAGAGCAAAAAGCGGTTCGCGTTAATTGGTGTCGAAATACATTAAAAATGTTCAACAACGGAAGCTCAAAAAACTTTTATAGTATTGTTAGTACTTAGTAGCGATAAATGTTGGCGAAACTCCGACAAACCAACACTTAGTGGCAAATCATCCTAAATCAGCAAGTACTTTCACTGCCCAAAATACAATCGAGTTTTTGGAGCTTCGAAACATCTAATTGTCAGACCATCCATCGTATAGCCCGACCTATGTTCCAACGACTTCTTCACGTTCCCAAAGATCAAGAATTCAAAGCATAGGCAGTGATTCCAATCGCCAGGAGAAGCCATCGAATGTATGCAAAAGTGTATCGATCTTGGTTAAGCATATTTTGAAAAGCAATAAAGTACTTAAACTCGATATATTTTTTGTCTTTCTGGCTATATCCAAAACTAAAAAGACAACCCACTACGCTTAGTAATCATTGTTTTAAAATATTCGTTTCTTTCTAAACAAACCCCGTATATCTTGAGTAAATTTGTTTAACCTTGCTAATTTTCACAATGTCAAATTATATTAGTTGTTGATGTTTGTTAAACACGTCAACAAACTTGTAACAATAAAATATAATGACATTTCCCAAGTTGAACTATATCAAGATAAACATGAATATAATAATACTTTTGTTTTTATGTTACCTACAAACCAATCTCATTGTATTTTCGTTAGATATTATATCAGATCAACCTTCAACAAATGTAAAACTTCAGTAACTTTCGTAAACATCCCAAACTTTCTCAAAAAACAATTTCATATTTCAATAAAATAATACCGTCAAAAAAATAGGTTCCCAACCCGCAAAACACATGATGAAAATATTCGGGTTTTAAGTATAAAAGTTTTTTTCTAAAACATATTTTCATACTCAACCCCAATTTAAGTTGGCGTTGCGGTAAAATTTGTTGGCACATTTTACATTAAGCAAATTCGGCTTGAAACTTCCAAAACTTTATCTTCGCTCTTATATTTTAATATCGACTGTTTTTCGGTGGTGGAAGTTTCTAAAATATATACTCTTACTTTCTATGTGAGGAAGATTTGCGCTGCTCAAGAGATTTAAAGTCTGGCAGCTGGAATTTTTGCCAATATATTCCGATGTGTATCCCAAGGGAGAAATGAAAAGCTTTCAGTTTATCGTATTGTTATGGATTGAATAGTACTGGAAACTATATACTAGATTCTCAGTGTGATATTGACACTGTTAGGACGTTATTGAGTTTTTTATAGGTGTTATTTTATCTATATTAAACTATGAATATGGTCCGTTATACAAATCTTATTCCTGGCGTTCAATTTAAATTGTTTGGCAATTTAAAAAAAAATGAAAAAAAGGCGTTTTGAGAATGGAAAAGAGTACAAGAAGTCAAAGAGTGTTTTAGATTAGTTTTTTAACTAAATTGTCGTATATTTCTTAATAGTAATTCGATCTCAAAAAGATAGGTTTTTTGTTTTTTTCGTTATTTTTAAATCTGTTTTCTGATTTTTTAACGACATTTCACTTAGTAATAATTTTTATGCACGACCTGGCGGTAAAGTACAGATTATTACATACATTTAGCGGGCGTAAAGTGCCACTTTAGCGCCCGTGGACTACTTTACCGCCCGCCGGGCGATAAAGTGTAAATGGCGGGCGGTAAAGTAACTTTTTGTCTTAAATATTGAAATACTTGCAATCATCTAAACTGACAATGAGTCTAAATAAAAATGGCCACCACCTATTTTGACTTTGTTGTTAGGGTAACGACAGCATAGGTATATAGATTATTGTTTTAAAATATTATCTCTAGCCTCTGTGCATATTACTTTCAATCAAATTGTTTATTTTAAATAACGAATGAATACAAATTATTAGTTGAATGGTTATACAGGGTAAGTTGTTAATAATATCGAGGTTCGAGGTATAAAATTCATGCAAGTTGAAATGGCATTTATATTAAATTGTTCACAAAAAATAAAAATAAAAAATATCCTTTATAAGTTTTATTATTAAAACAATCGTTGACATTGACAGTTGACATTTGACATTTTAAATTTGGCATTTGACAGTTGGAACTTGACAGTTGACGTTTGATATTTGACAGTTGGCAGTTGACATTTGATAGTTGCCATTTGACAGTTGACAGTTGGCATTTGACAGTTGGCATTTGACAGTTGGTATTTGACAATAGGTTTTTGACAGTTGCCATTTGACAGTTGACTTTTTTCAATTGACAGTGCAATTTTTTTTATAAAAGATTATTAAATCGGTCGTGCATAAAAGTTTGTATGTATTTCGGGCGTAAACAGCGTTTATGGACCTGAAAAAAAAATTAAATTAACACAATTGAACAAATGCAAATAATATTTTTATACTGGCTTTTGAGTTATTATTATACAATTTAAATCAGCACCAGTTGCAGCTAAATATGAAAATAATGAACTCTACTAGATCTTTACTTTATAAAACATATGTGCGTTAACTCTAATTTTTTATTTTTATTTTAATTCAACTTTATACGAAATGACACATTAATCTTAATTAAGTTACATTCATTGTTGCAGTAATTAGATAAATGTTCGTCGAAAATCTATGTCACTGCGACACCAAATTTTAGAAGCGACTTTAATTCACTGTCTCCCGGTAGACCCTATTCAATTTTCACTACAGAATATGGTCCCTGAATATTGCAGTACACGAAAATCCGCATGAAAGGATACAGACAATTATTCTTATTCACATTTCACTTTAAAAATAGATATGAAACAGTGGCTTGCGATTTTTAAAATAAAAATTAGCATTATCATCATAATTTAAACTGTCAATTAAATGTCATTTTTCCAGTTTGTTGACGTCAACTGTTATTGTCACATTTAATGTTAATCTGTCAATTAAATGTCAATATTAAAGTTTGTTTACGTCAAATATTTTTAAAGCTTGTTTACGTCAACTATCATTGAAATATCAAATTTAGTGTTAATCAGTCAATTAAATGTCATGTTTGAAGTGTGTTTACGTGACCTGTCATTTGAATGTCAAATTAGTGTCAATCTGACAATTAAATGTTTTAAAATGAAATCTTAAAAATCTTCATGTTTTCTTCATAGTTGACAACAGCGACCCCGAAAATACTTTTATAACTTTATCTATATAAACGTAGACCTAATAATTGGTTTTAAGAAGATACCGCATTTTGACCTCTACATGACATTCTCAAGTTATCCTAGGGTCGTATATTCGCTGAGTGTTCTCTCAATTTCCAATCACATTCGGTAAAGTAATCTTTGCATTGGAGCTATTAACTACGTAACATATTCCGCAAGAATGCATTAACGCTATTAAAGTGTGCCATAAATGGAGACTTTGGCGTCTTTTGAACGCCCTTAAATATTGGTCCTGTGCCCTCTGAGATTTTACGGTGGTAGATCGAATACTACAACGTAGCAAAGTTTGAGTAAATTTAACCGAGCGCATTTTTCCGTAAGGTTTGTGCGGGGTCTTTTATAGTCTCGAATTTAGTTTTCAAATAATTTGCAAAAAGCCCGTCTTGGAAAAGCCGAGACATGTTTAAGTTCGTCTAGGAAAAGCGGAGACATGTTTTAGGTGTGTTTTATTTTGTTATGCTGGTAAAGCAATAAATAAATTACAGTCTGCAATTGTGCTAACTTTTGAAATATTTCATTTGCTAAATTAAAGATTTTTTTGTAGTTCCAGCTGCGTTAAATGCAGATTGATAAATAACCGAGAAAATAAAGCAATGTATCGTCGAAATTTGTGTCTTACAAAGCCGTTTTTTGCATTTTATTCATGAGAGTGTCAGGAAACTTTGTGACCATATGTATCGTCGAAATTTGTGCAATAAGGTATCTTTGGAAGCAGTTTTTTTCATTCTATTCGCCAGTGTTTTAGAAAACTTTGTGACCATATGTAGCGAAGAAACAAAAAGAAAATTTAAGGCATTGATCACACAAGATCTCCAAACAGCTGTGGGGGTCTTAACAGGTAGGTTACTGCCAATTGAGACAACATCTGCTTAGAATAAAATTAGCAGAATCATCCTATGCAGAGGTTGCGCACAAGAAGAGGAAACAGTAGAGCATATTCTGTACAACTGCTCTGCTTTTTCTGAAATCAGAAGATCCATGTTAAGTGAGTACTGGACTACTGGGTTACACCAGCTGATGTCTGGGAAATCCCCCTCGCGAGTCTCATCACCTATTTTAAATCTTTATGCCTGATGGATCGGTGTCTTCCTATTTTGTGAATTCCCGTTTTGTGACTACACCTATTTCAGGTAAAATTTTTCCCATTTTGTGCGTAGCCAAATTTATACCTGAAAAGACCCAAGATGAATTTCCCGTTTTGTGACTAGCGTAAAATAAACCCACATATTTTAATACTTACCTGATTTAATCATTTTAACTTAAAAATCAATTTTGTTCATAAAGTCGTCTTTTCTCATTTCACCCATTTAAATAATAGTCATATGAAATATAAAATACATTTATGACAAAATACTATAACATTTAATAATCATCAAAGAAACTTATATACATTTTTAGTCAGTAAAATAATTGCTAAAGGAAAATTGTCATTGCATCTTTATTATGAATGCCAAATTTATTAAGCAATGGCTAATGTCCAACTTCAACGATGTCTGTAACTGTACGGCGAATTCTTTCATCCAGCTGTACAAACTTGGTTTTCCTCCGTTTCGGTGTCATGTGTAACTCAACTTGTAGTTTTATATTGTCGTAATATGATGCTTCTTCTTTAAGTGCTTGGGTAAACTCGAAAATGTTTGGATTTACCCTGACAATTTTTGTGTTTAGCCGGTTGTGCCATCCTTCTAAGGAATTTGTAGTCTGGTGCAATTGGTTATGGCACACCCACATCAGTCCTAAAATATTGATATAAAAACAAACTGCTCCACAAAATAATCATTAAATATTTCCAGAAGTGGAAGATTTCCAAATTTCTCCATAATCCACATCCAACCGTCGCGTCCACTTTTTCAGGAGGAAAATGCAGCACACTTCCTTATGTGTGTACGCACTATTTCGTTTTCCTTGTAGGTATAGAGAAGTTAACCCAATTTCTTGCACTTTTCGCCATAAACATTGGTTAAAATGAAAATTGCAACTAGTAATGTTTATGTTAGGGAAGGTTTTTTTAAGTGCCTGGAAGGTAGCGACTTCAAATCAATTTTAAAGTTTTTTGGTTTTCACTGTGCTTTATGTTTTTCAATTAAAGAAAAAAGCCTGGTATAGGTCATTTCCTTTTTATCCGGCATCAAGGCGAAAATAACAGGAATAATACTGGTTTTAGTGCCCGTGCTGCCAACATCGGCGTGGCTTGTATAAAGCTGCTGAAAATGTTTACAACAGCTTTTAAATGTTTCTACGAGTGTCTGTCCCGCTTTTAGCAAAGCAAAAACCAATATTTTGTTCTCTTCGCCATCTTCATGCAACAGAAAGTTGCTACTTATATTATCAATTTATCCCTTCTTCGTCCATACATAGAGAGTATAAGATGCAAAACTTCCCCGAAAAAAAACATCTTTAAAGGGATTATCATTATCTTAATACGTTTTAGTGATGGGGCAAAGCCAAAAATTTAAGATATCATAAGATCTTATTTTATTCTAGTCACAAAATGGGAATTCATTAGGGGGCTTTAACACGTAAAAAATTCTTTAGGCACAAAATGGGAAAAATTTTAATCCAAAAAGGTCTAGTCACAAAACGGGAATTCACAAAATAGGGATATACCGATGGATCTTGCTACACACGAGAGGATAAACAATGGGCCATATGTGACCTAAGTGTCGGTAGAGCACCTGCTCGTTCCTTTTTAACTTTCCATATTCAGAACTCCAAGAATAGAGTTTTAGCTAATTTTACAAATAACGTAAAAGATAGCCTTTCTTTGCATCAGAGGAGATCGCAGTAGATATAATATTCGTCCTTAGCGACCTTGTAAAGTCTTGAGGATCAATTTTTATTCCATTTGAGAACACTACATGGGATGACATTAAAAGTACCTAGCTTTCCTACGCACCTATCCTGAGATAGTTGTCGATGTTGTATGTATTCTAAGCGACTTAAAAAACTCCCGAGTAACAAAATTGATTTCATGGTAATAATTAGTTGTAAATTTTTTATTTTTTAATTGTTATAAATGCACGAAGCACAATAAAGCATTTTTTGTTTGCACGAATACATTTTTTTAAATGTTTCAAAAAGACATTCAGTGACAAAGTTTCTTGACACTTTGTTGAATTAAATGCCAAAAAAATGCATTTTAATCCATGTTACTGCACAAAAAATCAAGGGTAAGACATATTTGTGTGCTTTATTACCCCGCCTAACAAATAATTTGTGTACATCTACTACATTTACAAAATTTAATAAGGCAACTAGATTCATTGGTGTGTACCAATTAGATTAACCACATTGGGCCACAAATCTTTAAATATGTGCCGCATTGAATAGTTTTATCTAAAACTATAGCAGCAATCGGAATAACCCAAATACATTGATGGCTGTAGAGTTGTGGTTTATTATCATTTAATTGTTCAATTGGGGTAATCCCTAGAGTTCTGGACAATTGTCATAAACCGAGTCGAATATAGTAGTGCCCGTAAAATAAAATAAGCTCTGTATGTTGAATTTGATGATTCATGTACTTTCGATAATGAAGATTTAACCACGATAGTGATAAATGGCTTGCCTCGTTTAACAGCATGTGGTGATCTACTCATTGCTTTTAACTTAATCATTATAACATTTAATACCATAATAAAACGGTTTACCTAATAGATATATATAATTGCAAACTTTCGATATCATATCGAATAGCAAACTTCAAGAATTCTTTAGAGTTTGAAGTTCCAAATAAAATTAAATTGAAAAGTAAGAAACTCGATAGCTTGGGTGCATAGTTGAGAAAGAGAAATACTTTGAGATGCAGTAGAGATAACAGGAATAAAATATATCCACAACTTTATTTTTAAGTGAACCGAGCACTTTTGCGAGACATTTCATTCCAGCCAAATTCAATTTAAACTCGCTATTATTTAGAAGCTGTAATAAGGTCATTTAATATGCCAGAGGCATGTCCGGACCTAAGTTTGACTAAAGTAAATTAGTGCTGCTGCTGCTGCTGGTTGTTTAAAATTTTTAACTTGAATGTATATCGCGTTTGTAAAATTAATTAGATTTAGTTATTAATACAAAATGTTATGTTAGATTAGATTATAAACTATTTTTTGTTTCGTTAGGCTCCCTAGGAGAGCTATCAATAAATAAAACTTTTCAGAAAGGAAAAAGCAAAAAAATATAATTTTTATTTCTTAAAAATATTATAGGCAATTAGGCATATGACTTCATTTTCTTGAAGTCGGCGCCAATAGCAAATGTAAATTACTCAAATATTTTACAAGGGTATAAACTAAGTTGCAATAGTCAGTTAATCATGCCATTAATTAAGAAATATCCAAAATTGGCTTCGACAACACTATATAACTTTTTTTCCCAAAAAAGGGATAATCGTCCAAACTTGCCCTAGGTTCGCCCAATAGAGTATTTTTGAGGTTTATTATGGAGGCTGGGAAGCTTAAGATAAAACATTTAAAGACGTCCAAAAGCTTATGAGAGACATTCTAAAAAAATCCAATAAATATTTTGGGTCAAAACTTTTAGGACAAAGGTTCATTATGCGGGAATGACATCGATTCCATATTTAGAAACGTTAGTTTTTTTATTCAAATCATTCAAATCGGTTCAGTGTAGTTTAGGCGTGAAAGCGTAACAGACACACAGACAGACAGACAAACAGAGCTATCAGAATACAAGAAATATACCCAAGTGTCCACAAAAAGACCAAACCAGATTTTTTAGTTAGGTGAAAATGATTAAATGAATATTTTTATCGAAACCAGGAGAAGAGTAAATAATCACTTAAAAATGTCAAAATATCCCATATTTTGGGTGGGAAGCAAAATGAAAAAAATCTGTACTCCAGTTTCGTATACTACAATAATATTCTAAATTAGTATAAATAATAAGGCCAGTGAAATATAAATGATGTGCTATTGGATATAAAATTTTTCTGATAATATACTATATAAAATTAGGTCAAGTACCAATTGTTATTTAACACAACGTTTAAATCTTTAAAAAGCAGCTAATGGTAAAATAAATCAAAATAAACTATATAATTTGCCATCCCAGCTAACAAACATCGTTTAACAAGCAATATGAGTAAGCTCATTACCTATCGTAAAATATATATGACCTTATAAAACCGGAAAATTGCTTCGACTAACTGCTCCGAACAAACCATTAAAACATTTCAAAAACCACTCTATTCTAAAGTCGATATCAAAATTATTTTACTTGAGAAGTATGTCAGGTCAATGCTAAGATTATATTTGATAGTTTTTACTATACTTTGATTTATATTATATTTTATGTTTTCAATCGTAGAAAGACCTTTATTACAGAACATCTTGATTTTCTGGTTCACAATCCTGTCGACATGAATTTAATATTTGTTTTCCCAATTTGTATTTTCGGAAAACTTTTCATCTATCTTTCGGGATTAGATCATGTCAACAAAAAACAACAGAAAAAAATTTACGGCTCCTTCAGACAAAAATATTTTGTTGACATAAATCCAGAGTTTTATAACGATACACCAAGTCCTGTAGGTACAGTGAATTTCTGAAATTAGCAATTTTCGAGCAATTATTTTTTTACAATTTTCGAAGAGGATATCCTAACTGCAATGTCTCGCTAAAATGGTTTCTTTGTTTGGGAATAAAGAACCACATCAGTCAACTATTTCCAACTAGTATTGCAAATTTCAACGTAGTCGCTCCAGTCTCAGTAACGAATCCAGGCTAGGTCCACAGTCACACAGCAAAATAATGATGTGGTTTATCAGCTAACTAAGGAGTGGTTTGTCAGCTAACTAAGGATGACTGTAACGTACCGGAGGATATAGGCATCTTTGGGCATTTCAACGACTTCGGTCCAAAACATTATTTATGGGTGTTACAAAGTTGGTTTCCCGTTGAATCCTTCATTTGGTTACAGAAGAGCAAAAAGCGTTAGTGGCGATGAGTCTTGGATTTACTCCTACTAACCGGAAAATATACGACACTTCGCTGATCCGTCTCGAAGTGCGTCAAAGAAAATTATCACAACTTTTGTGTCAAAATCTGGTCATGTGGCAATAATTGATTTAGACGATAGAAGAATGGTTACTTTATTTGTTTACCAAAATTTATCGCGTAACTCCGGCAAAGCAACACACAACTGTCCTAAATGAGGACAATGCAAGTGCTCACACTGCTCAAAAGGCAATCGAGATTTTGGAACTCCAAAACATCGAATTGACCATCTGACCTAAGTCCCAACGACTTTTTCTCGTCCCCAAAGATCAAGAATTTAATGCGTGGGTAGAGATTCCAGTCGCCAAAAGAAGCCTTTGATGCCTTTAAAACAGCAATTTTGCAGGTTTCAAGGGAAGACTGAAATAACTGTTTTACCAATTGGTTTGAACGTATGCAAAAGTGTAGCGATCTTGGTGGGCCATATTTTAAAAAGCAATAAACTACTTAAAGTCTATATTTATTTGTCTTTATGGCTATACGCAAAACTAAAAAGACAACCCTCGTATTAAGTTTAATACCACGTAGAAGTCGAGCACTAATTGCTGAAATTATGTACTTAAATCGTATTCTACGTAATTCATATTATTTTTTAATGTATATTCGTATATTTAATAGAAACAAGATATCTTTATAGAAATCGATTATTGTAAATTACTTGAAAATAACCATTGAAAACACTTTCATTAGTGAAATATAAAAGTTTCTCAATTATGTGAACTTAACAATTTGCAACAGTACAATCTAGTTGAAACTGTCAATTTAGAATTAAACAGCTGTTGAAAACTTCCGCTCTTGGCACTTTTGTTTTATCTAAAAGACATTGTGTTCATTTCAATTTTCTCTCTCTTCTACTAAATGAACTCGAGAAAACGATAATCAGCGTACCTTTGTCGCATCTAGGACAGAGGAAACGTATATATAAAGGTGTCAAGAAGGAAGTTAATAGAACCAAAGTGTGGAGTATTGATTAAAAAAAAGAATGATCAAAGTTTTTTAAGAGATTCCATCACGAAACTGGGACTAGTGTAAGAACTCTTACTGTCGACAACAAAAACTCTTTGCTGAGTTTGCTAGTAACGTTTAACCTAATTGTTTGAATGGAGGAGTTTTTTTGTTGTAGCCTTGAGAGCTTTAATGTCGAGTGGATGGTTGAGTAGAAGATAGGGGAAATTCTCATCTATTGCTCCATTAAGTGTTTAACACTTTATAACTATTCAACGTTTACACAGGGATTCTTATACATGAATATTTAATGCTTCTTACCTTCAGGTCTGTGAAAATATAAATATATAAATTAATGAAATTAAGTCCATTCTTTTAGGTACCTATTATATCAATTAACGTTACTGTCAGGACTTTTTTTACAATTTATTAAGATAAAGGTTTATAATCAGATAAACAATTAACAGATGCTTTCTTAAACAAAATGTAAAAATCAGTGATATACGAGGTATGTCGCAAAGTAAACAGGACTTTTAAGACATATCCGATACTAGTAGCGCCATCAGTAATTGGAGCTAGCGTTCGATAGGTACATCTTTCATTGATGTTCTGTTAAAATTTTATGACAATCGAACTACTTCAAGACAGTACCTTTTTAACATCGGTCGAAAAATGAGCATCGAACAAAGAGCCAATATTAAGTTCTATTTGAACTTGGTAAAACATTTACCGAAACACATCGATTGTTATAACAAATTTATGGTGATGATTGATTTTTTTTATTAAGGATGTCCTCGTAGGTATAGACCTAAATACAAATGTACCGAGAACATCTATTGGGACAGAAGAGACAATTTATTAATTTGGGATTTAAAGGCCTGTAAGTTAGGACGAGTGGCGAAGTCGTGGGAAGGTAAGGAGTTCCACAATCTGGAGACCCTGGGAATGAAGGAACGATCGAATCGATCCGTTTTTTATGTCCAGCATTGCACAGTATAAGGGTGCATGGAGTTGGCACGTCGCGTTGCTCTGGCTGGTCTGACAAGTGGAGGCATTATAGAGCGGAGTTTTTCTGAGCAAAATCCATTTATGTATCGGTAAAACAAGGAAAGATCAGACACTGCTCTTCGGTGGGACAATGGGGCTAGGTTTTTGGTGATACTGGTGTCGTTTATTAGTCGAACTGCTCTTCTCTGTATCGCATCAAGAACTCCGAGCCTTGACGGAGCCGCCGAACCCCATACATGAGAGCAGTATTCACGATTAGGTCGTATTTGGGCTTTGTAAAGAGTAGCTAAGTTGGATGGAGAAAAATATTTCTGTGCTCTAAACAGAAAGCCTAATTTCTTTCCTGCTGCCGTTAATTTTAGCCAAAGGATGTTGTCTCTGTTGTTTTCTAGTGCAGGTAGTCTAGAGCAGGAAAGTATGATTCTTACGTAAACACATACACCATGGTGCCGTTTAAAGTTGTGGTAAAGTTCGTAAAGTGGAAATTTAAGATGCTTCAATCTATTTTTCCCAGAAACTTGTGTTTCGGTAAGAGCAAGAACGTGAGGTTTTATAGACTGTAAAAAGTGATGGGTTGCGTTAATGTTGGCATTTAACCCGCAGATGTTAGTGAATGTTAATATGCAGTCTGTTTTGCGTTTTGGTTTTTGGGTAAGATTGGCTGAACTAGAGGTTGGTCTACTAGCAGACTGATCGATGGCTATGTTATTTCCATCATAACTTCCCCGAGATTGTCCCCCTCGGAGATCCGAATGGGGAACTATTTTCTTTCCGGAACATTTAACCTCTGGAGAACTCATCATGGTATTTTCTAAAACAGGGTTTAAGAGAAAGAAGGGCATTGGAGGGAAACGGAAAGGTGAGAGGGGAAGGAAAAGAACCGACTTACAACTCAAGTGGGGAAACACGTTTAAAACATTTCACCCCATCTTAACGAGTTGCAGGGTGGTACTTCCTCGGGCGATGGAAAGTTCCATCTACCACCTACTATCTCGTAGCCGAGTCCAGGAGTAGTTTACACAGTTTAAAGGGGGTTGTGAGTCGCTGGAAGACGACGAACATGTTGGGCTGCCGAAATTTGTGATTACGCCAGAAACTGTCGAAAAAGTAAGTCTGTTTAATAAAAATAAGCCAAAAGATAAACACAAATAAAATTAAATGTCTTCAAAGATTCCATTTTTCAAATTATTTACAAAATATTCCCGTTTGACTGCCATACCCAGTACATTTATTTAATTCCTACATATTTGTATTGCTAACATATATGTCAAAATGTGAAAATTAACTACTGTAGCAAAAAATATCTGTTTTTCTATCAAGATTATTTTAACTTCTGATTCCATTAAATGGTCGTTAGCTTAGATTATCTTGTTTAAATGGAACGAAATTATTCGCCTGTCACTCTAGTTGTAAAAGCAACACAGAAGCAAAATACGTAACAGGATTTGTTAGGAAATGTTTTGCAATCGAAATATCGTCACAAAAAAAAAAAGAAAAAAAACGTGTCTTTTAAACTACGAGCATTGCCAAGAAAATTGAGTTTTGTGAAAAACGGCCATTACGAGTGACGTTGTTATCACAGTTCTTTGAAATAACTTGTAAATTGTCGAAATATTTTTCAAATATTTTACCTTGTTTTCACTGTATCTGCAGATATTTACACTTCAATATTTAGGTAATTTTGTTGCCATCTCAATAATAATAATAAATTTATTTTTGGAATTTAAAAACTAGAAATTTGAGTGAGGTAAAATTGAGAAAATCGACAGTACTCGAATCTTCGATCTGTATCTATAGCCGATAGCGGCTTTAATCATTTGCTCACGAATGCTTAGAGGGTAGTCGGCATTTTTAATCACATTTTGATTTAGCTTGTGACAGTTTTTTTAAGAT
This sequence comes from Altica lythri, assembly GCA_964028335.1. NCBI lineage: Eukaryota > Metazoa > Arthropoda > Insecta > Coleoptera > Chrysomelidae > Altica > Altica lythri. The sequence goes on along the minus strand of OZ034808.1, from coordinate 8,205,793 downwards.
GAAAGCTTCCTGACAGATATTCACTGACCGTACTGCAGCCTAATTAGGCTTATTGTCCTTCATCTATTAGTTTATGTCACCCGCTCAAGGATCTTGGTACCCTCTACTAGTTTGTATGGGTCTAAAGAATGAGTATCTTATGTTTGTCATGGCTCTATGAAGTCTTCAAAAAATTACTGTTTTAGCTTTCCTGTCATAATGTGCAATTTAGGTCTGGTTTGCAAGTGTCTATTGCTCTGTGCATGTCCCGTAAGGAAACCTTTAATGACTGATTTCTACTGGTTTCGCACAGTGTTCCAGCTCTTTTAGTAGACGTCTGTTTAATACACATTCTCCTTTGTACTTTTCCAGAGATTTGTTCCCAGTATTGGTTGTGTTTTCAACCAACCCAGGCTTGCATTCGGCTTTGGACCGTTTTTTGTGGTATTCCTGAGTATGGACCGTAGGTGATACTTTTTTTGCAAAATTGTCAACCTTCTTGTTGCACTGTATTTCTCTGTGTCTCTCCAGCCAGATCCGCAAATTCTTGTTAGGCTAGTTCAGAAGGTATAAATAAGTTTTTAGCTTGCTTATAAATACCTGCCCAAAAGTGTCTACTAGCTCTTTCACTAATAACACAATATAATAAATGTGCGTTATAAATATATATTAGTTTTTAATATTCTTATAAGTATTTTAAATTGCGAAGTCATAAAAATATGATTCAATTCTTAATGCAAATACGAATTTGAAAAATTATCCATGCTTGTCACGAATAAAACTGATTTTCTCTGAATAATGGGATTTTGTACCGTCTGCAACAATCTGAATTTTCTTAATGAAAAATAGTAAGTTTCGTATATATTATCAGAGAAGCCTCATTAAATTTCGCAACACTTAAGTCTTTCGGAAGCTATACCGCTTCTAGCAATTTATTTGAAAAATTAGACTTATAAGGCAGAAGGCTCAGTAAATCACAGTGATGGTAAAAAATAACTGAAACTATCGTTGAAAGCTCTCGACAAATTATTTAACATGTTCACAATTTTTCTTTTTTAGTTTGCTATTGTGATCAAATAAATGAATACTATTTTTAGAACGTATTTTTCAGTGATTATGCAATTATTTTTCTTCATGATGTCATAGATTTTTTTTCTTTATCTCCAATTTATTAGTAGCGTTTTTTAGAGTCTTTTAACATTTTTGAGATTTATCAAGTTGTATATTTAGTTTGTTTCCAATCTTTTCAATGTTTTTTCATTATTGTCAATATAAATTAGACCAGAAAGTAGTGGTAACCAATTTCTTTTATTTATAGCGTAACAAATGCGTAATGAAGATTGAGGCAGTCATCTGGATCTGGAAAATTGGAGAGGGACTCATTTGTACATTCTCTCGTGTGTAGGGAAATCATCCACACGTCAGGCTGTCATCAGGCCTAAAGATTTAAAATAGATGATGAGACTCCCGGGGGAGATTTTCCTGACATCCGTTGGTGTAAGCCAGTACTCGTCCAACATGGATCTTCTGATTTCAGAAAAATCAGAGCAGTCATACAGTATATGCTCTACTGTTTTCTCTTCTTGTTCGCAACCTCTGCATAGGGGCGATTATGCTAATTTCATCCTAAAGAGATGTTCTCGCAATTGGCAATGACCTGTTAGGATTCCCACAGCAGTTCGGAGATTTTGTCTAAATTAAATTTTCTTGCTGTTTCCTCCCCAGGATGAGGTAATAACTCTCTGGCCAGTCTGCAGTTCGTTGTTGCATCACAGCACTGTATAAAGTTTTGGTGAGAGTGCTGTTTGATAAGGTGCACGACGTCATCAACCTTCTCATTGCCCAAAACCCTGAGTGTCCTGGTACTACCCATGCCCGTGTCAGAGGCCCTAACATAGTCCCCCACCAGCTGTGAACTTATTTGTGCAAAGACAAATATATGACTAAGGTTTTACCCATTATACCCTGACTGACGATCTCCGTTGCACAGTGTTGTATTACTTTAGTAGTCTGAAACAGCATACGCACCTAGACTTAATTGGACTTGTATCCTGTGTCTTCTACTAAATAGACTCGACCATGTGCTTTTTTCAGTCTTTGAGCCATCGGTATACCACATTGAATTGGGGGGCCATTGTTCCATGAATCCCTTTTCCGTAATTCTACTCAAAAATTTCTAGAAAAGTTATACCTGGGAACTATCCTGACATGAGGCATACTCATTATTTGATCCATAGCCTCGTCCTGTATATAGATATGCAATGATGGTAAGTTGAACAGAATCTGTATGGGGCCTAGTTAGTACTTAAATATTATATTTTGCCTCTTCTGATTTTATTGGTTTCCTATATATGCATGTTGGTAACAAAATGAATAATAAATTAGGAACAATTTATCTAGTCCCAATTTATGATATTCTCTAACGAATACCTATTTGGTTTAGTTCGTTTTAATATAATAAAATAGAGTAGTTCAGGAATTTTATACATTTACGACAAAACGTAATAATAAATTTGCTATTTACATAAAAGTAATTTATTTAAAAAATTATAAAGTAGATACAAAAAACTTGAATAAGAGTCCATATTTTATGTACAATTTAAACAGTTAGCTAGAAATTTTCATATTGTATTAGCTTTCTGCTCTATACAAAATAATTTCTTTGTTAGTGGATATACTATCTCGTATTTTCTGTTTAATAATAAAAGCAAAATTATATTTACACGCGTTGTAATAGAAATGCGACACGAAAAATAAAAAATATAAGCTTTTCGGTGAATATTTTGCGTTGCAATTCGAATTTTCCGGAAATATTTTAAATGTAGGTACATTTTTAACTTCCCGCTAAAAAAAATTAAATTTTTTTTTAAAATCGGGAAGTTATTGGTTTCACCCCGTTTTTCGAAAATCGAGTTTTCATCGCATCTCAACGTTTTGAGGTCTTAGGAACCTCCCCTGACTATTTTTACGAGGGTGTCTGTATGTCTGTATGTACGTGTGGATGTGTGTGTGGATGTATGTAAACCTCTTATAACTTTTGAACGGCTTGACCGATCGGAATGAAATGAAAAGCATTCCAAAGAGTTCCATCTAACTTAGATTCCCTGTAAGTTTGAACCGATTCGAGCCGGTAGAAATTTCAAAATAACCGAAAAAAACAATTGGTAAAAATTATGTTTTTTGGGCATATCTTTTTGGCTATTGCTTCGATCAATTTCATAACCTAATCAGCTCTCAAGCTTAAAAAGCCACGTCGAATGCCGTTTTGCAAATTAAAATCGGTTGATTCGTTCGTGAGATATCGTTGTCGAAAAATTTCAAAAAAAGTGTTTTTTTTTTTCAATAACTTAGATATTTTTTGACTAACCAATTTTGCACTCCCGGTAACGTTTTTAGGTCTCAAAAAACTGCGTCGAATGCCATCTTGAACATCAAAATCGTAACGCGTTAAAAAGTTATGGCTTTTTAAACATTTCAAAAAAAGTCAAAAACGTCAAAATACGTCACGTTACTATAGCTTTGCGGTTAAAACTAGCGGGAAGTTGCAAGGATGGCCTTTAAGGTCAACCTCTTTTCGAATTTTTTTAACTAAAATAGTTTTTATTTGAAACCAAATCTATATAGAGAAATGCTTAAAAACTTCTAGTTATAAATTGGAAAATGAATTTGTAGCAGTTATAATCTAAAATTTTGCACATATTGTATTCTTATCATTTCCTGAAGTTTCATTTTAATATTTTATTGTCTGTTCGGTTTTATCTTGGTCAGTGTTTGTGTACAATACGGACAAATTTCGCTGAAATGGACTTTGTTATAACAGAGTCGTCGAGTGCTGTATTTTAACTAGCGATAAAGTTTGTTATGATGTACGATAGAGGCTCTTTTCTGTTGTTGTGGTATTTCATATTCATATGCATACAAACTGAGCAAATTATTGCAATTTGCATGAAGTATTTGTTTTTAATCCTTATTATAACTAGGTTGCTTTTTGTTGCTTAAAATTTTTAAGTAAAAAAATTACTTATTCTACGAATGAAAGAGCTGATGGCCATATCCAAAATCGAGTTCCAAAAGTGCTTCGAAGATTGGAAGAAGCACTGGCACACGTATGTTATATCTGAGGGGATTACTTTGAAGAACAACATAGATATTGATGAATAAATAAAGATTTTATCAGTTATTCAAAAATTTTCATCTTTTTCTGAACATACCTCGTATTTACAGCTTGCTATCTTTTTAAATATATCAACTGAATCTTAGATTTTTATTAAAAAACTGTAATAAGTTAAAGCTACAATTTGTTTCGCCAGTTTTTCATTTATTTATAATACAAGCTGTACCCGGCGCGCGTTGCTACGCCAGCAACTAAAATAAATTCAAGGAAAATAAAAGAGAAGAAGAGATAGAGAAGGAAAGAAAGTTTATAGTTTTGTTTTACTTATCGCACCAAAATAGTTATTTATGAAACAGTTCGTGAAGTATGCTTTTTGCGCACGCACGCGATGTTTAGAGCACGAGCGAAGCGAGTGCTATATATCGCGTAAGTGCGCAAAAAGCACTTCACGCACAGTTTCATACAATATTTTATCTACGATAAACAACTAAAAAATAATTAGAAATTCACATTTGAAAATTTAAACTACAAAACTGTCAGAATGACTTTGGTTGAAATGTAATGCTCTCATAGCAACACCATGACAACGCGAATGCTAAGGATATTTGATTATATGAAGGTGTGTCAAAAACAGTGCGAAAAAGTAAATCCCATTTAAAATACATTGTTACTTCACGCACACTTTCAATCCTTCACGCACTGCTGTCTATAATGACAGTTTTCACGAACTAAAAATTGATACATAATATGAGGTAGAGTAGATAAATATATTTTATGCACGACCGGGCGGTAAAGTACAGATTATTACATACATTTAGCGGGCGTAAAGTGCCACTTTACCGCCCGTGCACTACTTTACCGCCCGCCGGGCGATAAAGTGTAAATGGCGGGCGGTAAAGTAATTTTTTTGTCTTAAATATTGAAATACTTGCAATCATCTAAACTGACAATGAGTCTAAATAAAAATGGCCACCACCTATTTTGACTTTGTTGTAAGGGTAACGACAACATAGGTATATAGATTATTGTTTTAAAATATTATCTCTAGCCTCTGTGCATATTACTTTCAATCAAATTATTTATTTTAAATAACGAATGAATACAAATTATTAGGTGAATGGTTATACAGGGTAAGTTGTTAATAATATCGAGGTTCGAGGTATAAATTTCATGCAAGTTGAAATGGCATTTATATCAAATTGTTCACAAAAAAAAATATCCTTTATAAGTTTTATTATTAAAACAATCGTTGACATTGACAGTTGACATTTGACAGCTGACAGATAATATTTTACATGTGACAGTAGAGATTTGACATTTCAAATTTGGCATTTGACAGTTGGAACTTGACAGTTGACGTTTGATATTTGACCATTGACAGTTAACATTTGATAGTTGCCATTTGGCAGTTGACATTCGACAGTTGACATTTGACAGTTGACATTTGACAGTTGACAGTTAACATTTGACAGTTGACATTTGACAGTTGACATTTGACAGTTGACATTTGACAGTTGACATTTGACAGTTGACATTTGACAGTTGACATTTGACAGTTGACATTTGACAGTTGACATTTGACAATTGACATTTTACAGTTGACATTTGACAGTTGATATTTCACAGTTGACATTTGACAATTGACAGTTGGCATTTGACAGTTGATATTTGACAGTAGATTTTTGTCAATTGACAGTTGACTTTTTTCAATTGACAGTGCAGTTTTTTTATAAATGATTATTAAGTCGGTCGTGCATAAAAGTTTGTATGTATTTCGGGCGTAAACAGCGTTTATGGACCTTACGTGTTAATAGCCCTCGCCTGCGGCTCGGGCTCTTATTTACACGTTGCGGTCCATAAACGCCTGTTTTACGCCCTTGATACATAAATAACTATTTCGAACTTATATTTATACGAATTCGTGTAGATATCTATTAATCAGTATTGAATTTTATACATGGAAGCGCCATCTGGTGGTAACTTCCATTAATACGAATATCATATTCATCTTACCCGTAAAAATACATCATCATACTGATTTTCCTGACAATAGGTTGAACGAGACAGAAGTTGCTAGTCTGCAGCGCCACCTGGTGGTGAGTGGCATCAATGAGCATATCATACAAACCTTCTCCGTAAAAAATACATATACATACCAATTTTCATGACAATTGGTTGAATGGGACAGAAGTTGCTACTCTGCAGCACCAGCTGGTGCATATCATATAAACCTTTTCCGTGGAAAAATACATATACATACCAATTTTCATGACAATCGGTCCAGTAGTTTTTGAGTTCATACAGACATACAGACATACATACATACAGACAAACATTCATTTTTGTATATATAGATAGATTAAGTTAATTTTTTAAAAATAAATCAAATTTAGGGTATACATATTATATTAAAAATCCTATAAAATATTTATTTATGCATTTGTTTTATTAAATTAAACGAAATTTTATTGTTTCATTAAACATTTTAATCGGCATTATTAATCAAATTCAATTTCAACAAAATCTGAAAATATCCATATTTATAAAATATTGGTTTAATTGGATAAAATTAAATTTTTACATGAAAACTTATTAAATATTTTTTAATTGATTTTCATACACTAGAATGTTTAAAATTGATATACATCATCGATTTTGTTATATTTATTAAATTTTATAATTAAAATTACAGCCTTTATAGCTAATAATGAATGTACGTTAAAATTCCAATGAAATTCCAATAAAAAGTTATTAGAAGTTAGTGTAATATTAATAAATAATTGAAAGAAATTATTATTTGTACAACATATTATTAGATTCTGTTTTATTGCACTTCAACAATTGTTGAGGAATAATTTATAACAAAGCAAAAACTAACTTATTTTAACATAAGGCATACGAGGTCTGTTCCAAAAGTATGTCGCTATTTTTCGGCGCTTGGCTTTGTAGCATTCCCAAAAAACCACCTTAAATAATATTATATTCTCGTTTACACTTTTGTCGGTAGGCAACCAACTTTACCTATTCCGAAGACAGTTACATTTAAATAATATTATCTTCTCGTTTACACTTTTGTCGGTATGCAACCAACCTTACTTCAAATTTTGACAGGCGGAAGCGGATATCGAGCGTTAATACTCGATAAGACCCGAGGTAAGCAACCAGGGTGAGAGAGCGCCTTTTGAACAGCACTTACGATTTTACGTGACAAGCGAAAGGACGCTGATTTCCTCGTTTGTGAAAATTAATGGCTGCCGGTTAATTCACAGTATTAAGATTACCGTTTGTTCTTGGTTTATTCCGTATCGGAAGTGTATAAAAAATACTGCATTTCAATTTGGATGTAGATGTGCTTAAATTGGAAGTACAATCTGGTTGATTTATGGTATTAATAAAATTTTGGTGCTACGTGCTGTCTGTGGAAGACTCCATTTTGAAATTTTTATAAAATTATATGGTACCGAGGTAAATGGATACCTAGTGATCTAAAAACCTTATGGATGGTTTTATAGATGATTTCCTATGTGCTGATGTTTAATTCTACATGGTTTTTGGTTAATTATGGTATGTTTAAAAAAGCTTTATTATAGTAGAAGTGTGACTACCCGCTCACGAAGTATGATTTTTGGTTCCGGATTACAAGGTAAACTTTCGACTATTCTTTCTGTTATTTCTCTATGTTCGATACTTAGTTGAACTGCGAATATTCTAAGAAACAGTCACAATTTTAGTGCTTATTCGGAAGAATATGCTTTTGGAAACTTTTTATAGTGATTCTATCTAAATTTAAATTGTTATAAGCTTTTAGCGGTATTAAATCAGTTAATAACATTAGTTACTATTCAAATCTATGGAACTATGATTGAATGATAAATATGTAGTGTTTTTAAATTTTGTCTTTTTTAACTTTCTTCAAAGTGTTGGTGTTCAATCGTAATCTTACATGATTATCACCTCTATGGTACTTGTATTGATAAATTTCATATTTGTATTCATGTATATAGTAATTTTTAGATATTTAGAACACTCAGAGTGTGCACTCTTTAGAGAACTGAATTTTGTTTTAAAGAAAGGAAATATACCTTCAGTATATATTTTGTTTTAATTGAGTTCTCTACATACTTTCGTTTATCGAAAATAAGTTATGCAATTTAGATAAGATCTGTAATATTATATGTACAGGAATATTAGTTTTTTAATAACCGTATTGTCAAATACCGGTTAATATCTCTCACTGTATAAACAGAAGTGTTAGCTTTTTGGGTGATAACCGTTCTCACTAATACTGGTGATTTTTGTTTTATTTTTTTAATACATTGTTTTATTGTTTTTATTGATATCGTTGAGTATTTATTTCTTATACCTTCCCAGTAACTGTTCTGATTCAAACCTCTTGTTTAATAAAGATTTAGATTTTAATAAGACAAAAGGATTCAAGGAATTGTAGAACCAATAAGGTAAGTTTAAAATAATTATTGACTTAAGGATATAGCTCAATTAAAGTGTGTTCCCTAACCATTTCAGATTTGATAAACTATTTCTCAATAGGTTTCTTATTTTCTTTCCTATTTCTCTACAAAAAAAAATAAGTGGCGCCCTTTACCGATTTGTAAATATTTCCTATGTTTCCTTCTTCCTAGATACTCGCCCAATTGCTCCTTCGACCCACGACTCGCTCTCCTCCTACCCCCTGAGTGCCGTCCGCATTTGGCTAACCCTTTGTGAGCCTTTAACATAAAAAAAAAAAGGGTTACAGCTTATTTCTTCGTCATCTGGTTGGTAGCATCCTTCGAGGTACTCCCCAACACGCTCATATTGATGCTTCCACTTCCCAAAGCAGTCTTGAAAATCGGAATCGCCTTTAGTGCATTTGTCGCATTGGTTTTAATAGTCTTATTGTCGTCGAGTCGGTGTCCTGTAACGAGGAAACAGCCAAAACTCGCAAGGAGTTATGTTGGCACTGTAAAGAGGCTGCCGAAGCTGTACAACACTGTGTTTTGATAAATACTGCTGTACAAGGTTTGGAACATTATCGTGGTGAAAAAACCAGTCACCGGTTTGCTAAAACTGTGGTTGTTTTCTTCGAATTGCATCTCGCAACCTTTTTATAATTTCAACACAGTACTCTTTGTTAATTGTTTGACCTTTAGGAGCATATTCCTGATGCACGACGCCTTAATAATCGAAAAAACAATTAACCTTGACTTGATTTTTCTCTGACTTGACGAGCTTTTTTTGGTTGGGGCGAAGAAGCATGCTTCCACTGCGAAGACTGTTGTTTTGTTTCAGGATGATAACCGTAAAATGGTTTAAAAGATTTCGTTAATAAATATAAGCAACATAAAAGGTATTGACATATATTGACAATTTTAGTGGTTTTTAGAGCTGGTTATTAAATTCTAAAAAAATGAACTTTATTAAAGACCGAACCAAACCTTACTTCTCTCATTAGAATAAAGTTTATATATATATATTAGCTTACATAGTAATCAAGTCCTTGAATATTTAGTAATTTGTTCTATTCTTAATGGTAAAAAGTGTGTATAGGTACCGCGTAGTATATATTCCATATCAGTTCCCAGTTTATTGTTTCCATCAGGGAAACTGAACGTCTATTTGAATTACAACTCCCGATCTAGCTCTGAATATGTAGAATGTTTAATGCACCGCTATAATCTGGCTCTATATCAATTTCCAAAAGTAATCACTGCATTTTGAGTATAATGGTTTGGACGGGAACAGGAACGTAAGCGGTAACATTAACGAATGAGCGATTTCAGTCAAAGTCCTGCAGCTGTTCGCAACTCAGCAATTCAACTGGAAAGGTGGACTGTCGTAGATTGCAAGACATCCATCAGGACTAAATAACTGTTTGTCGGGCCTGCAATCAGGCTTAATATGTATATTACTTGGTGAGTGCTGTGATTTAAAGCCAACCTGGCCGACACTTAACCTAGGTAGATTTGGTCTTAGTCGAATTTAGTTTACCACTGACATGATGATGGAACATTTCGACTGTAATAGAGTGTACATTTACATTTTATGAGCTATGTAATTGTTAACGATTTATAACCAATAATAACACATGCTACTCAGAAGTATTTATGAGTATAATAATTTTTAATAACGGAAAGTATTATATTAAAATTTATTATTTAAAAAAAAGTAAAATAGTGTCTGGCTTGTAAAAAAGTTTGATGAAACATGCAACACAAATAAGCTCTGATTGTTACCTTTATTTTACACTCATTAGATAGTCTCTTTTTAAATAAAAAACTTATTTTTCAAGAAAATTCATTAATTTTATTCAACATAATCTCTTTTTAGCTCAATACAATGATTGCAGCAATTTTCCAACTTGTTTATGTTCTCCAAATAATACCATTCTGGAAGCTCTGCATAATAGACGTTTGTGTCGTCAATTATGTCTTTATTGATATGACATTTTTAAGATCTCTGATAGAGATCTGATGTGATATGTTTTCAATCTCTCCTTAAGACCATTTGTTGTTTGTCTAATTTCAAAAATAATATGAAAGATGTCTCAGATAATTATTTACCAAAGGTTATACCAACTTTTTTAACAAAAAATTGAGAAACAATCAGAAAGGAAATATATATAAAAACGTTGATTAAATGAAATAAAAAATAAACGAAGTAAAAGTAAACCAATATGGAAAAAATATGAAATACCGGCATATGAAAAAATAAATAAGCTTAATATTAAAAGCTATAGAAAATTTAATTGAAACTTTTCTGTCTTTCACGTTCTAATTAAAACATAATCTACTTATTCTTGTTCTAACGTATTCATATTTAAACCCACATTTTAATTGTTTAGTTAATTAGATACATGAAACATTCATTGAGGATTACTAACTCAATATTAGAAGTTTCTGTATCCATTATAAGTTAGATAGATCATTCCAGTGGACCTTTCAGAATAATTATTCAGTCGCAACTACGGTAATGTTATTCGTATTAGAATGTCACTCAACACCAACAACATATTGGTAATATAACGTAGGATTAAACCAGGATAGAGGCTACAATTTTTTTAAATATTTTAATAAAATTTAAATAAGTCAATAGTGCGTTATAATAAAACTTTTTGTTCTATGGCGTAGAGCGTAATTCCTATTTTCACTATATAAGTTAAATTCTCTGATCCTGCTTTTCGATATATACATTAATTAGCTAGTTTCCCTGTTAATCGTAGACAGCCGGAAAATTTTACGGAAATTGGATTTCGATATGTGCTTTACGGGTTCCAGTATAATTACAACATTAATATTTCAATTAATTAATAATGTCATATAAATATTGGTTTAATAATTATACATATTTGAATTTTATGACAGAAAAAAGGATGGTTTTTTAAAACCGGCCAGAAATTAATACTTTCCGGTTTATTTTTAGGTCAGAAAATCTCATTTTGTCGGACAAGGCCAGAAAATAAAAATGAGTCCGGTAAAAGCTTTTACCGGACTCATTTACAATAAAATAGTTAGTCTAAGATAGCGGTCAATTCTATGGTAACCGAGTTTTGTATATATTTAAAACTATAAAATAACTTGACATATTTTAACGTTTATTTGAAAACGTGAAATTTATTATAAAATGGATATTTAAAATGATGCATTTGATTGTGAATTAATGGAAGATAAAATTATACCAGATGAAATTGTTAAAGCGGCCACCAAAGCGCAAGGTTTGTTAAAAAAAATGTTAAAATTAGTTAATAAAGAGTTCTTGTTATAAAAATGTAAACTGAATAATATGAAGTTTATGGTACAACAATGCCCGTTTAAAAAAAATATTGTACGTAATACGTCCCAAAAGTGCTTTTACTGAACTCGCAGGCTTCCAGGGCTCGCCCTGCAATTTGCCTACTCGTCCAGTAAAAGACCACTTTCGTTCGATTGCCTAGGTGACCTCAACAATAAGGCAATAATAAAGTTGCAAAAGATCGTGTCCTAGTGAAGACTTTGAGGTAATTCTAGACCTCCGATCCTTGTATACAGGATTGATCTGAAAAGTGCCTTAACAAGGACCAAATCTTTGAATCTTCCTTGTATACAGGATTGATCTGAAAAGTGCCTTAACAAGGACCAAATCTTTGAATCTCTCTTGATCTTACTGGACATCTTGGAATCCTAAGGATCGGAGAAACCCAATACATAAAGATGCCTACAAAGATTATCTCATTAAAACAAGATTTCGAACTTACACTTTATGAGTGTGAGATAACATAAAAAGAAATCGCTTAATTTATAAAAGGAGCTCTCACGTATTATACTGATGGGTCTAAAAGACTAGAAGGAGTAGGGTTTAAAGGTTCTTATCTTAACTGGATAAACACAACAAAGTTACTTTGTTGTGTTAAGCTTCAGGAACCTGAACTCAGAGTAATCGCAGAAATTCTCATAAGAAAAGCTGTCCACCATTTCCCTATGGCCACCTGGTAACATTTCTATAAAATGACCAAAATGGACAGTGGAACATGCAGAGTCTGTGAGTATGAGTATGTTGATAAAACGCAAAGTAATTGTTCGCTAACGACATAAATATCTAGAAAAGGCCTTCTTAAGAGTCTAATCAGTTTACAAACGTACACCTCAAGCCGACATCAGACTTTTTTAAAAAAGTCTAAACCTTATGGATAATTAGATCTATGCTCTACACAAAAGAGCTTTTAGTTAAACAACTTGAATCAATTTACCCCACTTATAATCTACAATCCACTACAATCTAGTATAGTTATTTATTCAATTAAAACATTTAAAGTATGTTTGTGATATACTAGTGCTGTCAGTGTTTTTTGAAATCCAATAATTAAATTTTGGAGTTATGTGATGTGCTACGAAATAAACGTAATATGAACTGAATAATTGTTCTCTCTGATGTGAACTCATTATAAATCCTGTTTGTGGACGTTTATAACTTCGATTGCAATAATACATAATAGGTAAATAATTTTCATTTTCACTGAATGAATGCAATAGGTAAACACATATATAATTGCGTTTAAATTTACATTTAATATTTATGTTTATATTTTACATGGATTTAATTAACATCATTGTATTAGATATTTAATAATTTTAAATTAATGTTAAACATTACGGATAATTGGTCAATTGAATTAATAAGTGAACAATATAATAAAATCACTTACTAATTAGATTCTTATTTAAAGAAACCGTGATGGTACGAATCAGCCAGACGGATGTATAAGAGTGGTTCCCTCTTTTAGTTTTGCATATAGCCGCTTAGAAGGCGCCACTAATCTAACCATCGTATAGTCACGACCTAAATCCCAAGGACTTCTTCACGTTCCCAAAGATCAAGAATTCAATGCGTAGGCAGCGATTCCAATCGCCAGAAGAAGCCATCGATGCATTTAAAACAGCGATTTGGCAGGTGTCAACTGAAGACTGTAATAACTGTTTTACCAATTGGTTTCAACGTATGTAATGTATGGATCTTGATGGGACATATTTTGAAAAACAATAAAGTACTTTGAGTCTATATATTTGTTGTCCTTAATGCTATAAGAAAAACTAAATAGACGACCCCCGTATAACATACCACTTCCACTTGATGTTATTTTATATTTCAATTTTATTTTTCACATTTTTAAACTGTGAAAGGCTTTCGCGGCCATTGTCTATTATATCAATGGTTTTTGGGCTATCGACGCCGGCCTAATAGCCCAAAAACCATTGATACAATTTGACATTTTTATTGTGAAAATCAAAATTTTAAACTAATATTTTAACTCTGCTGTAATATATTTTTTTTATTTTTCACTTAAAAAATTGTGATTCCAAATCGCATATGTAACGTATTAAAATTAATGGTCTATTTGGTATATATGAAAACATGAATAAGTCTTTAGTAAAGTATAAATTGGGGATTTTTCTGGAAGTATAGCATAAATTTCATAAGTCCGAGGAAACTTTTCAGATAAGGATCCCGAAAAAAGTTATGTAAGTACGGTGAAGCCTACTTTCAAAGTTTATGATGATGGATTTTGCTGCAGTAAATCATTATATAAAATATTGATAGCATTAAACTTGGTGTGTATTATAATTTCTGAAGTTAAACATAAGGAGAAAGGAGTACAAGGCGTTGAGTATACATAATACTATTTGTTGTATTAACTTATTTAATTATTAATATAAGTCAATCAATCAATAATCTCATCTAGGAGCTCATTTTCTCGTCACTTTAACACTATTAAGTCATAAAACTAAATCTCTTCATAAAAATTATAAAAGTTATTTTATCGAACACGTGTCGGCAATCAAAAAGGTTACCCTAAACAATTTGTTGTAAGTGGAGGTCCACTAATAGCTCAATAAAATCCGATAGTAGCAGAAGTTAAGAGAATTAGAGAAGAAGAAACGAGGAGCAGGTCACTAAGGGACCAACTTTCAGCTTGAAGCTGCAAACTAATTCGTTTATGAAGACTATTTTAACTTCTGATCATGATTCTACTGAGAGTTGCTTAATTGTGTGTTCTTTGTTGAAGGATAAATACATTTTTTAATTACATAGTTTGTTAAAGCTTGTTTATACGATAATAAGAAAATAGTTTTTACTCGCTTTTTTAAGACTGTTTCACTAAGGAACCAACTTTCAACTTGAAGTTGTAAACTAATTCGTTTATGAAGACTTTTTAACTTCTGATTATGATTCTACTGAGAGTTGATTAATTGTGTGTTCTTTGTTGAAGTATAAATACATTTTTTTAAACGTTTCACTAAGCGACCAACTTTCTACTTTCCGTCGATCTTTTATACACAATAGTGTATTTTTATAATGATATTCCCGTTGAATGGAAAAGTCTAATTCCGTTAAATTTTCGTAAGCGTGTAAGGATGCATCTTCTGCATAGTTAAGTACAACACGTTTCATAAATAGAGCTTAAAATCTTAATTTTTTGTTTTTTTTTAAATTAAGGTAAAAAAATCTGGTTAAAAAAATTAAGTAAGTAAATACTTTAAAAAAAATCGGTAAAAACGTATTTAATGAATAAATAAAACTGCCAACAAACATATATCTTGGTATCTCTATTTTCATAACAGGCCAATATTGACGAAGCCAATAAAAATGCTTAATATTCCTTTGACCAACCTGTTCCTTACAGCTCCATAAATTTCCGACCAACAAAAGATCTAAAATTTGTTCGCTATGAACGATTTATTTTTTTCTCTCTACATGTCTACCTAAACATTTCCTTCGTCGCATACCCCAGTTTGCACTTTCCGTTCCCGTTTGTGAAACGAATTTCATGCATGATAAAAGGAAGTCACATATATCATTACGAAAGGCTTTTGGAGATTTTCAGGGTAACAGTAAGATATAAGCTTTAGCACACGTTTTTTTTCTTTCTTTTGCTTGTCTGAGAGTCTAAGTTGTGTTAGCGAAAATGTTTTTCCATTTTGTTGTGGTGGTTGGGTTTTGTATCATATTTGAAATTGTATACAAATATGTTTCTAAAAAGACATAACCTGGTATTATATGCATGAGTATCTAAGACGTACGTCATTCATAATCCGAAAGTATTGTAATTGTATCTTATATTCAAGTACAATGTAGAAACTGGTATACAAGGTGTGGCCAATAAATTCAGAGACTGATTTTTTCAAAGAATACCTGTTTAGCGAAAATAATAAAAGGTATCGAGTTTTGTTCTAAATATATCCCATGATCTTGGGTAAAAATTACCGGCAGCTACAATAGTCCCGTTGTAATTGTTAAATAAAGATTGTGCAAAAATCCTTTGTGCCAAAAAAATAAAGGATAAAAAAATTGAAAACTTGAAATTGAAATCTGCTTCGGAAAGCTATGAAACTTTGCAAATGATTTACGGGGATGATTGCCTATCCCGTGCCAAAATTTATGAGTGGTTCAAACTTTTCAAGGAGGTAAGAGAGGATGTTGAAGATGACGAGCGCGTTGGGTGGCTGTCTAAAAAGTAACCGAAATGGTGAGAAAAGATCGTCGATTAAGTATCAGGGGTCTCAATGAAGATGTGAATATTGACAAAGAAGCTATGAGACAAATATTGCATAAGGAACTTAACATGAGGAAAGTGTATGCTAAGCTTGTGTCCACACACATAACGAAACAGAAGATGTATCCTAAAGACGTTTGTTCTGACACACATAATGCATCAAAAGGAACTTAAACTTCTTGTCAAGGGTCTTCACTTTATCAGTCTTTTTAAGCTGTTTTAAAATGCTCATTCTAAAGTTTGTTTGTAATCGATGTAGACCTACTTAAAGACAGTTATTTTACTAGAAAACACATACCTATGCACATTTTTTAAATTCGTATTTTTAATTTTTTATAATTTAAACCATCCACTAAGTAATACAAGTGGAATCTCATCAAGTCTCGTTTGATTTTAGAGAATGGTTACACTCAAGCAAGGCGAGATCACTGGAGCGTTCGTCTGGTGGTTAGAAGCTTTCAGTTAAGGTAGGATTTAAGAGAAAAGTTACAAAGGGCCTGGAAACTTTACTAACTTTCCTTGTTTTTGCAGTTTATACCAATTGCCAACTATAATCTATATTGAGTACACGAAACACCGCAGTCCGCACATAGTCTTAGAGCGGAAGAAATTTTATTAGACGAAACTACGGCGGTAAGTTTTAAGTGATCGTTCTACTTTAACCGCATCCAAGAAACGATTAGGGTTTGATTAGATTGCTACTCGATTAACAAGAAAGCATATGCAAATACCAGCAACTTATATCGATTCATATAAAAGTATTTGGTTTTTCGTGTGTAGTATCGATAAATTTATTCCACTCATTGCAAGGAAATAATGAATTTAAGAAATGGCTCTACATCCTACTATGCAAATAAATATTTCTGGAAAAGCTAGGAATGAGTTTATTTTTCTTTTATCTAAATTTATTGTTTGCGAAAACAATTCAGGTTCAAAAATTATGCTTCTGAAGACAAAAAGAAGTCCAATTTTTTACACATACTTTTGTAGCATCTGTAAATGGAATGGAATAACAAATCAATCTTGACCGCAAAAAATAAATTTAGAAATAAACTTTAGAGGAAAAGACACTAACAGTTCAATGTAGGGCCTCGTTTTACTATTTAAAAGCTATAGCTCGTTAAAACTGAATCCATTGTAAGAGAACGTTTTAAACTTGCACGTTCGTATTATAAAACAAGAATAACATTTTTATTGCATTCTTGATCGCCCATGCCAATTACAAGTGGGGCCTAAATTGCCTCGAAAAATTGTTACATTGAGGTTATATAGCTTTCGGGCTAATACCAAACTCCCGGGAGAACAAAACATTTCGACATGTCGATTAAAATAACAGGAAAAATTGTTTTTTGAAATATCGAGTACGATGAGCAATGTTATCTAACAGATTCGTTTAAAATGCATGTATGTTTACAAGAAGTATCTGGATGACCGAGCTTTACTTAAATCATAAAGACTTTTCTGTTGGTATAACGTTAAGTTGTACGGCACGCGCTTTTATAAAAAGCTTTCAGAAAGATTTAGTAATACTTAACTTACTAAGCATGCTGAAGAAAGACTGTGGAAAGCCCGAGGCACGGCGTGCGGGAGGCGCTACAATAACCGATATGAGTCGTTGTTGAACGTATCGAATCTTCGACGTCTTCTCTGCTTAACGGAGAAATGTTAAATTTAATAATAATCAACAATAATTTTAATAAAAGTGGGTAGGTGAGTTTATTCTGATAAATTATCCAATGGCCGTAAGATCAGACAATATTATCATCTGAATTTTGATCCGAACAAAGTCGCGGGTAGAAGCTGGTTATAATATATTCCATTATTTCATCTGATACATTAAATTTAGGTACACATTGACAGAATGATCGAACATTGTAAATCGGAAACGAAATACTAGTTCACCTTCTATTTTCTGAACAAATAACTGCATATAACTGTCGCAAAAGTTTATATTGACATGAAAGATCACATCTAGATTTCAGAAACAGCATTTCAGAGCAGAAATCACGTATTTAATGACAGATATGTCTTGTTAGAAATACGATACTTTAGAATTTCTCTTTAAAGAAAAATCTTATTCAGTACAACAACTAAAGATACCTACTTAATTAAAATTGCAAAATTATAAATTTGGGTCGTGGTTACGAAAGAAATGGTTATTTCTGTGGTCATATTTTTATGCAGATTCTAAATTTGAGGACAAAATTGTCACATTTTAGGTTGTGTAGCATTTTGGTTTATGTCACCCCCTTGGTACCTCCTACTAGTTTGTAAGGTCTAAAATATGATCGCGATATGTTAGTAAAGACACTTCATTTTTTTTAAATTGACTGTCTTCTGCGATCCAGTGTAACTGTTTTAGGTTCCTTGCATCATAATCTGCAGCTTGGGTCTCCATTAAACAGTCCCATGGATTGTAGTTGTCCCTTGACCGGTAAATTGCTCACAAGGAATCCTGTAATGACTTCTAGCTAATTCCTGCTGGATTTGCGCTGTGTTTTAGCACTTCTGACACACTTCTGTTTAATACAAATTCTACTGTATGCTTGGTCAAGGATGTGTTCTCAGTTTTGTTTTTGTTTGTCTACGGATCCCGGCTTTCATTATGCTCTGAAGCATTTTGGTACCCCTAGAGCTGGCTATGGACCGTAAATAATTGTAGTTAATCCTTTTCTTGCAAGTTTACCAGCCTGTTCTTTGCTTGTATTCCTTGATGTCCTGGCAGGCAAACTAATTTGACACAGTTATGTTTTCCCAGGATATCAAGTTCTACTTGACATTCATACATAAGTCTGGAGACCATTTTAAGGATCTTTAAAGCTTCAAAAGTCGTTACTTATTTGTGTATATGTTATTTATAAGCACTCAAACAAATTCTCTTGCGCTTTGCAAGTTTTGCACATACTTCTGCTTGAAACAAAGATGGATACGTTCCCAAAAGGACCAAAATTTTTACCGTTTCCATCACTTCTGCTAATTTTGATTCTGCATAGTCAGTTTTAGATCCGTCTGTGTTCCAGATGTAACTCTGAAACTTGGATAAAGTGCAATTCCTCACGTTGATATACTTATTTCTCCTAGAATGTTTTATTAGGCAGTTATTTGGGAATTATGTGGTCCAATTTTATCTTCTAGATCTCTTCTTCAATTTTCTGCAAAATATCCTATAAACTTGCTTTGTATTATTTCAACAAATATTTGTCAGATATGATTTATCTAATAAATGTTGTTTACATAGTTTATCAGTTTATTGGGTGGTTGGTTGACTGGTTTATTAACTCGCATAACTCGAAAATGTGTCGTAGGATCACAAAGTGCCTATAAGAACTTTTGATCAGGATACTTGGAAGCATTACTGCACTTTGAGCGCGATCCATCGGGGACGAATTTCCATAAGGTCTCTACGGGGTCCTTTATGATCGATAATTCCCAAAACTTGACTCAAAAAACTCTTAGTTAAAAGTTTGAATATGCTTTAAAGAGATATACCAGAAAAACAATTTATTTGTAAAAGTCTATGATTTTTATCTAATCAGATCATCTTAAAACGGTCATAAATGTGAAAAATTAGCATAATGTACAGTTTTAAATCTTAGTTTGTAAAGGACGAGAAGTAATACGCTTCACAAACTCGATTGTCTCTTATGCAGTGTCTGAAGGTTCTATTGGTGGCACCTTCTAAGCGGCTATATGCAAGACTAAAAAGACAATTCTCGTATTTTTGTATAGTTTGTAAGTTAAAATAAGAATTAGTTCAGAAACTATTAACATTACAAACTTTGTTCTTAAAAACATCGTTAATTAGTGTGGTAGACTATTGTTTAATCAAATAAAAAAAAATGAACAGCATATTTAAACTTTAAATAAAGTTATTTTTATGAGGAAACCTGATTATAATTTGTTATTCTATAACAGAAGAATTTAAATGAATAATATGAAACAGTCCCGTGTTATAACAATATTTCACTGTGGCTAATTTTATATAAACTGGAAACCTTATACCTGAAATGCTTTGTCGGAATAATTAGTACTTTATCGAGATAAAGTACAAAAGCTCTCTTAACTTTATTATACAGCTACTCCTAATATTTTGTTCCCAGTTGCTGTAATTCAAAGACAGTTTGTTAGGTTTCATATTTAGGGAATTCGGTTGAAGATATAAGGTTTAGCTAATTAGAAAATATGAAACAAATTTGAAATTAAGTAGTTGGATAACCGTTATAATTTAATTAATTGAAAATTATTTTGCGTTTAAAACCCAGAAATAAAAATATATTTTATACATCTTTTAGTTTCTTTAATAAGCAGACATTAAAAATGCAGTTCTATGTATGAAGGTAGGATCAAAGAATATTCCTGAATTATTTTTATGTTTTAAAATTCACTGGTTTTATGAAAACATTTTTATATTCTCTAACAAATTTTTCCTCTCTTCCTGTTCAAAGCTTTGATATATGAAAAGTAGTCTATATAGATGTCGGAATTTTTTCGATGTCAATGTAAAATTTAATACGAAAAAAGTCTCAAAACTTTTTTGTATAATAAACTGAGTTTTATTAATTTTTTTTGAGATCCTTGTTGCAGACTTTATTCCAGTTGTTTAAACTTAATATACACCAGAGTATTAGTTTACAACTTTACACTATTCTAAGTAGGGGAAACGGGAATAAAACGGTCTAGATTCAATTCAGTCCAAACTCGTTACTTGTAAGTTTTTGGGGTCGCTGAAGAGAAAAATCACTAAGGCGATGGTCACCAAGACACCTGATGATCAGGGTTCACATCGTCTTCTGGAGTTGAAACAGGGCAAAAATTTATTGCTGTAAGATGGATTTATATGATTTTTGTTGCATTTGATTAGTAAGAGCGGCAGGAAATTTTGTGGACAAAAATGGTTATGTAAGAATGGAAAATGCATGGATATCACAATGGCGAGTACCACCGAAGCCCCTGATGCCCAGGATGAACCGCGTTTAATAAAGTGTTAAGAAAATTCATTACAATTAAGTCCAAACTCGTAACTCGAGAGCTTTTGGAGTCGCTGAAGACAAAAATCAACATGGCGATGGTTATCAAGCCACCGAGGCACCTGGTGACCAACTTTCACATCGTCTTTTAGAGTCGAAAAAGGGCCACAACCTTCTAATTTTTAGCAATAAGATAGATTTACATGCTTATTTTTGGATTTGATAAGTAAGAGCTTCAGGAAATTTTGTTCTGTTACTGTTTTAAAAGTTTTTGGTTATTCTGTAGAGACCGTATTAAATTTATTTAAAATTTTTATAAACATATTCGTGAAAATGTCAATCAACTAATAATATTGCAGAACTTTTTTGTTGTGTAGATATAAAGAAAAATTTACAAAATATTAAAATGAAATGCTCTGTAGTTACTTGTGAATTCATATGTTTTATATACAGGCAGTTTTTCGGGTGTCTCTTGATTTGACTGTTGTTGTGTGCAAACTTTTTGGACGTTTTGTCGAGTTTCGTGATTGTAATATTGTTTCGTAAATTGACTCAAATTGAAGCCGAATTACAGTTCGAAAAAGTCACCGCATCGAGAGAACTCGTTTCGGCAAATGGTTTTGTTATATATGTGTTGGTATCAGCAAGAAATGTAAGTTGAATTTTAATGGTCTGAAGGTTGGTAACGAAATGATATCAATACACTAACTACATTAAGAATATATTACCCATAGACCAAAAAATAAATATTACCATCTGCTTTGTCGGCTGGAACGTTATTTTATTGACGTATAAAACTTTTTGAATAAAAGTGAAGTAAACAATTAAAATTAAATAGATATGAACTTGTAACATTTTTATTTTAAGTTTATTAATGCGAGAAAGTAAACAGTATATCCTGTAGCAACACGGTTTGAAAATAACACATTAGAAGGTATCGATAGCGCTCCAAGAGTATTTATTACAAGACAGTCTCGAATCACAAGCTCCCATAACACGAACGTTTAAGACCACAATTCTTTAGGAGGAATCCTCCACCAAGATCACGAAAATCTCGCAAAATCGGCCTCGAGGGATGGATAGACAATTTAATTACCTACAACTTAAAAAAAACGTTAAACGTTAAAGTTAATTTTAAGCCAAAGTTGAGGCTTCTTTAGTGAAATGATAAAAGTAAGTACCGAATGCACGTCTGTGCGGAACAACCAAAAAAATGCACGGTGCCATATTCGGAGAATATGGTGAGTGGTTGATGGTTAAAATGACATTTTTTGTCAAAAAATCGGACACAAGTGTCGATCGATGTGATGGTGCACTATCTTGCAACAAGCACCAGCTTTTTTCTTCGCGATTTCGGGATTGTATTGAAAACCCCACCTTTCGTTACCAGTCACAATGTTGTACAGAAAGTGTTTATCTTCCTTGGCCTTTTAAATGATTTTTAAATGAGTAATCACAAATTTCGGCTGGCCAACATGTTCGTCGCCTTCCTGCGACTCAAGACCGTCTTTGAACCGTGTGAACCACTCGGCTACTGGATAAACAATAATCACCATAAACTTGTTTGAACAATCGATGCGTCGCAGTAAATGTTTTGCCAAGTTTAAAGCAGAATTTAATTTTGGCTCTTTGTTCGATGCTCATTTTTCAACCGATCGTAAAAAGGTACTGTCACTTTGAGCGTGATAACTCGACGTGAAGTAGTTTGACAGAACATAAATGAAAAATGTATCTATCGGACGCCCTAATATCAGATGGCGCTACCAGTATCGGGTATTTCGTAAAAGTCCTGTTTACTTTGCGACAGATCTCGTATTTTGCTTTACAACCTCTTATAACATATTTTTAACGTTTTGGTACACTTTTTTTCATAAAAAATATAAAAATAAAAAGAACACACTAAATATCATTACACAAATAGGATAAAAAGTTACAAAGCCAGCAAAAAAATATGTTTCCCTAAGATATCCTAATACATTCAGATCATAAACCAAGATTATTCAGGATAAGAAATTACATTTAGGAAAAAAACTTCATACTTGTTTACGAGGAAATATATTTTAAGCGCCTATTTTGTGCGTCCTCCATAAGATCTTTTGGGAATAAATTTATTTATTTCCTACAGTTATGTGTATACAAGACTTTACGAAAGGACCAAGTAAAATCAATAATATATAAGGAAAAACATGGTTAATACCACAGTTTTCTTGTAAAGAAAGTCTATATATTAAAATTATTGTTGTAGATATCTATATATAGTATCATAAAAGTGTATACTTAACTTTACGGTATCTGAGATGGAGTATTTACTATAAAAGTTAATTGAATTTTTTTTCCTATATTACAGTTTTTTTAAGAAGAACTAATTGTTAGATAGGAAATTTTTTAGATAACCCTTGTAAATGTAGGCAGGGCCGGATCCAGGGGTGGCAGCGGGGTCATGTGCCCCGGGCGCCAAGTTAGGGAGGGTGCCAAATTAAGGGTTGAGGTTGCTATTTTAATATTTAAAAAAAACTACTTAAAGAGATTATATGGAAAGTAATTGTCAATTGCGCGATATAGTCCCCGAACGACCAAAGGTGCACATTCTATTCTATTTGCATTTTACATATAACTTTGGCTAAACCAACAGAACATACGAGCATGGGTTGGCAACATTGCCTACTGCCGCCCCTACCTTGGCCACTACTACCCGCGCAGAAGTTTTTTTCAAACGATCACTTTTTCAAAATTGTGATAGAATTATCACTGAGTTAAGGAACAGGTATGATGCCTTAAAAATGGTTGCCGGCAAGTTCAGTTTTTTGTGTGGGGCTCAAATTAAATCACTTTAAAAAGTAAGGCTAAAGAATTGGCTAATACCTATGCGAGTGATTTGAACGAAGAAGAACTTGTAAATGAAATAGAAAGTTTTAAGTTTTATGTCTTAACTTTAGAAGATGGACTGGAAGACGCAACAGCAGCATCTATGCTCAGAATATTGCATAAGAGCAAGTTGGAAGAGGGTTATCCTAATTTATGTGTTGCTCTAAAAATATTTGTAACACTTCCAGTTTCTGTTTTATCTGGAGAGAAAAGTTTCAGTAAATTAAAACTTATAAAAACCTACTTAAGAAATGCTATGACACAGCAAAGACTAACAAATTTAAGCATTATAAATATTGAACATAAAAGGGCTTCTTTGCTTTCTTTTGATGAAATAATCAACACTTTTTCAGCAAAGAAAGCCCGAAAAATAAGAATTATGTAACTCAGGGTCTTCTGGATCTAAACTTTGAGTTGGGGCTTTAAATTGTTCGCATTGTTTTCAATTATGTATGTAAAGTACAATGGCACAACTTGTGTTTCATTTAATATATGCCTTATAATTCAACCTCGTATACGACTCGTGTAGTAATAAGCCTTCGCTTTTTCGTAAATCGGTCGGGACAGAAGGGGGCGCCAAATGTAAAGCTTGCCCGCCCCTAGAAAAATTGGTAGGTCCGGCCCTGAATGTAGGTATTTTAAAAAGTATTAATCAAGTAGCTATTTACAGAAACTTTTCAACAGAGGTATCTGAACCATACGTATTTAATACTATTATCTGTAAATAAATACAAAGTATGAAAGTTTATATAATTTCTTAGAAAGTATTAAAATTCTTACGGATGTTTTGCTCTAAGTAAACTAGCATAACAAATCAAGCTTTCCAAGTCGAAACGACAGGCATGAATCACTAGAAAGCAGTAAATACTTCAAAAGCATGCAAACAGTTTCGTGATCAAGAAATATAGTAAAATATAAACTTTCAAAGTAATAAGCTTGCTTGGAATAATTTCTTCAGATGAAAAATTCAAAAAAACGTTTATGTTTAAGTGTTTTCAATTTAGTTTTGTTCCATTTGAAGAATTTTATATAATGGATCTGTTTGAGAATATTCAATTTGATATTCTAAATTTCAAGAAGTTTTAAACCTTATGAAATACATATATAAAATATTACTTTTTTCTTTATTGTCAAACGCGTATAACCTTTAACTGTGAATTGTCGTTGATGGATGAAAGAAACACCTTTACAAATAATTATATTAATATAAAGGGTATTAAAAGAATGTCACATAATGCAATGGGTGGTAGTATTGCCTAAAATATGCTTAATAAACATATTTTTTAGCAATTATCTACGACGGTTTTTAGATTTGCATTATTCAATTATTTCAGTCTTCAGTTGACACTAACAAAATCGCTATTTTAAAAGCATCGATGTAAGTAAAAAAATAGATAAATGTGAGATTGCTAATAAAAGAAAGAGAGGAAGACGTGGATGGCTAAAATAAATTTAAAAAATGAAAAAAAAAGGATGCATTAAATAGAGACAGTTAGAAACGATTGATAACGCTGACCCCCAATAGACCTGGGATGAGGTTAAGAGAAAGAAGAATAAACTATCTTATAAAGTCAGTAAGTAAAGGTTTATCTGATCGATTATATAAAAATCAGCAAAGTGTTAAACAGTTAATAAATCAAATAATAAAGTTCTGTTAATATAAAAAAAATTATTTATTAAACATTGTTAGGTTTTGGTAAATTAATAGGAGTATATTTTTTAATACATTTTAACAAGTCTAAAGCTACAGTATCTCCTTTACTTCCACTAATAGTTCCACAATTTTGAGTAATAGTGTCAGCATGTTCAGGTTTCTTTAAAATTTCTACAATTCCAAATCGTAATTTTTCGACATTTATACTATTGTCATCATTAATAACTCCCATTTTTTTGTAAATGCACAAAAAGTAAGGGGCTACATTTGCTTCATCATAACTTTCACCAGCAAGTACTTTTCCAAGTTGGTTGGGATCTGTTTTACTTTGATCTAGACATTCAGTACGGATTTTTGAATACTTTGTTTCGATTGTAGGAAGCACAGCAGCGGATACCTAAAATGTATGTTATAAATATAAAATAAACCATGAATGTGTGGATCATAAGACTCCAAAAAAATTTTTTTATAGCAATCTACAGGTTGGTTGAAAAGTTTTGCACGCAAAAATGAAAGAATGTGTATTTTTTAATCAATATAAACTCCCTCAGTTTAAGTACACTTATTCCAATTTAACACCATCTTTATAATGATTTTCCGGAAGCTCTACAAAATATTGTTCCACGGCAGCAATGCTTCATTATTTGACGAAAAAAGTTTTCCACGTAGAAATTGTTTCAAGTTTTTGAAGAGGTAATAGTCGGAGAAAGCCAAATCTGGTGAATACGGTGGATGTTCAAGCAATTCTTACTTTAATTCGTTCAATTTAGCCATCATCAAAAAACTTGTGTGGACAGGTGCATTGTCTTGATGAAAAATGATTGTATTCTTTTGCAAATCAGGTCTTTTTTTACGATTTCCTTTATTCCACTGGTCCAAAAGGTTTTGAAAAAACAATTGTTTTACCTTCTTAAAGATAATAATCAATCAACAAAACCCCTTTTGCATCCTAAAAAAACTGATGCCATACGCTTTTTTGTCGATCCTTGTGAGTTCACCTGTTTTGGAGCTGAAGAACTTCAGTCAACTGTAAACAATCTTGTTTCAGTTTAGGATCATGTTGGTAGATCCTAGTCTCATCCATAGTTTTAACGCAAGATCTGTTTTATTCTGCTCCTAATTACGCTAAGAAAATTGTTATCGATTTAGTTTTTGTTGAATTGGATAGTCTAAAACGGCTTTTTAACGAATGCGCATGCAACAATAGCTTCTTCAAATGTAATTTTTCGTGTAAAATTCGTTCATCTGAGATGCTTTTAATGTCAGCAATTTTACGCTTTGTCACTTTGATCTTTACAAAAAATATCATATTCTGATAGATTTCTGGTGTTTTTGTACTTTTTGTACCACTTGTATCACCACGTTTAAACTCTAAAACCTATCGATGCTCAGGTGAAAATAAAAGTGCAGTTTCCTTTAACACTTTAACATTAGTTAATAGGTGTCGCTCTCAAAACTGTTCAACCAACCATTATATTAATGAGAAGAAAGAAGTGGATAAAATGAGAATTCAGTTTGGATTAATAACACTTTGTATATTGTATTAAATTAAAAATAAGATTTTCTTTATTTAGCACCTAAAGGTTTGCCACTAATCTATGGTTGGGTCCCGTTTATATCAGACTTAAAATATCTAGACCGATTTACACTCTTTCTACCAGTACGAGAGAGAAGGACAGTCGAAACAGTAATGCTTTTTTTCATATTCTTATGCTGTTCCCCAATTGAAGTGTATCAAGGAAGTTACGTAGTCGGTATGTAGGTACCACCACCACCCATTAGTTTTCGAGTATTTTTTTCTGTCGCACTGGGAAAACGAACTAGATTCGGAAAGCGTAGAATATAAAATATAAACAATAATTAATTTATTAATTAATTATAGTAATACATACCGTGGCGAAGATCAACCAGAAACACAAGAAATAAGCTAAATACTTCATCGTTATTATTTTCTAACAAATATAACCGTTTTTGTAAAATTATTGCTTATATATATTTTATAACGAAATATTATCAATGCAATTTTTTTTAATCAAATTTTAATTAGTGTCAGTTAAAGGTTAGGTGTATGTTTCTTGGATAAAAATGTTTTGTAATAGTTCGAAATACTTATTTAAAGGTTAAAAGATCATAATAAACATTAAAAATATTTATTTAACAACAAATGTGATTAGAAATGTAATTATATAATTTTTTGTTTAAATGGTGTAACCCTGCAATAAAAATTTGTTTTATTTAATATTTAAATGTAAATAAAACTGTATTTTTATAATTTTAACTAGTTGACTTCAGATCGTCTTACAAGTAATTTTTCCTTTGTTTTTTCTTTTTTTTTGGACTTTTTGCGATTTTTCTTGATTTTTGATTTTTATCCATTTTTCCCTAACTTTATACCGCCTTACAAGCAATTCTTTCTTTGCTTTTTTAATTTATTCATTTTTTTTTACTTTCTACAATTTTTCTTGATTTTTCGATTTTATAAGATTTTAACCCATTTTTCAGTATTTTTTCCTAATTTTTAATATTTTCTTTGTATTTTCATTTTTTTTTTCGATTTTTCTGGATTTTTCGGTTTCATAAAATTTTTAACTATTTTTACCTATTTTCTCCTAACTTTTAATTTATTTGCTTTTCTGTTAATTCCTGTTTTTTTTTGTTTTTCCCATATTTCACATTTTTTAAATTTTTGCAATCTTTTTATTTAAATTTTAATGATTTTAGCTTATTTTTTTCATGTTTTCGATTTTGCCTCACTTTCTTAACTTCTTTATTTTTAAATTTCTTATTTTGTTTCAGCTTTTTTTATTCGTAATTTTTCAATTTTTTTATGTTTTACCAATTTTTATAGATTTTTTTACTTTCATTTCATTTTCTCGTTTGTTTTCAAGTTTGGTTCATTAAAATTGTGTACACCTAATTTTAAATGAAAATTCCTTTGAGTATTATAAAAATATGTTACCAATCCTCCTTCAAGGATTATCTAGATTTTTTCGAAATTACCATAAAAGCAAAAATGTAATTGCCATGTAAAATTGGTAAACCTCTCTCATAATTTGCGTTTCGTGCTTCTACGCCTTCCGACAATTGAAACTGATCCCCTTGTTGTAAATAATTGCTTGAAGGGAAAAACCGTCGGGGTTTCTAAATGCCGTGAATAACCCCATACCGTCAGGGATTTTACTTTGTTGATGGATGGACCATACGCTTGTGATTTTTATCACTTTAATAGAGAAAAATATGACAGGGATTTGTTCCTAACATTATACAAGTAACAGGTGATACAGGAGCTGTTTATTTTAATATCTATTTGTAGAGATTAACTTTTCTTTTAAAGAAAATTACTGTGTGTATAAAAGCACCTGAGTAGCTGCTAGTTAATCCATAAAACCATATTCATTTGGTGTACGACTAAAAAACTTTAGCAATGGAAATAATCAAAAACAAATGAAAAATAAAAATTCTTTTTTAATGTTAATGTTACGACATTCTGAAAAATGAAGATGACCAGAGTGAGCTCTTTTGAATTATTATTATGAGCATAGTAGAAGCAGAACAAAAAAATTAAAATATGAGAAAAGGCAATAAAAAATTAAAAAATCGTGCCTTTACGATAAAAATATAAAGTTCAAAAAAATCTTAAAAATTGATAAAATATTAAAATAATTTTTAAACTGACATTAAGGAGAAATTGAAAAAATGTCACATCCAGTGGGACTCGAACCCACCATCACTGCCTTATACGCAGGCATGCTTTAACCACTTAAGCTATTGCATGATTCAGTGGTTAGGAAGCGAAACGTTATAATGAATTCAAATCCCATCAGATATGAAATTCACTCACTTCCTCCTTAAGCACATGTTACATGACGTTAATGAGAGAGAAGTTTTGTCAAATCGACAATTGATACATCAAACTCTAAGTCACTTTATCTGATGGGATTTGAATTCATTATAACGTTTCGCTTCCTAACCACTTAATCATCCAATAGCTTAAGTGGTTAAAGCATGCCTGCGTATAAGGCAGTGATGGTGGGTTCGAGTCCCACTGGATGTGACATTTTTTCAATTTCTCCTTAATGTCAGTTTAAAAATTTCTTGTTTGTTTAATTTCTAAATTTCAAAAATAGGTTGAGAGTTATCTCAAAAATAATAGTTTACTAAAAAAATCAATGGTTCCGGTCTCCTAACCGAATAAAAATATGAGACAGGGCACAAATAAAGTGACTTAGAGTTTGATGTATCAATTGTCGATTTGACAAAACTTCTCTCTCATTAACGTCATGTAACATGTGCTTAAGGAGGAAGTGAGTGAATGTCATATCTGATGGGATTTGAATTCATTATAACGTTTCGCTTCCTAACCACTTAATCATCCAATAGCTTAAGTGGTTAAAGCATGCCTGCGTATAAGGCAGTGATGGTGGGTTCGAGTCCCACTGGATGTGACATTTTTTCAATTTTTCTTAATGTCAGTTTAAAAATTTATTGTTTGTTTAATTTCTAAATTTCAAAAATAGGTTAAGAGTTATCTCAAAAATAATAGTTTACTAATTAAAATAATGTTATTAATTATTCATGTGTGATATTTCATCAACAATCAAATGAGCACTTTTTATAACTCTTGCGTTAAAAAAGGTTTTAACCTACAGAAAAAGTTTTTCAGCATCAAATAAATGGAAACTATGTTAATAGAAACTTCTAGTCAAAAAAAAAAGAGTGTGCGTGTAACCTTTACGCGCGATTGAAGTAAAACTTTTTGACGTACGTATCGGAAAATAAACATTTAATTACAATTCAATTATATTTATTGTCTATATACTTTACAAAAAATGAGATGTTATATTTATATTATTCATTAGAAATAGGAATTTGAAAGTTATCATTATTTTTTATATATGAAATAATAGGTTTATGATAACTAAAATGTGAAACATAGATTTTACTCTCTAAATACCATTAATGTATTTGAAACCGTTTGAAAATTTCATAAATAAATTTTGAAAATTTAAGCTCCTCCCATAGCTGAAATCACACCGTTACTTCCATCAGAATCTTCCATTAGAATCTAACGTTAAAGTTACCCCTAGTCGTGCCTAAAGAAGTTTTGCTTCAATAATAGGTAAACAATATTCAAAATATACACACATTACGTTTAGAATGTGTGATTTTGTAGCTGTAATACAACAAAACACAAGAGCCTTCGATAGTTAGATAACCATTTCATTTTGTAGCATTTTATAGCATATTCCATAAAATTTAAAATCCTAAGTTGAGTTTGTTTTCTTCAGTTCTACGAAGGATCTGTTATTGCTGGTAAAAGATCAGCCATCCTGACTAGTGGTTTTATGGCCTTTATGGCTACCTAATCAAACCTAAAATAAGTATAAGCAAGTGTTAAAACATTTCGAATATTATTATTTTATGAACAAAAACGTGCAACATGCTTCTTTACTTAACGTAAAGCTTCCCTATAAACAATTATTTACTATCATAATATGTATGTATGTATGTAAACAAAGTGCTTAACACTTTATTTAGTACATTATTATGTTAACATATAGTATATTTGGATATTGCTAAAATCAATGTAGTTGTTTGTCATATTGACAATTTATTAATAATTTTAATGTAAATTGTTATTTATAAGATTTTAGTAAAGCAGTAACTTTAAATGTTGTTTCTCTTTTTAGGTGAGTTAATTAGTCTTAAGAATGTTTATGTTTATGTTTTGTATTTGTGTAATAAATCTCCACTCTTTTTAGAGCAACTCAATTCTGGTTATAGTTTTACTGTTCTTTAAAATATCCAAGAAATATTATAAATCCCATTATATGAATATAAACTTACTTAATCAAATCATAATGAATGTCGCTGTCTCGTCTTTTTTTCATTTTTATTTTTCTTCAAATCTTTCACAATTTCTTTTTCTTTTAGCTCTTTAAAGCTATAAAACGAAAATAGCTAGGTATAAATAATAGGTATAAATAATTAGGTATAAATAGTGTAATTACACACCAAAAAGAAAATGTATGCATATAGAGTAGGTACTCACTCATTTTGATTCAACATTTTTTCATCACTTTCTTCATTACCACCAATGTATTTCGTTTGACAAGCTGTCAATTCATACAATTACAGATTTAATTTTATTTAATATACTTAGTAGGCGGAATCGTGTTAGGTATTTTGTATCAGGTTTTGTTTCCGGTACGCGGTACATTAGACTGACGACACGTCCGTTAGAATTTCTGAGTTACCCCTAGTCGCCGCTAAAGAAGTTTTACTTCAACAAGTATTTAAAAGTTTTAAAAAGTAAAATCGCATGCATTAACTAGATCTATGTATGCGAGTTGTTACACTGTACAAAAACAAAAGTATTAAGAAATTCTACTTATACATGCAATGTAAAACAAAGGGTTATTATACTGAATAACAATAACTGTTCTGCCCTTTTATACTCTCACTTGTAATAGATTTGTGCTTTAGATTTTACTTGACAACTTAATAATTTATAACAGGAAACTCAAAATAAAGAAGATTTATTATAATAACGTACATATTTGAACGGAACGCAACAAGACTCTCAACATTTTTTTGTGCCCTTTATAATCACTTTTAGTTAATATGCAGGACAAATAACACAAATATTATCTAACAAATGTGCTTAGATTTAAGGACCGTTATTTTTTTATCAGGCTACTTGTTCTTATTTTCTCTGTCACATTTTTATAAAAGGTAAAGAACAACCTTTTTTTTTATTTTTACTTAGTAACTGATTCCTTTGACCGGATGACTTGACTTGAAGTTTTATAGTAAGATCGATCAAGAGGTCCGACAGAACTGGCTTTTTGTTCATTTTTTCTTCTGAAGATGGAAACTTTTGCTTAAAAGAATCTTATTTAGATTAATAGTTTTAAAAAAGAGTAATTATCCAACCAATAGCAGTGTAAGATATGAAGATTAAATAAGGTGGAACCCTAATTAACGGCTTTTTCTCTTTAGACATTTTTTATTTTAAGTAGGTACTTTTTTGTTGATAATTCACCTATTTTTCGCTATAAATTTAATCCACGACTCGCTCTCCTCCTGTCTCCGTGTTGCCGACTATTTTATAGTTTTCACTTAATTTAGCTAAGCCAATAGTTATTTTTATATTTTTCTTTTTCTATAAATAAAAGAGAACACAAAATTTGAAAAAAATGTGGATATAAGATTAATATCGCCATAATTGATTAAACGTTTGGTATACTGATCGAAAACCAATTTATACGTTAATCAAATATTATCCAACTTTCATTGTATACATATACATCTAAAGAAAAATATAATCCCGAAAATCACACACTTGAGTCCCAAGGATTCCAACAGCGAGAAAGGTAATTCACAGGCAGAATATCCCGATGCTAGTCTCGGCCTTTTGTCATATCTAGCTGAGGGAATTTTCAACGAAATGGCTCTTTGTTAAGTGCATTTATGATGTTAGAAGTAGCCTCTTATTTAAAATTATAATTCTC
The DNA here is from genome assembly GCA_964028335.1 of Altica lythri. Classification (NCBI taxonomy): domain Eukaryota; kingdom Metazoa; phylum Arthropoda; class Insecta; order Coleoptera; family Chrysomelidae; genus Altica; species Altica lythri. The sequence goes on along the minus strand of OZ034808.1, from coordinate 8,172,675 downwards.
AAGAGCACTTCAGTATTTACTGAAGGTATGTTAGAGAAGGACAACTGCAACTTGTGGTGATTCTGGAATATTATGATTCTCACAAAGTGCATAACCGGATGTTTCTGTGGTAGTTTGCTCGAAATAATATTTTGAGGATTTAGTAATACTTTTAACATATCAGAAGTTTAGAATGTGTACGTTTTAAAAAACTTTTAAACAGTTAAATTTTAATGATGGTTAATTCCTCTTTTTAAATTGTATCCGCTTAAAAATTGTTCTTGGATAACAAATTATCTCTTTGATGTCCTATCTCTTTTCTACCAAGTGAACTTTAGTTTTAATTCTGTTTGTTAAAGTTTGTTTTGAGTTATGCCTGACATTATTGCACTTAAAATTTTTGCCAACGTAAGACTCTGCTGTTTGAATTAAAAATTTATAAACCTGACGCATTAAGAAGTTCTTATGTTAGTTATGTTAGGTAATTCAATTTTTTGCTTTCCTCTTGTGCGTAGAGAGAGATTTAAATTTTTATTGGATTGGATGACTTTCCTAATTGTGTCATATTTGATATCTTCTCAATCACACTTTTAAAGATTGTTGTAGGATTTTCTTTACAAAAAAAATTGCATAAAGAACTTGGCAGTGTTGGAATTGAAATAAGTTAGAGTGACAACTCTAAGTAAAAGTGAGATATAAGAGCTCGGTTTTATGACAACGATTTATTCAATTTTATAAGATTTTCCCAATTTTTGCAACCATTTCCAATTTTTCACAATTTTTGTTTTTATCATGATTCTTTTAAAATAATTTTTTCTAATTTCCAGTTTTTCGAAAACAAGTTCGTAAGAAACTACCCGGTCCGATTTATGAAAGGACAACTCATGGATTTTCAACAGGACAACGAACCTGGCCATAACGCGCTATCTGTGAAGCAATATTTGGCCAATAAACGCAGTCCACTTCTCGAACACAGGGTAAATAAGAATAAGATTAGGATTCCGCACCTAAAATTACATAAAAAATACTTGTTTTGTGTAAAAAATAAAAAATATTTCTAGAACTTCAGTTTTTTGCAACTTTTAGCATAAGTACTAAGCGATTTTTTACAATTTACTCGAATTTTTTTATGCATACGGATAAAATGGTCATTAAATTTGTTTTCAGCTTTTTAAAATACACATCAGTATATGGTCCTTGTCAAATTTACATACCACTTTTTTGTGTGCCAGTTGCATTTAAAAAAACTTTTTACTATGTTTAGTGTGATTTCAGGTCATTAATTTTATTTACGTTGATGTAAAAACCATGTGTAATAGTATATTACGTATCAAGAGTGGTAAATAGGATATTACGTACGAGTGGAAAAGTTACGCACGAAGCCGCGTAGCGGCGAGTGCGTAATTACACGAGTACGTAATACCTCTTACCACTCGAGTTACGTACTATGCTTTTTCTACGACTCAATATTTTAATTTTAATTCTAAATATTTGACATCTCTTAAAAAATATATGACGAAATTTGCCGTTTAAAATAACATTTATCAAAGTAGTGACAATAAGTAACATCCTAGATTAAATAATAATTTAAAATGTAATATATGTTGCCTATATCTGTTTTATTTATATTTTATTTTTTAATAAAAACTATTATATATTTATGTTTTTAAATTGACTAAAAGTTTGTAAATAGACCAAATAAAGTAGTACGTACATAAAAAATTTATTGCAATTTGATTAAACAAAGAAATTTAAGTTTTCTTATCTAAACGCACATGTATGTTATGATATCTCATTACGTGCATGTTATTGTTAAATGTCACTTACACGGAAAGTCTACAGTGCGATTTTTGACGTTTACAGTCATGGGCGTAGAAAAACATATTTTCGTATTTTATAGTAAACTACAATTTCCATTAATACATGCATTTGTTTTCTATTTAAGAATATTTCTTTACTTTCATTTCAAGTCAAGTTTAAATGATCTGCGATGAATTGGTTCAATTTCTTTCCAATTCCTCTCTTTTACGAATGCAGAAATCGTAAATAAAAGTTATCCTTTCCTTATTCGAAATTTATAAGTTTCGACTAAGTTGAAAGTTTTAAAGCAGCGTTAAGGACTTTATGAGAAAGCTCTGATTTAGATAATTTCAGTATGCGCTGCATCTACGCATTGAGACGAGATTAAATGACAAAAGAGAACATGTTTCATAGTCATGATAAAGTCTGGAATTTCTTAACAATGGCATTCTCAAGTTATTTTACTTTACATTTACTATGCATAGAATGGATATTCCGTCAATAAACGCGACCATAAATTTGCTAAATCTCTTCGGAGAGCTTAATGGCTTTAAAGCCTATTGAATAATATTCCTCTCTGGAATCCAAGAAGAATGCTGGTATTAAAATTTAGTCTGAGATTCGATTTTTTATACTAAGTAGTTCTTATGTAATTAAACTTCTACTAATAAACTCTAAATATATATATTATATAATAAGGTTGTTTAAAAAGTTTTGAAAGCGACACATATTAACCAGTAGAGGAATCAAAATTTATCCGCTATTGTCATATTTCATCTTTTATTTGAATACACAAAAAAATCTATTTTGACTTGTCTATTCATTCTTTTTTTACAAGACATTTAAAGTTGATATGACAGTGCGTTTTGTTAAAATGGAAAATACCAAATATCGTGCATTGATAAAATTCGTTGTTTTGGATAGCAACAGAAATTTATACAAAAATTAAATGAATGAATCAGCTCCTTCATTTCCAACTGAGTATCGATGAGTTTAAACGTGTCCGTACAAGCGTCGAATATGAACCACCTAGTGGACGTCCAAAAAGTGCAATAGCACCAGAATTCTTTTAGCAATTTTGTTTGTAAAGATTTAAGTTTGACTAAGCTTGAAATTGCTAATACCATAGGCATCTTAGCTGAAGAATATGGAGGACTCTTGAATATACCATTATGATCCTAAATGAAAGAAGAACGTTTACAGTGAACACAAGCTGATTTTTCAGCTCCAAAATAGCTGAAGTCAGAACGATCGAAAAAAAATTATGGCATCAGTTTTTTGGGATGCAAAAGGGGTTTTGTTAATTGATTATCTTAAAAAGGTAACAAGATTAACTCTATTGTTATTCGGGAAAAAAGACCCAGAACATCCATCGTATTCACCAGATTTGGCTTCCTCCGAGTATTACCTCTTCAGAAACTTGAAACAATTCCGTCGTGGAAAGTGTTTTTCGTCGAATAAAGAAGCTATTACAGCCGTGAAATAACATTTTGCAGTGCTTTCGGAAATCATTACAAAAAACCAATTTCGTTAAAAAATACACATTCATTTATGTTTGCTTTCAAAACTTTCAACCAACCCTATATAGTTAGCTGTACAATTTTCTGCCAACTCTATTTATATTGTATAAATAAATTTATTAATGCACCCAAATGTACACACTATATATATCAAAAAGTTATTCATATCCGATTCATTAATGAAGCAGCAATTTGAAAATCAAATTCGCCGGTATCAAAGCCATAAAGGAAATTGAAAACAAATTTATTTGTACAGATAAACTTGTTTAGTCCCACCTATAGATCGCAAATTTATATTTGCACAGGATATTTACTGGCGAAGAGTCGGAACATTTGAATCAGCCTTGAACCAAGTTTTATTCATAGTTAGACTGTTATTGCAGTTGGAGTGTATTCAAAGTTTTCTATGGAAGCAGAGAAATCAATTTGTGGTCTAACAAGAATTTATTCTATCAATTTTGAATCAGAATATTTAATAGTCTTTATGGAAATTAAATTTCTCTAGAAAGAGTAAAGATAACACTATGTAAATTTAATTATAAAAAACAAATAAGTGAGGTGTGTGTCCGTGTACGAATAGCTAAAATTATCGGGGTTGTACGAAAACTTTCCAACCTTAACATGATTGACGCATTTTTCATCTAAAAGCGAAAAATATATGTATTTTTTCTAAGATGAAAGCCCTCTAAAATATATCCACCACCGAAATTAAGTTAGCGTGAAATAGTAATAGATTTTTTTAATTCATACATCAAAAAATTGCTCCCTAAATGCTCCATTAGAATCCGCAATTGCTCCAGTAATTAATTATTTTTGTAATTAGTTATTTGCAATTAAAATTACGGAATTTATTTTTTCTATATCTCAACAAATTACAATTTTTTGGAATTTTTGTTTTATTAATAAATTGCTCCCGATGAGATCTTTAGATATACGTGGTATGAACAACGAGTGAGTGACTCTCCCCACCCTTCCTTTTCCGTTTCTCATTTTTGTGACGTCACCATCGCAATTAAGTTAGCGTGAATTATGAATTTTTTTTGTAACTCGAACATCACTAAATTGCTCTTTAAATGCTCCCTCAGAATCCGCAATTGCTCCAGTAATTAGTTTATTTTTTAATTTATTATTTGCAATTAAAATACGGAATTTATTTTTTCCACATCTCAACAAATTGCAGATTTTTTAAATTGTTTTTTTATCAATAAATTGCTCCCTAAATGCTCTTTCAGAAACCGCAATTGCTCCAGTAATTAGTTAATTTTTTAATTAATTATTTGCAATTAAATTACAGAATATATTTTTTGTATATCTTAAAAAATGACAGTTTAAAAAAAAATCATCAATAAATTGCTCCCTAAATGCTCTCTCAGCAACCGCAATTGCTACAGTAAATAGTTAATCTTTTAATTAATTATTTAAAATTCAAATTACGAAATTTCTTTTTTCCTATATTTTAACAAATTACTTTTTTTAAATTCATTTAAATTCCTCCCAATTAGATCGGTTGATATTCGTTGATTTTTATTCCAAAATATTCTTTATACGGAATTAATCAAAATTATTAATTACATTTTACATTTGTAAACTGCTACCTACTGCAAATTCCGTAATTTTAATTGCAAATAATTAACTAAAAAAATGACTTATTACTGGAGCAATTGCGGATGCTAAGAGAGCATTTAGGGAGCAATTTGTTGATGAAAAATAATATAAAAAAAACTGTAATTTAGTGAGATATAGAAAAAATAAATTCCGTAGCTAATTTCAATTGCAGATAATTAATTTAAAAAATTATTAATTACTGGAGCAATTGAGGATTCTAAGGTAGCATTTAGGGAACAATTTATTAATGAAAAAAAAATAAATAAAAAAAACCGTAATTTGTTGAGGTGTAGAAAAAATAAATTCCGTAAATTTAATTAAAAATAATAAATTAAAAATTGACTAATTACTGTAGCAATTGCGGATTCTGAGAGAGCATTTAGGGAGCAATTTATTGATGAAAAAAAAACTGTAATTTGTTGAGATATAGAAAAAATAAATTCCGTAATTTTTATTGCAGATAATTAATTAAAAAAATTATTAATTACAGGAGCAATTGAGGATTCTAAGGGAGCATTTAGGGAACACTTTATAAATGAAAAAAAAAACTGTAATTTGTTGAGGTGTAGAAAAAATAAATTCCGTAAGTTTAATTGCAAATAATTAATTAAAAAATTAATTAATTACTGGAGCAATTGCGGATTCTAATGGAGCATTTAGGGAGCAATTTTTTATGTATGAATTAAAAAATCTATGAATATTCCACGGTAACTTAATTGTGATATATCCACCGATATATATTCTTGTTTGTATACTTTCTAAAAATTTTAGTCCCAATAACAGATGGCGCTACTAGTATAGGATATTTCTTAAAAGTCCTATTTACTTTGCGATATACTTCGTATGTTGTTCATTCTAAGCAATATTTCACTTAAAAGAAAATTTTTATCAAAACAGTTGTGAATATTACATGGGATTCGCAGTAACTTTAAACTAAACACGTGACCTTTAAAGAGTTCTAAACTTTAAACTACCAGTTTAGTAGAACAGTTGTGTTTTCTGTATTAAAAAACATACTGGCTACGGATTTCGTGTTTAAAAATAATTGTATTTTTTTCGTTTCCAATTCTAGCAGTTGTGTTTTTGTTGATTTTCCATTTAATTTAACGATGCAGATACTGCAAGCATGATTAAAAAAAATATCATTAAGTTTGTAAATTCTATTGAATTACATATTTATGTTTGTTCCAATTTGAAAACATTTTCAGATGCACCTACAAAGTTCTATTTTTCTAGTTTAACACATGTCTATAACATCAATTCAGTGAAAACATCTGTGTTCTAACACGCTACTTTAAATTTTCCGGGAAATCGTTCATATTTATAGAAAATTGTTGTATATTGTTTCAATTGCTACCTTTATTCCTATTATTTTCGAAGTAGTTTCAAGAAATTGGGTTAATGAAATATTGATCAACTAATTCTAAGAAATAAAATAGACCTTCTACTATATTATCTAAATCAACATATAAAAACCATCAAGGATATAATAAAATTTTTCAAAATATTAAACCCACAACAAGCTATTCATCAACAGATGTTTTTCACGGAAGAAGTTCATTGGCGTACGTTATCCGAAGAATGTCGGAAATTTATAGCTGCTGTTAGAAAGTTCCGGAAACTAGATCTGCTATGAATAATTCAGATTATGGAATAAGGGCAATCATAACATTCATAACAACTTTAAATCGGATGAGCGTAATGTTCGAAAACTTTTCCATGTGACTTTTAATATAATATAAAGTTCGAATAAGAAGTTATGTGTGATCCATACAAACCAGATTTTACCTTGAGAGATAATGGTTTTAATTCAGTTTTAGTTTAAAATTACAAATATTGATAAAACATAAGAGTATTGAAACTATAACAAGTGAACAGTATTTTGGTATGAAATTGAGTTAAGAGGTTAAGACTAGCTATAACACTTACAAAGTTCTTAAACAGTGAATTTATTTTTGTGGAAAGCACAATGTGATACGGTGGGTGATCAAATTATTATATTGTATTGTAAGGACAGTAAAGCATCATAGTGTGGTCTATCATAAGCAGTCAAAGAACTGGTAGACTCTAGATTGCCGAAGGAAAAATGCGGCAGGACAAGTACTTGAAAGTACTGCAAACAAAAATGCTTCCCCAGGTCCAGGAGGGGTTCCCGTATAAGGGTTATGTATGATACGCACCTTGTCACAAGGGAAAAACTGTTAAAAAAATTCATTGCTGACAACCAGATAAAGATTCTTGACTGCCATGCAATTTGCCAGATCATAATCTAACAGAAAATCTTTGGAAGCTCATGACGATGGTGTAATGCTGTGATATTATATTTACAGTCGGATTCGTCAAGTGCCCCGAAATACTCTTCTTCAATGCTCTCATTTTTTTACCTCCGAATCATTTTTTAAAGTTAGGGAGCTAAATTTGATAAATATGGTGGATGAGGGAACAGTTCAAACTTTAATTTGTTGATCTTAGCCATCGCAATGATCGACAAATGAGCAGGTGTTTTGTCGTGATAAAAAATGTTTGTTTTCTTTGCTGAGGGTGGACATTTTTCTTACATTTCGTCTTTCAAACGTTGCATACTATGGACCACGGTTGGTCTTACACTTTTGTAGAAAATCAAGGAAAATAATTCTTTTCGCATCCCAAAAAACAATAACCATGACCTAATTCGCACAAAAGTACTGTTTTTGCTTTCTTTGGAGTTGATTCAACTGGTCCAATTCTTTTTTTTTTCTACTGTTGTTTAGTTTCAGGAGTTTTATTATTGAACCCAAGTTTTATCCGCAGTTATTTATCGATGCAAAATTCCTGAGGTTTTGCTTGTATAGTACTAAATTCTCAGTTAAAATCATCTGAAGACACAGGATACAAGTCCAATTAAGTATAGGTGCGTATGCTACAGTGTTTCAGGCTGAAGTAATAGCCATACAACACTGTGCAACAGAGATCGGGTAAAACCGTAGGCTAGAAAAGGCCCAGGAGTGGTAGGAAAAACCACCCAGCAAGCGACAAGCCAAAGTATTCATAAAAAGACACTAGGTAAGCGAAATTTACTACAGAGCTGTTATCACAAAGGCGAAACGATTTCAGAATGATTGTCAGTCTCTTGACAGGACATTGTTGGCTTAGAGTCAGTTAAACTTGGCAAAAGAAGATATCTGTTGATACTGCCGTGAGGAGAAGGAAATTTCATTTTATGTCCTATGCCAATATGATGTGTATGTGGTATTGGGAGATGAGAAACTAGTTGCTCCAAGTTACATGAAGGGGCCACTGTCAATGTAATTAAGTCTCATCAAAAGGACAGGGCTAGAGATGATGGGTATTGTCTTAAGTTTTGGTAATACAGGCAATGAATATCTATGTATCTATCAATATCGATATCTATCAATTTGAATTCCTTATAAAATTTCTTATCTCTTTTAATCAGTTTACAACACTAATTAACTTATGTCTTAATAAGAACATAAGATAGAGAAAAACTAATGAAATATTTTAATTTATTATAAAACTACCTACTCAGATTACTTAACGCTAGATTCCCGTTTTTGACACATTTTTATATTTATAATGTAATATTTCGCTCCGTAGATCCCATGTATATAATTATTTCATTAGTCTCTGGAAGCCAAAGCTTGTAGACATTATAATAACGTAATTTTATTTCTTAGCCTAGAAAAAAGTGTTGTTTACTGTCTTTACTTGCTAGCATCTGCACCATGATGGAAGTTTTATTTTTCATAACGCCAATTCTAATAGATAAAACGCTGCATACTAACCGTAGAACAAATTAGATAACCTTAACGGTAAAATTTTAACGCTTTTCTGAAACTCGTTTACAGAATGTATAAATTCGATGGTAATACATTGACTTTATTCGAACATAAGATATGTTAATTGAGTATACGTTTGTGCCTAAAATATTCTGAATAATTTAATCAGCATGCATTTCACAAACATTCTGGTGTATTACCATGTAGCCACAATATTTTATCTGTACGAAACTAAAACATAGATTTATATATAGGTTTCTAAAGCAGTGTGTGTGTGTGTGTGTGTGGCAAAAGCCTAATATTGAAAGAGCATCTGCAACTTTTTCGTTTTGCCACATTTACCGAATTTTCAACAGCCGAATCGGTGTAATATTAAATTATTGATGCTGAATGGCTTGCTCTGCCGACAATATTACATTTTCACAAAATTTATGAGTCTGAACTATTTCTTATTAAGAAAAGTCGCAAGCCAGATTTAGCTCAATCTATATTGACAATTTCATATGTAATTGGAATTTTCTAAAGTCAAAAAAGAAAAAGATTCGAAAAGTTTATGCAGCTTCTAAATTTGTAAGTCATAATAGAAACATAAAAAACTGATAATTTCAATTTACACCCTCAACCTCATTTGAAATGATTCAAGAATTGCGGTTTACAGTTTTTTTTTGCGATATTTTCCAGTTTTTCATGATTTTACCAGTTTTTAATGATTTTTCTAGTTTTTTTATGATTTTTCCAGTTTTTAAACATTTTTACAGTTTAGTAAACTAATTATTTTGAGATCTCTCTTATGGAAGTTTTGCAATTTAAAAAATGAACAGACAAAAAAATGACATTAAGGAGAAATTGAAAAAATGTCGCAACCGACAGGACTGAAACCTGTAATCTTTATCTTAACGAGGTAACGCTTTAGGCGAAAGTAAATCATATCTAATATTTTGGATAGTTTTTTATTGAACTTACTACATATGTTATTAGTTCACATCAGTGATGTACGAGGGTTGCTTTTAAAGACTGCCACCTGACATGAAGATGGTAATACTATTTAACTAGATGAGGAATGTGTTGGCATATATGTAAAAAATATATTCTTTGGTTAGTTGTTTTTTGACAATCACTAAAGTGAGTCATTGTGAAGCTTTTCATCAAATTGGAGAAAATTAAATACCTATCAGGCTGTCATTAAGTATTTGTTTCTAAAAGGAGTTGTAGGCTACATACTGAGACATGATGCATCTAAGAGGATAAAGTTTTGAGGGACTAAACTTAATTTGACCTGATGGACGATGAGCGTTGTTCAGAAGGTCCAAAATCGCAAAATTTAGTAGTTACACCAAGAAAGCTCAACAAATGGTACTGAACGACTTTCGAATAAAGTTTAGAGAGCTATAGGCATATTTAAAGATTGCTTTCGTCAGATATTGGTCGAAGAATTTAGCATACGTAAGTAAGCAGCAAGGATCAAAAAAGCATTCGGTTGAACATTTTCAAAACTCTTTTGAGGAGATTTAAGCATTACAGTAGGTTGCAAATAGTGAACCTACTTTAAAAAAGGGGAAGAAGACGTTTTGTTTGGCTGGCAAACTGATGTAATTTTTTAGATAGCCACATAATTACTTAATAAAGTAAACAGAAGTTTCTAAAAAAACGACTGCATCTAAAAAAACTGCCTTTTTACCAAGACTGTTGACCCTTCAGCTAGTGCTAGCTAAACTGCACAATAAATTGGTTAACCAATCGACTTTTTCCCTAGATCTGTTTTTCAGGCACTTTTTCGTGTTTCTTAAACTAAACATTTGGCTTGGAGGACAGATATGTCTATCGAAGGAGGCGACGATGTTACACCTAATAATAAGACAGAAATTATTAAATTTGGAAGGATAAAATAAGTTAAAACAGCGCTGGAAAAAAAATGTTTTAACTGGAAAAAAGCTCAAGAAAAGATTTATTGAACGAGGTGATAATATCATACCTAACACAAAGACAAAAATGTTATTTGGAAGGATTATAAAAGTTAAAGCATTGGAAAAAATGTATTAACTAGAAAAAAACTATATAATAGATTAGATTAGATGTTTATTGGGTTGGCTGTTAGCCTGTATCACTGCGACCTTCGCAGATCTACTGTGACCACCCATTATCTCAAGAATAGGATTAGAGAACCTTGTCCAGCCCTGCCCTCTTAATGAGACTTAATAGCATTGACAGTGGCCACTCCGCATGTTGTCTTCCTATTTTGTGAATTGACGTTTTGTGACTAGACCTTTTTCAGGTAAAATTTTTCCCATTTTGTGCCTAGCCAAATTTTTACCTGAAAAGACCCGAGATGAATTTCCCGTTTTGTGACTAGCGTAAAATAAAGCCAATTATTTTAATACCTTCCTGATTTAATGATTTTAACTTAAAAATCGTGTTTTCTTAAATAATAGTCATATGAAATATAAAATACATTTATTACAAAATAATCTAACATTAAATAATCATCAAAGAAACTTATATACATTTTTAGTCGGTAAAATAATTGCTAAAGGAAAATTGTCATTGCAAGTGGATGATTTTCAAAATTCTTCATAATCCACATCCAACCATTGTCCACTTTCTCAGGAGGAAGATGTGCTAATGCAGCACCGATTCTTATGTGGGTACACACTATTTTGTTTTCCTTGAATAGAGAAGTTAATCCAATTTCTTGCACTTTTCGCCATAAACATTGGTTAAAATGAAAATTGCAACCATTAATGTTTATATTAGGGAAGGTTTTCTTAAGTACCTGGAAGGTAGCCACTTCAAAATCAATTTTAAAGTTTTTTGGTTTCCACTGTGGTTATGTTTTTCAATTAAAGAAAAAAGCCTGGTATACGTCATTTCCTTTTTATCTGGCAGCAAGGCAACAATAGCAGGAACAATATTGGTTTCAGTGCCCATGCTGCCAACATCGGCGTGGATTGTATAAAGCTGCTGAAAATGTTTAGAAAAGCTACCAGTGTCTGTTGCGCTTTTAGCGAAGCAAAAACCAATATTTTGTCCTCTTTGCCATCTTCAAACATGAATAGAAAGTATAAACTCCCCCGAAAAGAAAAACATCGTTAAAAGGATTATCATTATCTTAATACGTTTCATTATTGGGGAAAACCTAACATTTAAGAGATCATAAAATCACATTTTATTCACAAAATGGGTATTCATTAGGGGTCTTTAACAGGTAAAAAATTCTCTAGGCACAAAATGGGAAAAATTTTAATCCAAAAAGGTCTAGTCACAAAACGGGAATTCATAAAATAGGAATATACCCTCCGCATAACTTGGAGCAGCCAGTTTCTCCTCTCCCAGTACTAGATACCGCGTCCTTGCAAGGCCTTCGCATTGGCATAGGACATGAAATGCGGTTTTCTCCTCCTCTTGGCAGTATCGACAGATGTCTTCATCTGCTAAGTTCAACTGACTCATGTGTTTCTTGAGCCTACAATGTCCTGTCAAGAGACTGACAATCATTCTGACATCGTTTCGCCTTTGTGATAGCAGCTCTGCAGTAAACTTCGCCAAGTGTCCCTTTATGAAGACTTTGGCTTGTCGCTTGCCCGGTGATTTTTCCCACCACTCCTGGGCCTTCTCTAGCCTCCATTTCTCAATGGCTGCCTTTCTGAATGTTTCAGCAACTCGGCCGAATGGTTCCGGGCCAATCATTGAGGTATTATCTCCCGCACGGGCCAATTCATCAGCCTTCTCATTGCCTCGAAACCCTGAGTGTTCTGGTATCCATGCCAAAAAAAAAATATATAATAAAAATAACATTTAAAAAACAAATAACTTGTTTATTATTTAGGTCGAGAACGCTTCAGAAAACCATCGTAAAGATAGAGTTATTTTACTCATAAAATCTATATAATAATTTTGATATAAATAATGACTAAACTTTATGCAGTATAAATTTTATTCATTCCATATAAAACAAATAAAAAACTTTTCAATTACATGACCATAACAACACTTGTCTAAAAAAAGTTTTTGTCACAAATTTTATCGTGTAAATAAAAAACTAACAATGCAAAAGTTTTGTACATATATACGAACTTTTTATTGTTTATCATTGTTGGAAATAGAATTCAGATGATTGCGGTCACATATGTAACCCACATCTGGTTTCTCATACGTTTCTATCAAATTTATTTTATAATCGATGCCAATGACTCTAAAGTTTTATTTGATTGAAAAGAAAGATATTGGATTCTTATAAAATATTGATGAGTCTGCATCTTTCGAAAAATTTAACGTTTATACAGACGTTCTTTCAAGGATTGTACAGATATTTAACTTAGATATGAATTGAATGGTAACTACAATAAATATTATTTTGGGAAAAATTGATATTACATAAGCGTACAAACAAAAATATGACACCAATCCAAATTTTAAATTTCTATAAGTTTATTTTTAAGTTCTTACTAAAGATCTGATAAAAATATAGGTACTTACATAAAAGAGAAAAAGCTTTAGTGGACTTACCTGAAAAGAAAAATATATTAGTTCGTTAAAATTAGTCAAATAAATACACAGAAATTAATCTAAGAAACTTTTATCAGTTTTGGTGAGTAGTTTTTCTGATCGTTGTCAATACCTTGAATTGCAACCGTTTGCAGGACTTTTTTTATTAAATTTATAGTTCTTGACCTAATTCGGAGAAAATATTGTCACGTCTGGTGGGTGGGGGGATGTGAGAATGTGCCATAGTGTTATTGGATGAGGGGTAGCTTACTGAAGGCACGTTCCACCCTGGTCGTGGTTATTTACCCCCTGGTTAGGTATCCTGCTGAAGGCCGAAATAACTAAAAACAATAATCTTACTAATCTTACCAAATAAAAGACATGGTGGCATGTCATTACTCACGCAAATACGTCAAGAGTCACAACGGCCCAGACCCAAGGGTCTGTTTTAGGGACACGCCAAAGGGTGACCCTTACAGACAACCTCAGACTCCGAACTCCCCGTGTCCGACCTCAACAACTTGCTTTTATAGCCAATTCATATTCTACGTGAGAATAAAAATTAAACTATTTAAACACGTGTTTTATTACGTATAAACTAATAAATTAATATCTAGGGCAAAACTGCCCTCTCATCGTATGTGACAATATAAAGCTGGAAACTATATTTGTTTTAAAGGTAAGTCTTTTCCGTTTATCCGTAACAAGTACTCTTTAAAGCTAGGCTATTTATGGGACGTTTTGGTGAAAGAAATTATGGTTATTATGCTAAAACGACCCAAAGCGTCATAGTGTTGACAAATCGTAAAAGTTCTCAATAATAAAAAAACCTATTTTACACAAACAAATATTTGCAATTCACCAATAATTTACACTTTATTGCATTTGTTTTCTGGTAAGAAGAATCAAGTGCAAGATAACGTGGAAAAGCAGTACCTATATTTAAAACTAAAAAACAAAACTTGCTAGTCGTGGATTTAAACTTTGTTTCTACAGTTTTTTCATTGTTTTACGATTTGTTGAATTTTGTAACTGAAGTGTTTTATTATGTTCAGTACGATCTCTAAAAAGCCTCAGAAAATCCATAGGTTTAACAATTAATAAAACAAAGTAACTATAATCTATCTATCTATATATATAAAAGCGAAAGTTCACTCATCACCGTATCTCAGAAACTATAAGACATACAAACTTGAAATTTGGCAGGTAGGTTCCTTATAGGGTCTAGACGTCCGCTAAGAAAGGATTTTACGAATCTCTACCCCTAAGGGGGTAAAACGGGGGTTGGAAGTTTGTATGAAAGTCGTATGTTTTTAAAATAAGGGACTTGAAAATTAAAATGTTTTCTTTAGAGGTTGTGGAGGTGTACAAGTTTTGTTCCAAATTAGTTAGTAATATTTGTTTTTTTCTACGTTGATTAAAATTATGTTTATTTCAAAGTTTCATGCCAATTAGGTGCTAGCTTAGTTTTTTTTTCATTGATTATACTGACGTTTATATCAAAGTGTCATATCGATTACTTACTTAAAAAAGTTAGTATTTTTCGTTAAGTAAACTTACGTTTGTTTGAAAAATGGATGGAGAAATTGTAACAGTCACAGTTGAATGAGTGAAAGAGATACCTGGCGATGGAGCGTGTTTATTTTCATCTCTGTCTTATTTGCTTTATGGAAATATTTCAATGGCTGCTCAAGTTATAGCTAATATAGTAAGCCACGTGTCCAACGATTGGCAAAGATTTAGGTATTTTACTATGGACCGATCCGGGACCCCTTACCATACAAAACACCTTTATGTAGCCGATATGGGTAGATTAAATACTTATGGCACAACTTGCGAACTGAAAGCAGCTGGAGAAATATTTCCATTTTCAAGGTAGCAGACTTATTGCCAGATTTGGAGAGTCGATACAAAGAATAAAAGGAATGCATTTTAACGGACATTTTAACGAAGGACATTTTGACGTATTGATTCCTATTAATCTATATATATATAAAAGCGAAAGGTCACTCATCACCATATCTCAGAAACTACAAACTTGAAATTTGGCACGTAGGTTCCTTATAGGTTCTAAACGTCTGCTAAGAAAGGATTTTACAAAACTTTATTCCTAAGGGGGTAAAATTTGTATGAAAGTCCTATGTTTTTAAAGTAAGGCACTAGAAAATTACAGTGTGAGCTCTTTAGAGGTTGTGGAGGTTTACTTATATTCTATGTTTAGAAATCAACCCCCTTTATAAGGGTTGAACGGGGGTCAGATACTTTTTATACAACAATTAACACGCCATGCGAAAGACGCCGCGGGTACATCGATTTAGAACCCAAAAATGTGGTTAGATTTTTTTTGTCTGTCTGTATGTTTGTGCGCGCATCACATGAAAACTATTGATCCGATTCAACTGCCGTTTTTACAGATGTATTTGTCTTCTTTTAACTTAACATTTGGTGTATAAAAATTTTTCTATCTCCCCACACCTTTAAGGGGTCAATAGAGGGAGTAAGATTTTGTATAAAAGTATCTTATTGATACATTTAAAAATACCACTGAAATAATAGACAACATACGTGCTATAATTTAGTTTTGATATAAGAAACAAGATGGCGCTATGAGGTTATTAAAACGAGCTATTGTTGTTTTTTTATCGCAAATACAAATACAAATTACTATATCCTACAAATGATTAGGTCTAATGTGGAACTATCATAGATAAATATTCTAAGATAGTCATAATGGATGTTGTATGACTTATTATTATCAAAATCTGTTCGGTGGTTGCAGCGTGATTGACTGACAAAAATGAAATTTTAAATAAAAAAAAATTAAAATTAGTGAAGCTAGACTTATTTTACTAAGAATATACCTACAGAATAATTAAAATCAAATTTTTTTAGATGTAAAATAGACAGTCATTAAATCATTTGTGAATGTCTTAATGCCACGCGGGCAAAGCCGCGGGTAAAAGCTAGTTCTTTATAAGTATACGTATCCGTGCACTTATGTTTTTATGTAATAACAATTTCACATTTCACATAACATAAACTATTTTATGTGTGCGTGTTTGTCTTATAAAGTGGGAGTGGAAATCTCAGGTAACGGTTTTTTCTGTATATAGCTACTTAGTACGCAAAAAGTTCCCTTAATTAGTACTGCGTAAAACCATAAAAATGTATGAGAAACCTTTCAAATTAATTTTATCAATTTACAGCCCAACAAACCCGCAAATCTAACACCTTATCTGCATGCTAATGAGCAATCAGGAAAGTTAGTTACTTTGTAAACTAAACCGCCCTCGTCATTGATTTAGTATGTATATATGCATACATACGACCTGCTACCTTCACTGGTGTGTTGTGCTTTTTCAGAAAAAAAAACAATGATTATACCCAGATCGCGGCAGGCCACTACAGCCGCTAATCAATGAAATTTTCACCATGGTACGTCTGCCGTTAGAGCGAATAAACCGGAGGTAAAACAATTGCAAACGTACAGGAAATCCGTGACACGCGGATCTGTCAAACCGGACAGTACACCGGGGCGTCGCGACGTGTCGACACGCTACACTGACGACAAAACTGGTCATGATTATTCCAATACATTAATTTTTATTTACTGACGAATCATGGATTTAATGGGTAGCAAAGATACAAATTTCATTAGGGTTAAAAACAAGTAATATTTTTGATTTTCGAATAATCTTTTAAAATTAAGGATATGTGAATATATAAGGGTAAATTTTGAGTTTCAGTTTAATTATCAGTTATTATTTATCTACAGGTGGTATAAAATATCACAAAAGGTCGTGAAGACGTTAAATATGACCACCATTGTGAACACCTCATCAACAAAAAATCGTAACGTTAACAAAGTACCAATGATTAAATCACTTTGTTGAGGTGGATTTTCTCTTTAGCTTTATTGAAGTATACAATTATGAGGAATCCAACGGGAAACCAACTTCGCAACACACAGTTCTTCATGTAGGAGCTTTTGGATCGTGGTCCAAAGATGCCTGTAGTTACCGGTATGTTATCATCCTTAATAGGCTGATGAATCTTATCAAGGTTATACTGTATGACTGCTGTATTGGGTGGACCTAGCCTGGATGTGGTTCTTTATTCCCAAACACAGAAACCATTTTAGCGAAACATTGCTATTGGGATAATCCTCTCCGAAAAATGTAAAAAAAATATTGCTCGAAAATGTTCTCGGCTAAGATCTATTTTTTGAGCGACCTGCTGATTACAAAGACAACCTTCGTATATTAATTGTGTACGTTTTACGAATAATAAACAAAATACTAGAAACCTTAAGAAAATCTTCGAGAAGTTATATATTCGTATATACTTTTTATTTCTTTACTATGAATGTTTCCGTATAATGTAGTAAACGAAAAGAAAGAGAAAAAGAATAGCGTGTGGTGTTGAACCCACCCTTTTAATGACAAAAAGAGTATAAAGCTGGGATTAAAGGATAAAACGGTGGCCGCATTTTTAACGACAACATCCTTTAGTGTAATCAAAACATTTAATTTGGTAATATAATTTTTGACCCTTCTGCATTACAAAAGTTTTTCTACTTAACAATTTTAAGAACAACAAAAAAGCTTTTAAGGTTCTTAAGAACTAAAATCCAAAGAAAAAGCTAATCATTAAAATTTTAGTTGTTAGAACTTGAAATTATTCTAAGGAACATGATTGTTAATTAACAATAACTATACAGTACAGACTAATATATAAGCATAATAAAAAAGTGAGAGGTGTCAACGGACACCCGGATGGAACGAAGTTCCTTTCGATTAATTAGTGAAGGAATTGTAATTTGTAAACACAACAGAGAGTTTGTACATACATAAGCATTTATTATCGTCTGTATAAAATCTCTACCTACCTAACTCTATCAGCAATATCCGGAACTTGTGCAGAAACACTGTCAGGATACATTATTGTTTTCATTTTCTATTATTTTAATATTTATTATCTACAAAAAACCTGTATAAACTTAACAAAGTAGCGACACAATAGATATTTTTAAAGTTAAATAGTCGAGGAGCTAGGCTCACAACGAACGTTACAATACATCTACCTAGAATTACTTTTTTGTACAACTGTCATTAAAATTGACACTTTTAATGATAGCAAACAATGTTAAAAACGATTGTTTACATAACAGCGTGTTAAAAATACTTTTAACATGTTGCCATGTAAACAAGTTTACTTTTAACACGGTTTAGTTTACTTTTAACACGGTTTGGTTTATTGTTATTGCAAATTCGCTCGTTTCATTATCAAAATAGGGAAGTTGTACAAAAAACATTGTATGGTATTTGTGTTAAAAGTGATTTTATTTTGTTCGTGAAATTGTTCAATTCGCTCCGCTCATTTCACAAACGTTTTCACTCACAAAATAAAACCTCACTTTTAACACTCATATCATAAATAACTATTTATTTCAATTTAATTTAAAACAGGAATTAACAATTTAATACAACATTTTAAAATTAAAATATTTGACAGTAACTGACAGTTAAGGTAATTTGACGTAGGTACCTAACTAGTCAAGTTAAGAACTTTAAGAATTTTTAAAATGTTTATCAATTTATTGATTTATAAAAACAGGATAAAATAAAATATAATACTATTATAGGTACTTATTTTTTTCTACAGTATTTTCTTTTAATTTAAATTAGTGTCTTTTTAATTGTACTTTTATTAGTATTTATTATATTAGGGTTTCCTATTTAAATAAAGATAAGTATATCTGTATTCTGTCTATGAGAGAGAGAGAGACAACATGCGTATGTCGTGTCGTGTCGTCACAAATTTTGGTATGAATATTTTTGGCTAGCTTCTAGCGTCAGTCGTAACTGTTCGTAACGCCCGAAAGGGAACTTCGTTCCAAAAAATAAGTAATATAAAAAAAGAAAATAGTAGGTAAGTCTAAAAGCATTATAAATAAGGTTCAAGACACAGAAAATTTAGCTAAATAAAAAATAGCAGTTATTGTACTGCATGTAAAAATTTTCATTTTGTTAGTAATGACATCTCAATTTTTTACGATTTTTCTTAGATTGTTAGGGGTTTTGAAGTAATCGTGGAAAATCGAAACAGGACGTTAAAAATTGAAAAAATTAAGAAAATACTAAAAATTGTTATTTTATGAAAAACTAAAATCAAAAACCAAAAAATGAAAATGAGTAATGAGAGCTCGTATACTAACATGAATAGTAAAAGCAATTCCAGAATTGCAAAGTTGTTTTATTATTAACCTCGTGCCCTAAATTCAAAGAGTACAAGCATGACTTTTGTCAATTAGTCCAACTTTTTTGTTTATATTTGTATAGAAACCATTACTGTAACATCTAAACAACACATCAAGATTTTATCGTGCTAATCAAAAGGCGGAAAAGTGGTATAGCAATTTTCCGACAAGCCCTCTCATCTGCAATCATAAAAAAAACATGATTATCTAAAGCGATTTACAACTGTCTATCACCGCGAATCATCAGTGTCGACCATCCGCTACAAAAAAATGAATGCATTAAATTACAAAAACCTGATTAAATTTCTTTATGACGCGACACGCAATATAGACACAAATCCATCTGCACAAAAAACTTTGTCAAAAACATCGTTTATCACCCAACTTGACAGAAAAGTTCAGTAATTGATATTGTTAGCGTATATACAATCAATCATGAATTGTAAAGTATTATACTTAAGTATACGTCCTTACCGTAGAAATACCTCTAATTAAACAAATTTTAATTATACAATCAATTAAAAGGTAATTTGTTAAGATATCTATAGTTTGTAATTGAGAGAGATTTAGCTTGTAATTGTGGAAGTTTGAGAGACTAACTGGAAAAGAGAGTAATGTTTCCAAACGCTTTTCTTTTGAATAATAATTGATGTTTAATAAAATTTACAGAGAAACAATGTGAAGGTGACAAAAAAATGTTTTATTTGTATATTCGTTTCAATGAAAATAAGTAAGGAGAGTACACACCAATTTACTAAGCGTTACAAAATTGTATAATTTTTTTAACCTCTTTTAAATTACTGCCTATTTCGTATTGCAGACATTTTAGTTAGTCCAAAAAGTGTCTTTAAAAGAACTAGCAAAAAAATGTCTGAATTCATAAGCTAATTTTTTGCAGTAAGTTGGATTTACGAGGGTTATCTTTTTAGTTTTACCTATAGCCGCTTAGAAAGCGCCACCAATAGAACCTTCAGACACAAATGTACCCTCAATCTTTGGTTGACATAAATCCAGATTTTCATTTCGATACAACAAGTTTTCCCATGGATCCCTCATTTGCTCAAAGAAGAGCACAAAGCGGTTCGCGTCAATTGGTATCAAAAAATATTGGAACGATTCTTCAAAGGAAGCTCAAAAAACGTTTGTAGTAATGGTAGTGGTGATAAATATTGGATTTAATCCTACGAACCGGAAAATAAACGCCAATTCGCTGTGACGGTTTTTCATGATCAGGATACCAACAAAAGTGATTCGTTCTCAAAGTGTGTCAAAGACTTCTGGGTCAAAATCTGGTAATGTGACAACAATTGTTTTAAAAAATCGTTTGTTTAACAGAAACAGAAACTTCGTCAAAGCAACACACAACGGCGAATCATCCTACATTAGGAGAGTGCAAGTGTTTACATTGCCCAAAAGACAATCATGTTTTTGGAGCTTCAAATATTTAGACCATCCCCTGTATAGTACCGAGTTAAGTCCCAATATCTTACTCATATTTCCAACGATCAAGAACTCAAGATCTTGGTGGGACATATTCCAAAAAACAATAAAGTCTATATATTTTTTGTCTTTATGGATATATACAAAATTAAAATAACAATTCTCCTTTACAATGCTCTGAAATTAATTTATTAATGATGGTTTTTATAACTCACTAACAAACCCAATTGATTTATGACAAATTAATAATAAAAAATACATAAAAAATATCTACCTATAATCAAATAAATAATAGAGTAGTTATTCCTAACAAAGTAAACACGAGTATCCAAGACTGCGCTTATATTAACGATGATTAAACGAATTATTTGCAAAAATAAATTTCTGTCTATAGGAAGTTCTTAGCGTAAACTTAATGAGCATAAAATTCCAGCAAATATACATAGAATCGGTATAAAACCGATCCTGTTCAAGAGGCGATTAACGAGTTCATAAAAGGTCGCTTCGGTAGGATCAACCCTTCTCTTGGGGCTAAGAAGAGTCGTTGAAAAAGTGTGTATCTGGAGAACCGAAATTAACGATTGATATTTGTTTGTGCTGAAAGTGGTATTCTATTAATTGGGTAGAAAAAATAAGGATGTTTTATTATGAAGGATATGGGGTTGAGTATCTTTAATGTCCTTTAATGATTCTTGTCTTTTTGTGATTTAATTGACATTTAATTGGTTTTTGCTTTTATTAACTTATAATATGTTTATTTATGAGTTTATACATCATGATCGCCTTAAAGAGGTAGATTGTTTTGATTATTCATAATCTGCAGTATTCGGCTCGATAATAGATCCTGATTCTGAAACGTTGTCAGGTACTCTGTCAGTACATATGCTTGTTGATCATTAATTGGGGAAGATGGAAAAGAATCACTTCCTCGGGAATCATCGTTGTTCTAATCTGGTCTATGTGTCTTTTTATTAAGTATCCATCATCAAGTTTAACTTTGGTATTATAGTATCCTAAACTTTTTCACTATAGTCCCAAATTACCAAAGTTCCGTCTCTATTAAACAGCATACATTATCGGCAGGAATGCTGTAAAACTTATATCTGATCCCTACAGGTTTTGCGCAGTGTTTCAACTCTTCTGTTACACTGTGTTCCCACTGGTGGTTGTGTTTTCTACGGATCCAGGCTTCCATTTTACTCCGGAACGTACTTTTTAAAACCCTAGAGCTGTCTCTGGACCGTATAATGTTGTTTCTAAACCTCTTTCTGCAGGTTTATTAGCTTGTTCGTACTCATTTATGTCCTAGCATCCTAAGAAACTCACTTTAAAAATAATATAAAAAGAAATAGTTTTTGACATTTATAAAAAAACTCTTCTTGAATAAAACACCCACAGAAAAATAGTCAAAAGGAGCCATAAAATTTATTAAATAGTTATTTTAAACTATTTTATTGATAATTTTAATATCTATAATCTATATATATAAAAATGAATGTTTGTATGTCTGTATGTACTCAATGAACTCAAAAACTACTGGACCGATTATTATGAAAATTGGTATGGATATGTATTTTTCTACGGAGAAGGTTTGTATGATATGCTCATTGATGCCGCTCACCACCAGGTGGCGCTGTAGAGTAGCAACTTCTTTCCCGTTCAACCGATTGTCATGAAAATTGGTATGTATATGTATTTTTCAACGAACAAGGTTTGTATGATATGCATATTGACGCCACTCGCCATCAGGTGGCGCTGCAGAGTAGCAACTTCTGTCCCGTTCAACCGATTGTCATGAAAATTGGTACGTATATGTATTTTTCCACGAAGATGGTTTGTTTGCTATGCTCATTGATGCCACTCGCCACCAGGTGGCGCTACAGAGTAGCAACTTCTGGCCTGATCAACCGATTTTCATGAAAATCGGTATGATGATGTATTTTTAATGGGTAAGATGAATATAATATTCGTATTAATGGAAGTTACCACCAGATGGCCCTTCCATGTATCAAATTCAATACTGATTAATAGATATCTATACGAATTCGTATAAATATAAGTTCTAAAATTCTATTTTTGATGCGATAAGTAAAACAAAACTATAAACTTTCTTTCCTTTTCTATCTTTTATTTTTCTTAAATTTATTTTAGTAGTTGGCGTAGCAACGCGCGCCGGGTACATGTAGTTTTTTATAAAAGATCTACTAATTAAATAAAGTACGGACCTGCTGCTGGCATTTTCCGGTTCCATCACGACGTTTTTAGAAACAAAAACGTTAGCCCAACATATTTAGGATGTCTTATAAAGCAATTAATTGGGTTTTCATGGGGGAATGCGGTAAGTGATAAGCTCAATTTTAATTAACGTTTTTCTTCACTATTTTATGTTTCTAATAGCCGTTAAAGCTTTCTGCTGCTAATAGGCGTCTTGTAAAAAATGTCATATTTTATCAAAAATGTTCGTTTACGATCCTTGAAGTAGGTAATAATTTAATAACGATAATTTCTAATTGGACATCTCAAGGGTGCTGGTGATAAATTGACAGTTTTTATGAAGGTTTGTTGTGCTATTGGGTAATTAAAACGGTCTTTTAGTTAACGATAAATTTATAAATTTTTTATTTTATAAAAACTGTTTAGGTTATTTTTAGGTTTTTATATATACACTGGATGTCAAAAAAGAAACAGAACTTTTTAAATAATAAAGATGGACGCTTCACAGAAAGCGAAAAAGAACGAGCAAAGCTACTGCTAGAAACCCACTTTCCTGCAGGCATAAACACCACAGGAAATACGAGGTACAAAACTAGAAGACCAACCAGGGAAGACACTGCAATGGCAAAACACATATGCAGTGAAGAACGGCTGAGATGGGCTATGAACACCTTTCAGCCATTCAAAACCCCTGGAACTGACGGAATATTTCCTGCCCTACTACAACAGGGGCAGGAGGCAATCATTCCTCATGTGATCCGAATCAGTCGGAGCAGTTTTGAACTGGGATATATACCAGAAGTGTGGAGGAGGGCAAGAATCACCTTTATTCCCAAGGCAGGAAAACGGAACACTACACACCCTAAATCCATTAGACCAATCAGCCTTACATCGTTTGTTCTCAAGACGATGGAAAAAGCTGTAGACAACTATATTAGAACAGAAGTCTTGGAGCAGGCGCCACTGCACCCTCGTCAGCATGCATATCAAACGGGCAAATCTACGGAGACCGCGTTGATACAATTGACTGACGAAATCCAAGACGCTCTAAACACAAAAGAAACCGTGGTATGTGCCTTTCTAGACATAGATGGGGCTTTTGACAATACTCCACACGAGGCTGTCAAAAGAGCACTCAGTGATAGAGGAGTAGATAGAACGACTTCCACCTGGTTGTCGCAATTACTGTCTACAAAAATCGCAGAAATAAAGGTAGGCCAAGACACTATCTCCATCAATACGACCAGAGGTTGTCCGCAAGGGGGAGTTGCATCCCCACTTATGTGGAGCCTCACCGTAGACAGCTTACTCTGGCAATTGACCGAATTAGGTATACCTTGCCAGGTTTACTTTGATGACGTAGTTATCCTCGCAAGAGGGAAATATGAAAACGTCCTCTGCGACATAGTGCAAAGAGGACTGAACACAGCAAAGCAGTGGTGTGATTCAGTGGGATTTAATATCAACCCCACCAAGACCACGTTAGTAGCCTTTACAAGGAAAAAGAAACCTAAACTAAAAACTATAAAAATAGGTGGAAATACCGTTGAGTGGAAGACAGAGGTCAAATATCTAAGGCTAATCCTAGATAATAAGTTACTCAGGAACAAACACGAAAACGAAATAATACACAAAGCTACAAAAGCCCTTATGGTGTGCAGAAACATTGCTGGGAAAAATTGGGGCTGTAACCCAAAGACATTGCAATGGATGTACACAGCAATAGTGAGACCTATCATTACATATGGGGCAGTAGCTTGGGGCACGAGAGCTAATCTGTGCATGTATCACTGGAGCAATGAGAACATGTCCCACTGCTGCAATGGAAGTAATACTAAATCTCTCGCCACTGCATATTTAAGTAGAAAATGCTAGGAAGAAAACAATATATAGAATGATCAAAGAAGGAATAATCAAGGAAAAACCTCGATCACTTCATTTTGATCAAACTTGGGAAATGCCCCAAGATGACATGCCAAAGAAATTTAACTTTGTAAGGAAATTTACCACTAAACTGGGAAGCAAATCTGAATGGGACGAAAACACCATATTGGGGCTAAGCCAAAACGCCATAAAATGGTAAACGGACGGCTCCAAGACAGATAAAGGAACAGGAGCAGGGGTGTTTGGACCTAGAACCAAATACTCAGAAAGCTTGGGTACGTACCCAAGCATCTTTCAAGCGGAAATTCGTGCCATCGAAAGATGTATAGAATTTAACATTGAAAGGAACTATCGTAGACAGAAGATTGTAATCATGTCAGATAGTCAAGCAGCCATCAAAGCTCTGAACTCAGATACAATCAATTCAAAGATGGTCTGGGAATGCCTAGGCAAATTAAATGAACTAGGACAGAATAATACTGTTATAGTTTATCCAAAACTACTTGAATAGGCGCGGTCAACGCTCTTTTCGAATTTCCAAGAATTCTCTTCATGGGCGTACAGGTGTGAGTCAGGAAGTTAAAAGCAACATTTAATAGATATTTTACTAGATTCGTTCATATAATGACGTTCTTTTGAGTTTCCCCTGGTAAAATCGTAAAAATAATTCCTATCCAAGTGGGTCTAGTTATACTATACCCTCCTATGGGTTCCAGGACACGTAGGAATAGAAGGAAATGAAACAGCAGACAAGCTGGCAAAAAAAGGAGCTGACACCCCATACCTGGGACCAGAACCATCCTGTGGGATCAGCAGTAGTACAATCTTAGAAAAACTAAAGAAAAAAATGGATAGCGAAAAATCCAAGTACTGGAATGATCTAGAAGGACTAAGACAATCGAAGACGCTCCTGGGAAACTATAACCAGAAGAGATCTCACAGCTGTCTTAACCTGAGTAAGAAAAACCTCCGAATTATAACAGGAATACTAACTGGTCACTGTCGATTAAAAGGACATATGGAGAAACTAGGATTAGTAGATGAAGCAAACTGCAGATTCTGTGAGGTAGAGGATGAAACCTCAATACACATACTTTCAGAATGCATGGCATTAAGTAATTCCAGGGTCAAATACCTGGGGTCATACGAAATAGAAAGTGAAGAACTACCTAATTTAAAACCCAATGATATCCTAAACTTTCTAAGGAAGATAGGACTAGAAGAGCTGCTATAAGTCTGAGGAATCATCAGAAATATAGCAAGAAAAGGGGGACACAATAGATCTTATAGGTCGCAGGTGTATCTGTCACTCCTAACACCTTACATACATACAAATAATAAAAACTACCAATAATAATAAATACTTTTTGAACGCTCTCATTTGAGCCTGTTCTTCCGGTGCAAGAAAGAAAATAGATTAAAACAACTCATTTCATCTCTTTCTAATCTCCTATGCAATCAAACTAAATCAATATCACGTAGTTGGTATGTTCCGCTCATTGGAAAGAGATGCAAACACTGTTTTGATATTTTTCTCTCTAGTATTGGGCCTGATTTGCGACGAATTATTCTTGCAAATATTTGGACACAAGTACGAAATTTATAAATTACTTATTTTACTTATGAAATATTCTGTATACAAGTAAAGTTGATAAACATAAATAAAGAAAAAGAATGTTAAGTAGTTTCTATAAATGTGTTCCTCTGAAAATGGTTCTTGGATCCTAAGCCAAATAGTAAGATTCTTTATGTGCCTTTTCACCATAATTCTCAGCTAATTATTGATTTATACTTCAGAGTGGAAACAGAGCAAGTAGTGATATTGAGAATGTGGAAGTGCCAGGACTTTACAGCTACTTTTACAGCTAAAATTTATGTGTTCTAAATAGTTGGAGAGAAAACAAAGCTTCCGGATACAATAAACACTATGTTAAATTTCGGTTTACTGCTTTCAATAAAAAGTTGCCAACGACTACAACTTTTAACTAGAGATCTTTATATCTTTGTCGAACATTTTAGAATAAAAACGATTGTAACACACATTGACACACACACCTCTATAAATGTCTAACACTGACAACATATCGTCAACTACTTACCTATACACTGAGGGCATAAAGAGGAAACATGAAATTTAAAAAATTAAGAAAATGACGATTTATATTCAATGTATACTAAATCTTTAAATCTTTTAGTATGTTTGGCTCCTTGTGTTTTTTTTCCTCAGTCGTCTTATCTGAATGATTTACTCCGGGTTTAAGCAATATTTTATTCTCAACAAGCCACCATGACACAAACTTCAAAGGGCAAAATCCTCAGCCAATTCTTTAAAACTCCTTCACCAAGACCTGTGACACAACTTCCACAGACACCCATAAAGCCTGTGAAGTGTATAGTGTCTGTTACACAAACTTTTAGAACTATTTCACCAACACCCGTGATACCACCTCCACGGTCACCCAGGAAGCCTGTTAAGTCTGTAGTGTCTGTTACACTAGACACTAGACCTCCCATGACACAAACTTCAAAGAGCACAATCTTCAGCCAATTATTTGCAAAAACACCAAAAACAGTGCCAATGACACCCAGGAAGCCTGTTAAATGTATGCAGTCTGTTATACTGAACACTAGACCTCCTGCGAAGACTTCTGACATCATCAATCTTGACCATCAGCAGAGCTACGCGCCCTGAAAGCTCATCCAAGTTGCAGTTACAACGCAACTTTCGTAATTATTTTAGACACTTTATACTTTGTAGATTATTATTGAATTTTGATTGTTTACCAAACATCAAAAAAACATTTAACATATAATGTGCGAATATTTTTGTGTTTCGGTTGGTATATTAATAACACAGATGACATCACTACTCGATATATAAACTCTCACATAGTTAATGATATAAAATAAATAATAAATAGTTGTGAAAATTCTAAACATGTTTCAAGAAATAGATAAGGCAATGTTCACCACACACCACAAAGCATTTTTGTGGAAACGAGTTTCACGTGAAACTAGAAACTGTCGAAAACTTTAGCAGAATTCGTGTGATTTAAACCAAAAGTTAGAAAGAACATATTACGATTGAACCGATTATTATTCACCAAGGTCTATTATTTTAGACTTATTCTTGTCACATAGTCAGTTGCGAAACTTTTACAAAATTTTAAGAAAGTATCCTCTTTGATACTCTCGAAAGAAACTTGTAACAAAGAAAAGGTGATAATTGATAAAGAGGTCTGGAAATATTGATGGTTACTTGTAGAAAAAGGATTAAAATTTACACAAAGCAGTTTCGTTATACCAAAACTGAAAAAAAAATCGTGTAGAGACTCGATCCAAGAAAAAAACCGTACACAATGTTGCATATTAATAAGTTTGTTAGAGAGAGATAATAGATGTAATAGTCATAATAAGTGACCAAAGTTATATTCAGAGAAATTAAACACTGAATATGGAATTGTAAAATATATTACTATCATCCCTTTGAGAGATATTATGCATTTGCATTACAGAAACGTAATATGAAATCCGGAACGCATAATATCCAGAACTGTATTATTGCTTCCTATGAATACATCATACGGTTCATGTAACGGTAACTCTGATATTCTTTGCTTCCGATCTGATTAAGTTACAAATCATTCATACGGTAACTGTAGGTATATGCAGATACAGAAAAAGGTAATATAGGAATAGTAAGCTCTAGGTAAAAGTACATTAACGGGACCACAGTTAAATTTTTCACTTTTTCTAAACGGAATACAAAAAAAACAATGTTTGAATTTATGGGATGTTCTATTAGTCTCGAACGAGAACTACCAAATAACCCCTGCAGTAAGAATAGAATTTTATCGGTAGATGGGAAGACGTAATATCGAAATATTAATTTAGAATACGAGCGTTGTCTTTTTAGTTTATAGACTTAAAGTACTTTATTGCTTTTTAAAATATGTCAAACTAAGATCAATACACTTTTGCATACGTTCAAACCAATTGGTAAAAAGGTTATTGCAGTCTTCAGTTGACAACAGCAAAATCGCTGTTTTAAAGGCATCGATTAAATTATTGATCTTTGGGAACGTGAAGAAGTCGTTGTGACTTGGGTCGGGACTATAAGGTAGATGGTCTAAAATTCAATGTTTTGAAGATCCAAAAACTCGATTGGATGATTCGCCATTGTTTGTTGCTTTGTAGAAGTTTCGCGACAACTTCTGGTAAACAAAGGTTTATGTACCAATGGAAAGTAACCGTTCTTCAATCTTCTAAAAGTTGCGACTATTACTCTTTTATTGTCCCCTCAGACTCGTTTTAACACTATTTATATTTTCTAGTTACTGTCGATAGTAAATATTTTAGAATGTTTAAGGATATAAGGGTATAAAAAATTGTACTTATACCTCTGTGCTGTGGTATGTCCTTTCTATTGTAATTTTTGTTTGTAATCATGTTTACCATTTTTTTTACAGCTAATAGACTAAGTGGTTTTGTAGGTATTTTTATATTAAAGTTGTCTGCTTTATGATTTTCGTGTTTGTTAATTAAATTCTTGAATTTTATAGTTCTTTAAAGTTTTAATAGTTTTGTTTAAATTTATTGCAAAAACTTCAAGTCATTGGTTGCAGCGATAAGACTCGTCTTGAGGTATTTCGAGGGTCATTTATTTTCACATAAAATTAAATTCTTGAAAACTAATTTCGGGGTACGTATTTCTATGAAAATCAGTACACGTTAATCTGCTTTTTAATATTTTTGAAAGTCAGCGCTTTTTAAATTAATGAACTTGTGTCATGTCGTTATATTCGAAATGAGGAAATCACAAAAGTTGATAAATTAATCGAATCGCTTTTATCGATGAACCGCCACTGGAGCTAGGTAATAACAGTGCATGCTGCTAGCACGTTAATAAAACAAAAACAGAATTTCGATAATGATATTTTGTGACACCTTTTGCCATTAGGGTCGCCAGGCATTCAGCCCTAATATGACCACACACATTCTAATAATGTTTCTAGAGGTAGAATAATGAATAGCTCTCGTAAATTCGTGTGTAGGTTGATGAAAAATTATTTTCTACAGCAATCGAACTCATTAACGGTATTCTAGTGTGGCCTATATATAAATTCAATAAATAAATTGATAAACTATACCTATCCAAACAGTTTTTATAAAAAAAATAAACACTTTCTATTTAGCTACAATAGGAATGTAATCAATAGTCTTTCAATGCTTTAATAATACGTATAGAAAAGATAATATTTCATAAGTTGTTAAAAGATAACTACAGTTAAGTGAGAATCAATAAAATTTGAGGTTCACACGAAACAACAGTTACCTATACTTCTGAAATTGCTTCATAATTTTTCGTTATACACTCACAGCGCGAATCGGAATTGAAAAACAAAATGGATTGAGAAATAAAACAAAACGCGAATATTGAACCGACAAAATCACACGTGTAGTGTATGAATGCCAATTCTAGATTCGATTTTGACCATAACCTTATTTTTGAAAAGAGGAGAACGGTAGAGCTGGAGCCTTGGCGCTGTGGCAGCTGTCAATTGTTTGTGCTAAAAATCAAAGGTCACACAAATAGAAAAAGAAAAGTTAGCTGCGCGGGCAAAACCTCAAAAGCCATTCGAAATTGACAGCTGTTCAAAATTTGAACTAGAATTGGCATTGATACACTACTAGAGTCACAAAATACAGAACTTTAAAACTTTTTAATATGTTTTCATTTGCTTCTTATTGACCATTTTGAAGATCCTGCTGAAACTATTACCCAATTAAATAGATCTTAAAAATTTAAAAAAACACGAAATATTTAATCATAATGCTACAAACAATCGAAAAATGTAAATTATGACTTTTAAAAAAGAAGTTTAAAAAAATGTTAATCTTAAAGAAACAGATCAGATCTTTGACCCATTTATTACAAGCTTTTAATACAACTCGAGTTAAGACACTTGATTATATACTTCCCTGTACTATAACAGGTTAATGAATAATTCAAATCTATTAAAGAATGAACGTTCTATAAATTCTCCAAATGCTAAGTTAGACAAATCGAATCGAATCATATTCCATTACCGTAAGGATTACCCAAGAACTTCAAACTTGAGCCAATTCCTGCTGCAGCAATATCATCAATATGGAATAAATTCTCTTGCATTCCCCTTACATTTGCCAAAAGGATAAGTTTGGTCGATTATTCAACACTATCTTTATTCAATTAATATTTATGAAAGACAAAACTACCTATTAGAAATGTATTGATTTGTATGAAAAAAGGCAAAGCTTAAACATAGACATACTTTTAAGTAATTAAGAGCATTAATTTATGAACGTTTAAATAAAGACAACTGATGACTAGCGCTTTCTAACTACGGAAAAAAAACTTGATATCTGGACCAAAAAATATTGACTGTTCACCGTTAGTATCCAATAATGGAAAAATGGTTGGTACCACTATTGACTCTATTTAATCAAAAATAGTAATATTGATATTCACTTCTATCTTTTTGTTTACTTATTAAGATAGATTGTCTTTACAAAGCAGTAAGCTTCTTAAGTTTGCAGGGTAAAATCCTACTAATATTATATAGGCGAAAGTTTGTTTGGATGGATGTATGGATGTATGGATGTTTGTTCCTCTTTCACGCAAAAACTACTAAACGGATTTTAATGAAACTTTACAGTAATGTAGCTTATAGATCAGAATAACATATAGGCTATAATTTATAAAGATATTGTGTGAATTGTCCAAAATATAACGATAAATGTCATTTAAGTCTGAAAAAATTACTGTATTTCTTATGTTGACAATATTGTTACGTTATTACAGTGCGAATGTAACATCTCAATATTGTCAGACTGTTATATTTTTCAAATACGACCCAAAAATTATGTATGTTATAATTTTAATGTCATAATGTTAGTTCTTTTCACGCTAATATAAGCTACTCGAAATACTAATACTGCGCACACGAAGTCGCGGGCACCAGTTATTGATACATAAAGACCTTGCTTTTATTCGAATTACACGCAGACGAAGTCGCGGGCAAAAGCTAGTGATATATGAAAATTACTTGGTAGTAGTAATAAATCTGTATAAAACGCAAACACTGCACCTACTACCTGAAATCATTTATCATTGCTTAAATGACTGTTTCTAACTTGAGATAAGTTTATAAAATTTTAATGTATCAAGCAAGGGTGCAGTAGCGCAGATACCAAACGGGTAGATGCTAGACGGTGCCTTGCACGGACAAATCTAAGCTTAAGTCGCCCTTGGAACCCAAGCAACAAACTATAAATTGAAAAACCGATTTTGGCTTAATAATAAAGAATATTTTCCAGACATAAAATTTTATTTACACGTACAATGAATTTTACGCACCCAAATATTATTTTGGCTTGGCTAAGCTGTTGGGTCAATATGTATAATCTCTCTTTACTATACATCAAGTGTAGTTGGTTGTCTTTTCACCACTTCCCAAGCATTTCTTTGTACATAAAGTTGCCATGTACAGTTGAGTCCGTGGTTCTTTACCCGTGCGTCACTAATACCTGGCGAGATAAAACACATACTTTTAATCTAGCGTCATTGTCTTCCACTCATGAAACTAAAGACAAAACAGCTACCGCATGTTATTAAGTTGCAATTTCCTACTTACTTCGTATGCTTTAAATGATGACGCACGGGTAAAGAACCACGGACTCAACTGTATAAGTTTTTGTCACAAAAATATAGTTTTTTAATAAACATTGATATTGCTAGCTAAAGCAGTTCAAAACCAGTTCAAAACCTGTTTAAAGCTGTCAAAACCAGTTCAAAAGCTGTTTAATGCAGTTTATATGAGATCCCACTTTATTTTATGCACCAAAACCTTCGATTACCTTCCTACCCACGCCGAGTGTAATTTAAAGGAAACTATTAATGTTATTAGATTTATTTTATCGCAATTAAATATAATTTTAAACAACCATCGTGTTATCTCTACCAGAAAAACCCTGGAACGTTAAGAAAAATTTTAAAACCTTTTGTAGAACAAAACGAATATACGATACACTTAATTCGTGGATTCCTAAACGAGCTTAGTCGAGAATAAATTTGCAAAACTCAAATCTTCTATGTACTCCAGATTTTTTTTTTATTTAACAATCCCGCAAAACGGATTTAATTCAACCTAGTCTTTTACTGATTCCGGTAACACTTAATTCACCTACATCACTTTCGGATCCATACGAAACAGTAAAATTCGCTCGAGTTTTATACGACCGTTTCACATAACTATTGCAATTAAGTGAGGGAAACAAACAAGACGGAAGAAATAGATGCTAAAACAAAGGAAATTGAGACGTTAGGGGAGTTTTTAGTCTGGTATATTGCCTTGTTTTTTTGACCTTTTATGATGCGATTTGTTAGAAGGGCGCACGAATATGTGTCTACTACGTTTAACAGCATTTAATTTTCTATTGGTATTTTTCATAACACTTGTCTCAGTTTTATAACTGGAAAATAAATCGTTGACACTTTTGTTTTAAATAATCCCAAAGGATAAGGTCGATATAAACTTCGTTGGACAAATTTCCATACACGATATATTTAGGTTTTCTATGGTTAATGCCGCCTTCCATTCTTCAACCAGGATCCCTGCCTCCTAATTTTTAATCAGTGTCATTAAGTCTCTTCTTTGCATAGCGAAAAAGGTGGCCATTCCAATCTGCCAACTTCATCCTCTTGAACTGCCAGGATTTAATGGACAAGCGTTATCACCCATAAAAATAGAATTGGGACCTTCTTTATTTTGAATCGGTTGTAAAATATGCCAAAGGATGAGGTCGATATAAGTCATGGTGCCAGAAACAAGAAACAAACTTCCATACATGATATAAACATATATATTCAGGTTTTTTAGGGTTGAAGCCGCCTTTCATTCTACAACCAGGATCTCTCTATCCTATTTTTCAATCAAAACTCTCCTTTGCATAGACTGATTAACTTCATCTCTTCAGTATTCTTCTCTTCCTTCTACCTATTAGACTCCATTATCTTATTATCTTATTTATCTCCTTGCTTTCCGCTCTTCTGATATGCATATGCAACAAAAGCCACTTTTCTTTAATGTTTAATGATGTCATTCTCTACTCGCATTCTTCTGTGTATCTGCTTGTTTTTGAAAGAACGCAGCATCTCCTTCAGTACTCCATTTCTGTTGCTAGAATTTTCCCTTTTTTCTTATTGTTTATTACCCACATAATGCTTTGGACTTAGGACTTGAATATCATTTGCTTAATTTTTAGCTTAATATTCCCAAATTACTGAATGTCTGAAAACCATTCTAGCTTGTCCAATCCTACTGTTGAAGTCTTCTTCTGTTGTGTATTTGATAAATCCCAAGTGTTGGTTTTATTAATATCTAATTTATTCTTGACTTCCAGGTTCTTTACGTCCTCTTCTTTGGTAGTTAAAAATTCGTTTTTCTTTTAGCGCAGAAGTGTGATATTAGACAAGTCACGCTTTTTTCTGTGGCTGTTGTTACAACAGTTACCTTTACTACATCTGCCAAAAAACGTCATATAAAAAGTTCTAAGAATACCAGCGTACACATAAAAATACGAACTTTGTAAAGATTTGTTCCGAATAATAGCCACAGCACATAAAACCGTATATAACTAATGATATTATATTACCTTGTCGGTATCGAACTAGAAATAATACTGGCAATTTTGGTAAACTCATTGTTTTATACTTGATTACAAGTCTTAGATGCAATAAAATATATCCTCTAGAGTTGAGTTCAACCACGAATATATGAAAGTTAACGTCTAACAGATCATTTTAGTCGAGAACATTCAATTTATATTTCCAAATGTTATTAGAAATTTTACGACAACATTAAAGTCCCAGTCCGAGCAGCAAATAGGGTGACTCATAAAATAAAATGACCCGTAGCGGAATATAAAGGTCTTTGATAATCTTTGAAATTACTTAAGATAGA
Organism: Altica lythri; assembly: GCA_964028335.1. Classification (NCBI taxonomy): domain Eukaryota; kingdom Metazoa; phylum Arthropoda; class Insecta; order Coleoptera; family Chrysomelidae; genus Altica; species Altica lythri. The sequence goes on along the minus strand of OZ034808.1, from coordinate 8,137,712 downwards.
TGAAAATCTGCATATTTATTTAATAGATTGGGCAGACGCTCGGGTATATAAAGTCTGATTTTCCTTTTAAGACAATGAATTTATAATACTTAACATAGAAAATCATGATGCAACAATACATTTTACTAATGAATCATTTTATAGAGATTTAAACTTGCATTACATTACAGTATTTGATTACATGATTTCAATAATGGAGGCTAGATAAGGAGTACGAACTCCATGTATGCAAATAGGGCTACCAAAATAAGAGGGCGCTGGTGTTCCATTTGTACCAAAATGGCGACCAATGAGGACGTAGTTTGAAATAAAATAAATATTTTTTAATTATTTTATTATTAATTTATTTACACAATGAAAAAAATAGTTCGATAAATAATAGTAACCAATTTAATAATTCACGATTATTTAATTGTCTATATTCATACCGGTACAAAAGGAAAACTAGCGACGCTAGTGGTGGAAAAATGAAGCTTAATTTATACTATAAAAGCGGACATATTCTGGCAAACGCCACATTCGAGTTCGTGCTCTTTGTGTAGTCTCCATGATTTCAATATTGAACTTCAAAAAGGTTTCAAATGCATTTGACATATGACGTTCATTAAAATGGGATAAATTACTTATGGAAAGTCAGTGAAATCATAGATAAAATCTTGTATCTAAAATTCTCACTGTCAAATTTATTTTTGGTGAGTAAATCCCCAAAGTAAATAGAAATTTCAAGTGAAGCCGACTCTGTTTCACTTGGATAACTAAAAGAGTTAATCAGAGCTCCTTAAATATTTAATTACACCAAGTCTGCGGATTGTTCAGACAACACGAATGAGGTTATGCCAGAGTAAACTCGTAATGAAACTTTTATTAACCGCCATGCTCACTTCGTGACTCATTTTATAATTAATATAAAAACAATAAAATGGGCAAAAATAATAATTGATAATTTAATAATTAACGTTTTGTACTTTTAATATTTATCATGAATATCGAGTTCATAACTGGTTTCTTATCTAAAGGTGTGTTTATCTAGATTACTAGAGACAGTTTAACAATTTAAAAAATTAATAAACAAACATGTTTTTTGTCTCGGACTTTTTTTAGTTGTAGCTGAAATAATTGGTTCAAAAACTCAAACATATCTGTAAATTATTTACAATTATTTATGATCTACATAATAGCTGTGAAAAAGTCAACAAAACCGTTTTGTTCATTTTACAAGTGCAAACGACTGTGACATAAACCTATTTTTTCTCTCTCCGCAACGAAACTGCAGCAAATGATCCAATTAGACTTGTCAAATAAATTCACCCAGTTCCGAAGACAAATAAAGTGAAAAACTACAGAAATAATCGGCGCTGTTAAAAGTTAAAACTCTCTACTAATTAAACCATTAAGTCCAAGTGTATAAAGCAAAATACACGTTGCTAAAGAGGGTTTATTTCAGAATTTTTAAGTAGATATTTCGTTTAGAATTTTGATACGAAGAACAAAAGTTATATCTTAAATTAATAGGTACAAGAATAATGCATAAACGTGATGAATATTAATATAAAGTTAATGTTATCATATTTTAGGATCAGAAAATTTATAACGTATACACGATCCAACTTAGCTCTGTTTTTTTGTTATCTTGAAATAAATTTTCATGCCTTTTAATATAGAGAATTTAATTTTAAACTGGTTCATATAGGTATATACATATTGTAGAATGTCTTGAAACAGAATTGAATAAATTCGAAAGCTTGACAATAAATCAAAGAGTTTTCTTTAGTTAAAGCCTTATTTGACTGCAACTCCAAGATTAATAATCCTTACAAGTAAACAGTCACTAATACATTTACGTATATATTATATTATATATGTATTCCAAGAACGTAAATATATACGGGGTCTGTCTGAAAAGTATATTCGATTTGCTATTGTATTATGTGCTAGAGTGTTCAAGCAATCGGCGTTTTTATATAAACGTAAAGTCTAAAACCTAAAAAACCTTACTCACTTATCGCTGCTTCGGTAACACCTACGGGACATATAGTTAATGCACAGGATATGTTTGTATACTAAGTTTTTTTAAATTAGGATTTTGTTGGTATTATGATCAGATAAACGAATTTGTATAAATGTTTATTTAATTTTCGTATCAGCATCCTTCAGTGATGAAGATACGAGATTGATGAGATGAGCCAAAAAGAATAATAGAATAATATACTATCTCCCTCGTGCTGTTAGCTTTAATGATGCCCTTTGGATATAAAAAAGTGGCCAATAAGGAAGAGTAACAGGAGAAGGTAACTCTGAAGCATAGAGGGAGTACCGAGGAGAGGTCGTTTAAAGAGATTTTAACAACCCCAAGAGTGGCAGTGGTGGAAACTAGCCACCCAGAGAGAAAGCTAGATACTACAAAGCTGAAGGAGATAGAAAACCCACTGGGCGAAATTATGGAAGATGGCTCTCAAGTAAGATTATACCAGTGGTCACGTGTGCAGATGATACAAGTGAAAAATGGCTAAAGAATGTAGTTTTAAGTTTAAGTCTAAAACCTTGGCAAGGCGCGAGCCTCCAGTCTAAAGATAGATCTGGCATCTCAAAGACGTGTACATGTACCCTGCACATACCGGATAAGAAGGGGGTAAGGCTTAATGCCGACCGAATGTTTAGAAGACTAAAGGTAGGCAATCATAGACTAAATACCGGGTCGTGGACCCTAACGAAGAAAGAGAGAGAGAGAGAGAACGAGAGATAAAATTTAATTAAATTCTTCTTTCTTTCTTTCTTACATACCACTCACGTTTTATTGGTTTTTAATGTTATTTAATAAGAATAAACTTCGTATTAGAGGTCTTGAATTAACCTGATTTTAACAATGCATTTTATTGTTTAATGAATAAAAATCTAATTTCGTATTTAATCTTAATCAAATAAATTTACGTGAACTTTTAGAATATCACCTTTATTCTCATTTATTCTAACCACAAGAGCAGTTAAATGAACGTTATGACTTTTTAATGCTATCTACATTTAAAACTGAAATTGATCCGGTATGATGTTAATATATCTGTTAAGTAAACATTAAAATTCAAAAGTTCCATAAAACAAACCATGTTTTAACGACCAATAATGATAAACAATATATTTGTTTAGTTGGATTATGTTTTAAATCCTTTCCTATATATATTCACAATTGAAAACTTAAATATTTTAAAAAATAATATGGTAATAAAAGTATAACGTAAAGTTCAGTTTATGTTGCGTTGTATATTTAAATGTATAAAAAGATATAGAATGCCTAAATGTAATTCTAAAAAGGATCCTTCACAATTAAAGACGATTTATTAGAAGTAAAAACTTTTATTGTCGCGTTAAACGATTTTTGGTGGGTGAAAACCTTATGGGTGCGAGTCGCTTCTTGAATAGGTAAACTTTTTTAGTCCCCATCAGCGACATGCTCCAGTAAGAGCTGTATATCTAACTATCGCCCTCAAGTCTATAAATATACAATAGAAATAAAGTTTAATTTACGTGTAAAGTTATGTATTTGTATATTTTGCAATAAATTGTGTGTGTGATTGTTTCATTAATAAAATTTCGGAATTATTATTTTAACGTCTTTGTTTAACAATGTAGACCACATTATAAATCTCTTTAAAGGTATATAAACATAATATTTTTTATGGTCTAATTCTGCTTGATGAACAAGTTAGAGGACAGTAGTCCTCTAGAACATTAATCATTTTAGCTTCACATGTAACGTGTCCCTTTATCCTTTCATTAACGATTTGCGCTTGATGAATGACATTCCTACAAACTCCATCCGTCTATTGAATTAAATAGGTTACGGTTTAACAACTACAGTGAGGGATACACAAATGTAGTGTTTCAGACTTTAATACAGAGAAAGGGCACTCATTTTGTGCTTACATTAAAACGGGAAAATAGAGAAATAATTTTGGGAAAAAAAATGTTTCGAATATAAACATATTAAATATTTGATAACATTAATAATATTGAAGCTATCCTACCCCAGTCTGCATATAAAATTATTTAAAATCGTATAAATTAATATCAGTATCATATAATAAACACGAACAAGTGCAGAAACTTTTAAATATTACAATAAGGACGACGCACATGTGCCGCTACCTGCTGAGCCAAAAGTTTACACAATAATACCAGCGTTTACAAATACAATGCGCCCGGAAACTACGATTTTAAAAGTGTCAACCAGAATGGATTTTAAGTTAATAAATGGAAATTTGAAATGCAAGAAACAAAGCGATACAAATACCAGATGTCATAAAATAATAGCTTTTACACAAATCACTGACAACCAGACGTTATGGGAACAAAATTTTAGAAGAAATTAAGACAATTTCAAGGGGGAGAATACGCCACTTGAAGCAATATAAATAACCGAGCTTCTAACACAAAAAGGACATTAAGATTTTGGTTTTTACAAAGTTGACTTCGTAGAGCCAAGATTATTAAGAAATTAATTTCGTTAGAGTTGATTACGTAGTACCACCGATTATAACGAAATTGGTTTCGTCTACATCCACTGCATAATACTGCGAGATAGCGAATTTATCACGCAATAATCCGCCGTAGCAAGAACAGCGACACGACGACCCCGTTGACCAGGTGATTCAACCCTTGCCTGCTATATTGAGGACCGAGCCGCTGCCAGCTACGACCCACTACACCTGACGAGAACCATGGACCACGGAACACGACCCCCAACGAGGACCCCCACCGACCACGACAGCCGACACGAGACGAGGACCCCCGCCAACCACGATGCCCTGCACCTGACGAGGACCCCTTCCAACCACGACGCCCTACACCTGACGCGGAACCAGGACCACGGCCTGCGACCCCGGACGAGGACCCCCACGGACCACGACCTGCGACCCCTGACGAGGACCCCCACGGACCACGACGACCCACACCTGACGCGGACCAAGGACCATGGACGACACCTGATGAGAGCCACGACGATCAACACCTGCCACGTACCACGGACGACAACCCCCACCGACCACGACGCTCGACACCTGTTGGACTACGGACCATCCCAGACGAGAGTAGACGCCGCCGACGCCGACCACCTGATGACCCGGAACCTCTACCTGGACGCCCGGAAGGTGACCATCCCCCGAGACGCCGCCGGACCCCTGACTAGGACCACCGGTGGTAAGGTTAACCAACCCGCCGCACAGGTGACTATGGACCTCGACACCCTTGGTAAAATATCGTTCCAAAAGCCAGAGATGGAATGAATATAAATAACATTCATTTTATTTTATTCTTTATTTCAGTAATTTTGCTTTCAAATTTATCTATTTTAAATTTTATTTCTTTATTATTCACTTTGGTATTGTAAACAGGGTTCTTTACAAAGAAACCACTTGCTTCCTCTAAATTATTGTGATAATGACCGTTTCTATTCACGTCTATTCAATTCAATTTGCGACACTGTCGGAAGGTTCAACAGATGTTAAAACGGAGGGACGCTTTTATTTGTTAAGAGTTGACCGACAGTCATAAATGAAATACAATAATACTTTTTAGAAAGCGAGTATGAGGTACACACACTTTACCTAAGCAGTAATTAAAAACAAAAGTTATATTATTTAAATTGGTACTTTGCATGCAATTCCACTCTCAGAACACACACATACACACTACCGTGATAATGGTGTTGTGGGAGAATTTTGTGGCATGTGTTCGACAGAGTCTTACACCTATACTCCAGTTAACCCAACGTGGTAACAAATATGGAGCCCCTTGAAAGTGCATGTAAGAGTCCGCTAAGGACCCCATGCATTCTCGCGTCCTCTGACCGGAATAGGCCACTTGATTTAGCCCATTTTCGCTATTATAAGGTATTAAGTTGAATAATATAACAAAAATATTCAGGTATCTACTTAACTATATAAATAAAAAAGGTTATGAGAAAATACATAAGTCATTTAATAAAAAGGTAAAACGAAGTGTATCTAAAGATATTCCCGACAAAAAGTAATCAAAGATAAATTAGGTATAACTCAAAATGAGTTTAGTCAGAAACGATTTTTATTGTATGGTTTTGAGGAAGGAAGTGATATCAAAATAAGCTCCTCCTGTATAGGTTCAAATTTCATAATAAAAATATATAAAGGTAGAATTATAAAAATAGGTAATGAATAAATAATTTTCAAATTTCATAATAAAAATATATAAAGGTAGAATTATAAATATAGGTAATGAATAAATAATTGGTCGAATTTAACTCTTTTATTTCGCAATTTCTATACCAAACTCTAAATAAGAATGTGGGACCACAACAATACAACTTGGATTACTAGACGAATCACGAGGCCATAATTTAAGGGTAACAAGTAATTTAACAACAGCTTTTTATGTAAGAATAACTGGGGTGGGGTAGCTGAGTCACAATATTTAATTTATATACAAGTAAGCAACTTTTAGTACGAAATTTCAGTAAAAAAAGTATGTTATAAATCACAGCACAATGATGTATGATTTTAATAATAATAATTTACATAATGGTAAATTTGTTGGCACTCATAAACTGTTTCAATGCTTGTTATTAAATTTTATATAGTCATTATTCCATTAATTTAACCTGAACGATAAATAGATTAAAATATAACCGAACAATGAATCTATTATATTGCTAAATATGCTTCAATTGATGTAATTTAATAGAAATAATAGATGGAAATTTACAACCATTTATACAGAACTAAATTACATTTATTACAAGAATATACGCAACTTTTAAAGAACTTTCAGTAAATCCCAATAATTTCCTACTTTGCTACATTACAAAAGCAATAAAAATGATTTACGTTAAATCTGAAAACAAAGTTGCTTTTTTTTACCTACTTTTAGTAAGTTCCATACGTAAAAATATAGAAATTGCCCTACGTTAAATTCACGTTCTGAAAGCTGTGGTATTAGATTTCATAAGCCATAAATGCTATGTAATCGGCCATTTATCGGAAAAACGCTTATACCTTCGCGAGTTTAGTTGTAAAATGGCATATCCATATGAAGGGAGGATTATTTAAGTGCCACAGATAATGGTAATTTTTGTACGTAAATCATAAAAGGTTAAAACTTTAGTTAAATTATTCAATAATCGTGTTGTTTGAGTACACCATTTTCAATGCAAATGTTTTAGCTAGGAAAACTGCTGACTTAACATCATTGTTTGGTAAATACAAAATTTGAAAAGAGATAAGTCACTAGATTAGTTTATTGTTTAACCAATACTAAAAGAAGAGTTTTGTAGGTATGTGGTAAAAGAGTAGAGGGTAGAAATTCTTGTTTGTCCATATCTTACATTAGGTCATTATCCTTGCCACAGAGAAACGCAAGGATTAGTTGAAAATCAATGCCTTGAGGGGGTTGGTATTAGATTAAATAAGCTCCTTTTTGTCGTATTTAATAAAGCGTGTTATCAATAGATATCAAAGAAATAATAAAATTATTCTAACGCTTTAAAAGTTTTGAAAAACATTTTCAAAGACAATGACCGTTCAACTAAGAAAAAACAACTACTTCCTGGGCTATATGCCGCAACGGATATTGGATTACACTTCAAAGTCAAACGGGGTTGGCATATCTAATAGATAATTTAAACCAACCATTCTGGTTTGCAGTTAGAAGGGCCAACATAACTTGTAGACCGGTTTCGGCCTATTGGGCCTCGTCAGTACAAGGTATATGTTATCCGTCAGCGAGCTTAAAGCATAATCGCTGACTGAAGAATAAGCTAAAACCACGATCGATATATGTCTATTCAGCAACGAAAGTGTAAACGATGTGATAGTGATGTGAAATTATAGTTGTCCAATTGGTTCCAATATGTTAGAAGTTTATAATGGCTTTGATTCTTCTAAAAATAACTGTAAAATATGATTCATTTTCCAGTAATATTTTAAAGAAAATATTCTTTGGCATTTTACAATTTCTTTGTTTTGAATGTAAAATTTGTGGTTAGTTTTTGCATCTATCTTCGTTGCGATAAAGAATTTCCGTCGTAAAATTGATTATATTTGTAGGAAAACTGAATTAATATTTCTTAATTCTATTCCTTAAAGGTTTATCGAAAAATATCATTAGTTTATTGAATTCTTGTTTATCACCTCTTAGTTTCATTCCGTGTATAAACCACATTCATATAAATAACATAAAAGTAGACAGTTATAGGAATTACCCACTCTGAACTATTGGAATATACTTACATTTCAAAATTTAGTTTGATTTATGTATCTGTTCAAATCAAACTATTCTATACGTTCATTTCTTTAAAAGGATAAGTTGATCCATAAGTCATTTTGATGTTTACTGGACCACTAGATCGCATCAGATTAATAACGTGTCAGATATATTTTTCCTTTTGTTTGATAAATGGGCCAATCTCTATTTAACAATAAGATTTTGATCATTCTAAGAGGCTCCATCTTTTAAATCGATATATAAAAAAACTTCGGCGGATTAAGCAAGACAGAAAATTGGGTCTTTAAAACGGATTTTACGAATAGACTGACGTATTTATAAAACACAGAAAATTTAACTTCAAAAAGAAAATAAGTAGGTTATTATTTTACTTTGATATTCTAGACAGAAATTAGGTTCGAAGATGTTTTATATAAAAAAATCTGACAGGTTTCTTTATAAACTGTATTAGTTTCCGGGAAAAAATTTTATTACAAGAAATTGGCAATTATTAATTAACCATAAAATAGATCTAGAGCCTAAATTTATTAAAAAATAAGGATATTGAAATAGTATTATACGTTACAAGGTCGGTAGGTGACTTATTACAGTACGAGTTTGTTTACGGACGAGGCGACGTAGGAGCCAAGTCTGGAAATAAAAACGACTATTGTAATAACACCTAACGATCATGTATCGTATTACATTTTATTTCATCCTGTTTTTATAAATTAATAAATTCATTAAAAGTTTTAACAGTAGTTTGTAACTTGACTAAAAATACTTCGTAACTTGATTAGTTAGGTCAAATTACCTTGAAAGCCATCTGTCACTGTCAAATATTTTTTTTATTATCAAGATTTAATTGTTAATATAAAATTGAATAACATTGACTTCTTTTTAAATATGGCAGTAAAAGTAAGTAATTAATTATTTTATTTTTATTTTATAGTCATTATAGTATTTTTAAATGTCAAAAATTAAAAGTAATTGTCTTCCCTTAAGCAATCAGAGCAGCGTTGCTAGGCAACACATTACAGTACCTGATACCGTAATGTTTTACTTACCGGCGCCAAATTGATTATAGGGAAGTGTATTTACTGGACAGGATGAAATAATATTAATTTTAGCATGTAAATTTATATGTTTTTTTCTATTAAAACCTTTAAATTTATGATAAAACGAGATCCTTATCTTTCCTTTACCCACTCAACTCAAATCGAGTTATGAGCAATTATAGTCTATTTTAATCCTACGTATCTTCCAGATCAATTTCCCGAGAAAAAGTTTCAATCCAATAGCAAAAGTTTCAGAAACTGTGAAAAATAGAAAAGGTTTGGTAATTTGGAGTATTTCCAAGAGTTGACAAAGAATAATGTCACTATTATATTCTGACATACAGTGATAGAGCGTTTCAGCATGTACATATTAATTCATAAGTTTTATATTTTATCACAGTATTTTGAATTATATTCTACTAGATTAAAGTCAGTACGAGCTTAATTTTTTTCTCAAATAAACTATTAAAGAGCGTCGGATACAAGCGAGTCTGTGAGAGTCTTCCTTTAAGGGTATCTCCTGGTGTAGTTCTTGTGGGTCCTGTGCCGTTGTGGCACATTGACCGCTTACCGAGAGTGTCTAATAAGAAAGGTTATTTTAGTTTATTTATTGGTACTGGAATATACTGTTTTTTTACTGAGTTTAGTTTTTTTATTAAATAGCTGATAGATAGAAGTTTGTTGTGCCGTAAGTAATTTACTAATGACCAGTGACGGATTTAGGCTTGTTGCCGCCCTAGAGCCCGTTCGATGCGCCGCCCTTTTTGTTAAAATGAATTTCATTCATTTTTATCCAATATTTTAATTTTAAAATAACTTTATTTATTGAAATACAGTTTTTTAAATATCACTAATAAATATGACAGATAAATAAGTTATAAACTTGAAACAGATAAAAAATAAATATTTTTTTAAATATTAATCAATTTTAAAATTTCTTTTTCCTGGCTTTGGTTCGCGAAAAAACGTCGATTATGTTGTCATAATTAATTTCTTGGACTAGTTGAGCTTTAATAAATAATAATGCAAGACCATTAGGTCTATCTTGACCCATGCTTGCGCGTAAATAGGTTTTTACTATTTTTAAATTGGAAAAAGATTTCTCCTAAACAATTTGTAGCCGGAATACTCCAACAAAATACGGAGGGCAATGTCCACATTCGGATAAACATCTCGAAGACTCCGTAAATGCAATACATTGCATATTTTTTTTGCAGAGCGTACATCTTCCTTATTTGCTAAGAAATCTTTAAGTTGACAATGTAAATGAATACATTCGTTGCCTAACGTCTCTTCTAAATCGTCAGGATACTTACTGACCAGTTTATTGGCAAGATTTTTTAATTTGTTTGTATCTATTTTAGATAAATCATCAAAAAAATTAAAATTTTCGTAAAGCTTTTCATATGCACTTTTACGCTCGGCCAATTGTACACTCAGAGTATAATAGGGTAATAAACATTTGTGCGAAAATTTTCTTGTCCAGAAGAAGGTGTTCATTCATTTACCCGGTACTCATCTGGCTGAAGTCTTCTGGTTTTTTTGCGACGGGTATCATAACGATAATACTCGTGAACTCCAGATAGTGCTTTGGCTTTTTCTTCATACTCAGAAAAATGTCATCTCTCATGTCTTGAAGAAATAGAGCCAGAGAAATATAGATCTGAACAACGGATGATAAATCAGCTTAAGATTTTTGAAGCTTTTTACTAGCAGCATTAAATAATAATAATAATGCTTTATTGTCAGAAATTTATCAATTTTTCGACAAAGCTACAAAACATACAAAAAAGTACAAAAACCTTAAAATCTAACATATCACATAAACAACGATCTAAAATTACATTCCAAACGTTGACTAGGATTGCTGTTTCCAAATGCTGTAATTTTCGCTGCAATCCCGTAGCTTCAGATCGCGTAGTTGGTTTCTCATCTCTGCTTTCGGCAATAAATTCCAGTGCATCAATTATTGCAACCTCTACCGATTTTAATTTGTTGCATCTACCGAAAAAATCGGTAACCTCTACTGATTATTTTTTCCGTGTAATTGATCTATTAATAAATTAACATCTTACCCATACAGATTGAGAAGTAAATTAATGAATTATAATATATTCTATAGAAAATTTTTAATAAACTCTAATCTGGACCAATTTTTACTTTTTTTCACCTCTAAAATTGTGACATTTTAAAAATTTTGCGGCCCTCCAAATTATGCCGCCCTAGGCCCGGGCCTAGGTGTAAATCCGGCACTGCTGATGACTACATCGCACAGTAGAATATTTTTAGAAAAAGGTCACTAAAAATGCAAGAAAATGTAGTCATAATTTTGTGTTTTTTTAAGATAAAAGCCTTGTATCATCTAGGTAGTTACAGGTGTTACTACAGCCTAGTAAGGTTTATTGTACTTCTTCCCTTGGTTCATGTCACCCACTCATATGAAAAAGATGGGTGACAAATGTTCGTGAAGGCACAATTGAGGTTTTGTGCCTTTTAATGGTACAATATGTGTTTAACTGTTTCAGGTTTCCTGCAACATAATCTGCAGCTTAAGTCTCCATTGAACAGTCTTATGGTTTGCAGGTGTCCCTTGATCGGTGGCATTCTGTAATGATTTGCAGCTGATTCCTGATGGTTTTGCGCAGTGTTTTAGCTCTTTTGGCTTACGTCTGTTCAATATGTATGGCCAGAGATGTGCTCCCAATGTTGCCCATCGGACTTTTGGGTCCTCCTAGATCTGGCTTATATGGATGTATTTTTACCTCGAATCTAATCTTAGGCAGGTTATTGGAAAACCATATGGTCTAATTTTATCTCCCAGATGTCTCTTCCCCAATTTCCTTTTTTATTTTGTTTTGTCTTGATCCAACAATAAGGTTGATTAGATTCTCTTGCAGCCTGTAGAAGCCGATCCTTGCCACCCCTTTTAAAATCATTTGAGTAGAAGAAAGGTTTAACAGTACCACTAAAATAGGCAAAGAGCGAAATTTTAGTTTTGTCACCAGAATTTTTAATTTTAAATTTAACAAATCTCAAACTTTTTCAAATTAGTCATAAAGATTTTTAACACAAAAGATTTTTTATCTGGATACAACTATAATTTGTCTTAATTTATGTTAATAAATAAATGTAAACTACAAAAGTAAGGAATATTTTTCTTTGTATTTTAACATTAAACTAGCATTAAATTATACATAATACGCAAGGACGAAGAAGTTAAAACAAAATCCGTTAATATCCTCTTTTAACTTCACTGAAGGATGTAAACAACGTTTGACGAACTCCCCTAATTCATAAATCGTTGCTGGCTTGCGATGCGCGATGCTGAGAGTAAGAAAAATGAAAAAACAATCTTAAAAACCTAAAGATAGTTCCATCCGAGCCTACTCTGTCTCGACACGGAATCGGTTTGATTTACATGGAATTGGTTTGCAGAAGGCACGTTACGAATTGTGGAATGAAAGCGCGTATTTCATCTTCCTCGGGGATTATCGTCCAGAATGATGGTGTGACTGTGCTTTCAAACGCCGGATGCCAACCATCGATATTGTCTCTATTCGGTTCGAATATACATTTGGTTTTGATGTATCTAGAAGGATACAACCACAACACAGTCATATTTGGTTTATGATGATCATTTTCTAGAATTCTCGGTTTGCGCACAGTTGCCGTTTCTGTTTCTATTAGTTATAGGATTAGAAATGTCTCGGTTAAACAATGTACTCATACAAGAACAACAAACACTAATTGCGCACACAAAGGTTAATATACCAGAATATGTAAAGAGTGGACCAATTGTTGGTTTGTTCACCGTTGAATGTCATGTTTGATTAATATATGTTAAAGAAAAACTATTATGTAGCAGTCATGGATTCGTTAACAACGCAAAAAGGCCTTTTATTATAAAAACTTCTGAAAACATTCTATAATGCCGGAAATTTGTAAAATTGTTTAATTTTTTAAAGAGACCGTTTCGGTAAAAGATTGTAAAATATTTCAACTTGTTTATCCAGTTCGTACAAGAGCAAACGTAGCAGCAGTAAGTGAAAATGTCCGTAAAAGGCCATCAACTTTAACTAGGCATCGTTTACAAGAATTGAACATTTCAGAACCACTTTGAGTCACATTTTGCATTCCGATCTTCATTTGTAGCTTCAGCTGATATGTTAAATGGTTTAATTTAGGTACGTAAATAATCAACCGTAAAATGTACAAAAATAATTACAAAGGTTGCGTCGATTCGCGATAAAGGCAATGGTGGAAGGAAAAACATTGTGGATATTCGAGTTGTGGTCCATAGGGGACCAAGTCTATGTATAGTTCGCTGACTTTTACTGGTATGAGCTTCCAATAGGTAGCTCTGGTGATGGTCAGGATTAATGATGTCAGAAATCTTCTTAGGAGGTCTGATGTTAGTGGAAGTGGTGTTACGGGTCTCGGTAAAAGAGTCCTTTTAAAGAATTGACTAAAGATTGTACTCTTTGATGTTCATGTCATGATTCTACACTCTCTTGTAATACCCTGGGCGTATGGGCACTGTAGACCGTTCGCTCAATATCTCTAAGGATAATCAGACTACTAGTTTCAACTGCAGCAGATAAATCGGTGAGAACGTTCATTCCTGGTGTATGTTAATCCCTGCTCTTTGATCTAAAGATGATACGCGGTCAATAAGGCACGTAAGTAATGTCCTCTTGTACGTTAATTTGAGCTAGCAATGCTTTCTCGTGTATTGATTTGAAACTGTGTTACTACACAACCATACAATATCTAATCAACAGAACAATTAAAGCCACAAAACCATTATTAACATAGTAATTTCAACACATCGATGCTTTAAAGAGAAGACTGTTTTTCTTCATAAATCAACTCCTTAGATGAAGCTTATTTTTATAGGAATGGATATGTAAACAACAAAAATTGTCAGATAAACTATTTAGAAAAAGCTCATAATATTCACGTAAAAACTCTGCATGTTGACAAAAAGATTCACAAAGCCAGAACTACTGGTTGGTGTTGAAACATCATGCGTTCTCGGAGCAGTTGAAACAAGTTCAAAACAAATCGGAAAATTATCAGATCGATCCATGCTTAAAGGCATGTAAAATTGGTCCAAGTAAGCGTAATTTCCGGAAATGTCAAATGTCGTTTAAGTAAACTAATTAACTTGTTATGTAAAATTCTCCCATTTTTGTAATTAAAATAATTGCTTTAATACAGAATACGATATTCTAAGCTAAAAGTTACTTTAACTTTAAACTATTGATAATTTTAAAGGTACTGAGATTAAAGGTTACATATTATAAAATTGTCGTTCACGGTGTTTTCAAGTTCGAGATATGTTCTGGATTAAGCATGCATACATCGTCTATCGACGGTTTGTTAGGAACTTTCGTACTTGCTGCGGAATAGCTCCACAAACAAAGCAAATTCTTACACACGCCGTGGTAATAAAACCCTAGGTTTCAACTTTGCTCTTAGTGACGTAACTTGAGAACAGTAAATTCTTCTCACTTAACCAAGCTGCGTTTTCACTTAAGCTTAGCTTAACAGTTTATTGCTTCAAGGTTCGCCTTATGTGCGCCCTTTTTTGTATGTATTTTGTGATAATAAACAAAATAATGTTTACTAAGTAATGCTCAAACTAGAACATTAAATATTTTCTTATATTTAAAGTTTGTTTTTGAGTTTAGTAAGTTTAGTGAAGTTAGCAGGTGATAGAGAATTTTGTTTTATCTCTATTGGAAGTAGCAGGAAGTTTTGACATAAGTTCATTAAAAGATTTATCAAGAAAGATAGATAGTTGTCGTTTAGGCTTTTAGGGAATTAAATATTTAATTTAATCAAACGTTGCAATATACTCATGCTTTCTTATGGAGTAACTACAAGCAGAATAAAAAGTATGGAATCGACTATATATCACGCAAGTTAAAAAAATTGTCACACGAGCCGATTATCGAAAAATCTCAAGTTCGGTCGCGCGTGTTTATACGCTCTCTAAATATGTTAACCATTGCAAACGTTCTTGCCAGCTCTCGTAATTCGCTTTCGTGAATTAAGGGAGCATCAGAAAATACAATTTGTTTTTTTCAGAGAAAAATAGATAAGATTTTTTAATATAATTTTTGGTAATTATTTACATAGAGAGTTATAGGTTATTGAATGAGTAATAGTTTTTTAAAGTAAAGTTTGATTTTTAACATTTTTAGATTTATTTGTAAATGAAGTCAGAAAAAGAATACAACAATCCATGATTTACGTTTTTAAAAATCTGCTATTCCAAAATAGAGGGGGCGAAGCAACGGGGATCGCATAGTTAGCCCAATGATCTGTTTTTTTGTGTAATTATTACTATTGTATTGTATGCTAAGAAAACATCGATTTCATATATAAAATTAGGATAAAAAATCTATTGTAGTTGTAAAAAACGATTTTCTTTTAACAAACACTTACTATCTGTTCTAAGAAAACTGCAATTAACTTTTAATACTTCCTTAAAATAATAATTTATATCAAATAACACGTAAATAGGAACTGACATAATTTGACGAGGGTACATAGTGGATATCAAACTCATTTAAGGAATTTTGAAACAAGACTACCTAAACATCTGTTGGCAGTTTGATTAAGTAATATAATAATTCGATCCATTTAACATTGTCTATGGATAATTATTTTATTTAAAACTAGCAGCCCGCCCCGGCTTTGCACGGGGATTAAAGAAAAATAACAAAAGCCATTAAATTTATTGGGTCAACGCTTCCCTGTAAGCAATATTACATGTTGTTTTATTTTCTGGCAGCAAAATAAATTGATTTTCAGGTGCTCCGACCCGCCTTAGGCGGTTGGCCATGAGGAAAACCGATCCCTACTATTTGGAAGGTTTGACCTTGAGACTTATTATTAGTAAAAGCGAAAGATGTTTTGATAGGAAATTGAAGCGGTTTAAATAGATTTGATAGATCAGTTGGGATCATCGGTATCCTCAGTGTATGAGCTAGTTAACCAGCTGGTGGTTCAGTTATATTGGTTGCTACAACTTAATTGTCCTTTAATTCCTTTATAAGTAGCCTCGCCCCATTGCACATGCTAAATTTGTGATATCTGTCGTGATTATGATATGTATGTATGTATAGATCCGATATAACGAAATCTGTGGACACGATAGCGGTCGCATTTCTTAACAGATCGAAATGAACTTTGGTACAAAAATCAATCGTCCCAAAATCTCGGTCGAGTTCGTTAACAGGCCAAATCGGTACGGCCGTTTGGGCGTGACATCAAATCAAAATGGAAAAAAATTTGTAACTTTTTTACTTCACCCTGTAAAAAAAATGTTAGGGGACTTTTTTGTTTGTCTTAAAAAGACCTACAACTTTTATCTAACACATTTTTTTCTGAAACGTATACTTTTAATATATTCAATTAATATAAACCTACTGATGCGCCTGGCTTACCAAAAGGGCCATTTTTTTTTTAAATGAAACATAGACTATGTCACTCGGGAATAGTGTAGCTTGCCAACGGTGAAAGAAGTTTTGAAATCGGTCCAGTAGTTTCGGAGCCTATTCATTTCAAACAAACAAACCTTTCCTCTTTCTAATATTAGTATAGATTAAAAAGGGCAATCACAACATATTTAATGAGAAAATGTTTACTAAGCTTTTTTATTGTTTAATAATTTAAAGTGCCATAAAAAAACAATTTGGCACTTGTTTGTCCTATAACTAATGATATTTGTATTTGCAGTATTCAAGATAATCTGTATGATTATCATTGAATATATTATTTTTATATTTTGGGATTATAAAGTATACTCGATTTTATGAGATTTTTAGTTTGCAAAGTTTCTAATACGAAATTATGGTAGGTTAATAGTTTTTGCCTTATTACATACAAGAACAGTATTATTATCCAAGATCTATCGTTTTGTTTTACATTTAAGCATTTAGTCTACTTCTAATAAAAATTACATACATGTAAAACATACTTTCTAAATTTTAAAGATTGTGATTAGAATTTCTGTGCACAATTTAGACCATCTGAAGTGTATTGTTATCGAGAAATAATTTTTTTAGAAACTAATAAACTTGGCGCAGTCGTAGGATCTTTTAAAAAATATTATGAAAATAAATTGTTCGTGTAATGAACAACCTAGTTTTAAAATACAACACAAAAATTAACACCTACATATTTGCGTTACAGTGACATATATAACTTTGACATTTATAATGTTTGTAAAGTGTAAAGTAGGTATAACGGATCCGAGAAAATATTCACTTTCTGTTATCGACCAATTTATTACATTTCATACCTCGTTTATCAAGAATATCCAAGAAATATTTTCTGTGAATACTTCCTGTTTGCGTATATGTTCCATATAGGAAATTTATGAAATTTTCCGTCACTTTTATATTGAAAAATGTTTAGTTGCCGTCAGGTATAAGTTCCAGTTACTCATTATATATTTTTGAACTGAAAATCTATAAAATTAAACTTCGAGGTCTGTCGCAAACTAAACAGAATTTTTAAGAAATATCCGATACCAGTAGCGCATCTGATATTGGGCTAGCATTCGATAGGTACATCTTTCATTAATTTTATATTTACTTCTTTAATTGGGGAACTTTTGCCACTAAAAACAAACTAATAAAAAATATAAATCAATATTTTGAAAATGACCCTTGATATTTCTAATTTGTCAAGGGTCCTTTTTTCAAAACTGAAATTGCCTAACAAAATTTTTTTTCTTTATTCTCTTTACATTGCGACAGACCTCGTATCACTCTGAAGAAATTATACATGAAAGTTTAATGTTTCATTGAGTCACTCTCTTCAATTTATTCCTAGAATATAATGATTGTATTATTACAGTATTCAGCATTGATGTATCATATAACAACATATCTTAATAATGATGGAGGGTATTAAGGAAACATTAATTACTACAAACTCGTGATATAAATTGAAAGATGATAACTGAGATAGCTACTTCTATTCCCGTCAGGGTTACTCGTTCCAGTTAAATGAAAATGATCGAGTTTATATTCCATTATGACGTGATGTATTATGTGAACCACACTAAATAAAGCTTCATATCGCCAGTACCAAAATAACATATTTTCAGAAAATACAATTATAAGACTAGATTGATATAGAAAAAAGTAACTAAACGATGTGTGACAGAAAAATTATGAGTCCGACAACCAATCTGGCAACGCATGGTTTTATTTATCATTCACAAAAAAAACAAATCGATTCTGAAATTATTTCCATTAAACCAAATAAGTAAATAAGATTCTCTATCTTGCGAAACTAACTTCATATGGTAAAATACACAAATTATGCACTTTTTAAGTCATGGCTCATAAATGTAACATGAAACACTTCATGTGGGCAAATATAGGATATAAACTTGGATCTTGTATACCCGTCTTGTATTCGCACAATTCTCAAACCTCATCTGAGAATTAACAGCAAGCATGTATCTATATATTACATAGACCGAAAAATAATAAGGCATAAATCATTTAATTATATTTCCATTGTAATAACATTTAATTTAATTAAAAGCGAGTAGATGGACAAATGGATCAAAGTACAAACAGGGTATCTGTTGTAACGTTTGCAACGTTATTTTTTGGCCTGGCCTACGTACTATTTAATTTTTATAATTCCTCGTCTATCGGAGTCGCCGCAAACTCGGATTCGGTGTTGAGAAGGGGAATGTTGGGTTCGATCATTAGAAATGTCTTATTTTAATTCTTTTCATTTTTGTGCTTCTAAGCAACAGTTTTCTTCGCTACATTCTCCCTTCGGTGAGTAAAAATTAAATTGTTATAATTTTTAGTAGTAATCAAAAACTTGGTGAATTTATTTTAATAATTATATTGGTTATATTGTTACTAACATTTAATTATTTCGATTACAATCATTTGTTATAAATCAGTTTTTATTGAGTTAAAAATAAGTAAACAGTTCAAGTGATTAACTTTTTTCTTTCTCGAACTTGGAGAAACCTTGAATGATTGTAATCGAAATTAAGGTTTAGTGAGACGGAATTTTGACGGTTTTCA
Organism: Altica lythri; assembly: GCA_964028335.1. Taxonomy (NCBI): domain Eukaryota; kingdom Metazoa; phylum Arthropoda; class Insecta; order Coleoptera; family Chrysomelidae; genus Altica; species Altica lythri. The sequence continues at coordinate 8,118,352 of OZ034808.1, read as the reverse complement.
TTTTTATTTCATAGGCCGATTGCCAAATTTTGAAGGGTCCTAAGAAAGGGCTGAAAACAAGGAACCAATTTTTTTTGGTAAAGAAGCTTTTGGCCTAGCCGAATTTTAATTTGCTGCCGTATCCTGGCTGTGACCGCACAAAGGCCTTTTTCTCCGAAGAATCTTCTGAAGATTTTTATTTGAAAACATCTTGCCATCGGCATCTTTAACCAGGAGCTAAAGTGGAACGAATTTTCCGTCGACCACGTCCTTTTCCGAGGAAGAATCCAAAAAGATAAGAAACTAGTTTTTCACTATTTTTTTTACTAATAATTTTGAAAATTCTCATTCGGAATTTTGAATAAACAATTTTAAACTGATTTATTCTCTTTTATTTGTATGTCTGTATTTATTTGTTTGGGGAGAGTTAAAAAAGAAAGCCAGAAGGAAGCCACGAACCCTGGAGCTAGCAAGGGTATTATTACGCTACACTGTAACCCATATTTTGGTATAAAAAGTTGGACAATTTAATGCACTATTTTAAATTTAATTTTTTTTAACAATTATTAATAAAAAAAGTTCCGTTATTAACTGACAAAAAAGCTCAAACGATTTAAAGGATCTATAGAGCTTCACATTCCCATTATACAAAATAAAACAATTATTTCAATTTCAGTACTTGATTTTGTGTATTTTTTCCAATACTGCAGTAGAATTTTACTATTAGAATTTTTTGTTACAAAAATTCATTTTTGAATAATTTTATAAATTCGCAGAAGACTGCGATGAAATTTTTTGTTTCTTATTTGGTCTGGTTATATCTATATATGCATATCTAATGACCCCAAAATGCAACCACGCCGAGTAACGAGTTTGAACTGATTTTGTATCGAATCTCTATAAAACTCCAGAAGATGAACCCTGGTCATGAAGTGCCTTGGTGGTCATCACCATAGTGTTATTCGTGTTCAGCAATCCCGAAAACTCTCGTGTAACGAGTTCATACTGAATTGTATCGAATTTTTATAATATAAAAGTCCAGTGGATGAGATTCATCCTGGGCACCAAGAGCTTTGGTGGCCGTCGCCATCATGACGAACCCGAGTAGTAAAATTAATAGCTTTTCTGCTTCGTTGCTTCGCCTAAAATGTTTTATTTAATCAGTTTTTACTACAGACATAGAATGATTGTTTATAACCACTTCTCACCCGTCTTCGAGTCCAAAGAAATCATTTTTCAGAAATAAGAAGTACCTAATTGATACTAAGCTTTGCAAAAATGTATTTAAAAGTGAAATTATTTAGCATTTAAATGCAATATAGATAAATAACTAAACAAAAATTAATTTAAAAATTAACATTCCGTTTACCTATATAGTTTCTTTATAAATTTATATACCCACATATAGTAGTAATAAATTATTCTCAGAATAAGGCTCTCTGTTTCTAAATGAAATAATAGCAGCATATTATTTAGTAAAACGTTCTTTAACTCGAATTGTGAACACAACAATTTAATTTTTGCGAGACTAGAAGCTCGTGTAATTAAAATAAAAGGGTCTTTTGATATTTATGTGTAGGTAGGTATCCTGAGGCGTTGAGTCGAGATCAACACAGTATTTGTTATTTGGTTACTAATTAAAACTTTGAGAAACTCTGTTGGCATTGTATACCCCAGAATATAGAATTTGGAAAAAAATAATCTATACATAAATCAAACTGTAACTGATCGCTGTCTGGACATGGCATATATAAAGGGTTTTTCAATAAGGGCGACTAGATGTTCAAATTGAATAAAACAAGCTGTGTGTGAGGTATTACCAAAATTATTTTTTTATTTGAAAGGCGCATGTATGCCATTAAGTGTGGAATATGACATCATTCAAATGCCCGCCTCAGCTTCTTACGGTGGCACGGATCCGAGTGGTCCAATTTTCAATGACTCTTCCGCATAGATCCGGCTGAATTTGAGCGATGGCCTGTGTTATGTTCACCTTAAGGGCATCGGTCGATTGTGGTTTATTTGTATAGACCTGCGACTTCAAGAAACCCCACTGGAAAAAGTCAAAGTGGGGTCAAATCGCATGACCTTGGTGGCCAATTCACATCACCCCTGCGAGAGATAACCTTACCCTCAAATCGTTCATGCAGAATGTCAATCGTGGTGTTTACTGTGTGGCACTTAGCGCCGTCCTGCTGGAACCACATGTCGTCTAGGTCCATATGATTCAATTTGGGCCATAAGAAATTGGTTATCATCGTTCTGTATAGTTCGCTGTTGACGGTGACCGCCTCACCAACGTCGTTTTCAAAAAAGTACGGACCAATGACGCCGCCGGCCCAAAATCCACACCAAACGGTAACTTTTTGAGGATGCATTATCACTTGGTGAACGTCGCGTGGGTTGGTGTCGTCCCATATACGGCAATTTTGCTTGTTAACACAGCCATTCAACCAAAAATGCGCCTCGTCACTAAAGATGATTTTTCGGCCAAAATTGGGGTCCTCTTCCAAACGATTCGAAGCCCAGTCAGCGAACAAACGGCGTTGTCTGTGGTCATGAACTTTGAGCTCCTGGGTCAGTTGGATCTTGTAAGGGTGTAGGCCCAAGTCCCGACGCAAAATTCGCCAAATTAAAGTCTGCGAAAGGCCGAGTTCTTGTGCACGGCGAGGAATAGACTGCCTCGGGTTCTGCTGTACACTATGACGGACTGCGGCGATGTTCTCAGCCGATCTTGCGTTCCTTGAACGTACTGGTGTTGGCTGATTGTGTACTGAACCGGTCGTCTCAAATTTGGCCACTAAACGTTGAAGAGTCGACTGTGAAGGGCCACCACGTCTACCGTAAAATGGGCGCAACGTTTGCATTAACGAACACTCAATTTGATAATAAAGTTTTCTCATTTGAACGTACTGTTCAATGGTGTAACTTGCCATGATGATTTGGCATAAACCACTAAATAATAAACAAAAGATTTGACAGATGTCACCAAAACAAAATGGCCGCCACGGGGCGCCAAAATCTACCTGCGCCAATTGAAAAACCCTTTATTTAAAAGACATACTAAAAGGTTTTTATAAACGCAAATCAATGTTTGTCTGTACCTCTGTATGTTTGTATGTTTGTACGTATGTATTTCTGTATGTCTGTAAGTCTGTATGTTTGTTAACGCTACTGGATGCACGTCAGTTCTTTCGAATAATGATTCTGATGATCCTGTGAACTATCCGACAATAATTTCTGCATGACTTGAATGTTTATTCCCTGTTCGTGACCGAAGATTTGTTGTAGACAATGGTATATTGGGAGGTATCTGTTCCAATAAGTACGGTTATGGATCTGTGTAAAGAATTTTTGAATGAAGGAAGAGTTGTTGTAAAGAAAACTTCTACACCAGGGAAATAATAGGTAGAGAAAATGTTGATGAAATCGTTCTGATAAAGTAGAAAGACAAAACAGAAAATTTAAACAAAAACGTGAAGAGATTAAAAAAAACGCAATGCATTATCGATAACAATGCGGATAAGGTCGAAATAGATTTCTCTGCTGTCCAAAAGTCAGTAACATGGTATCAGAAAGTTGCCACAAACTTATGGATCCAACATAAAAAATTTTGAAAGAAAGTCACGGGCAAAAGCTAGTTTAGAATATAATTGTACTTGTGCTGATAAAATTGATAATTATATTCTGATATTATATCTTAAGAAACCATAATCTAAAAATATTATATTGACCTAATTTTATAGAATTTTTCCTTACAGTTGCAGACAAAAATCAAAATACATCACAATAGAAAATACTAACAACAAAAAAAACCTTTTCATTTTCTTGCTTTCACCGTGAGCCCTCTTTTTATTAACATTAAACGGATTTATTCCGAGAAATTCAGGGCGTCTCAGTTAAGACTACAAGCTACGTTTTCTTCTTGTTCGCCGTCTTTATTTAAGAAGGCAGGGATCAGTTGTGGAATGAAAATGGAAGTTTGCAGAAGATCTGATGAAGCCCTTTTAGCGTTCTAATCTCGTATTCACATATTCTATTGTAAATATACTTCCGTTTCATAAAAAGGACAATAAAATTGATGGGGTCTAAAGTATTTTAGTGCCTTTCTCCCTTTTCTTTATGATCTCAACGAAACAAAGTAACCATCAGGAATCGATTAGGGAAAAAGAAAATTTGATACGTTTAGGTCATCTAAATGAAAGGATGAATGTTTTATTTTTCTACTTTGTGTCATTGTATGTTTATTTAAAATAATAAATTTTCTTTTCCAATTCAATTGAAACTTGCAAGTCAATATTTTCGAAATTAATAAATTTATTTTGATTTTGGTTGACTATGAAAATTTCTTAGGCATAATTTTTATAAATGTTTTCTTCACTATTTAAACTATTTGACGTCCGGACTATTTTAGGTGTATACAGTCACGCTATTAATATTAATCCAAATTTTTGGTTCAATTCCACTCATTTTTTAAAAAGTTTATAGAATATTTTCAGTTCTTATTATATTTTTGAATAGTAGTCAATATTTGCAAATAATACCAAAAAAAACTCAAAGTCTAGTACCACAAAAAACATTTAATTTAAGGGCTAAGTATCGGGAATAAATATTCCCATCAACAGACTCTCAAAAGTATGCACAAAAAAGGAAATAACATTCAAAAATGTGAAATTAAAGCCAACTATTCCCGTTTGCAGTTAGAGGGACAACATAACTTATAGACCGGTTTCGGCCTGTTGGGCCTCGTCAGTATAAGGTATATGTTGTCGTCAGCGAGCTTAAGGCATAATCACTGACTGAAAATGTACTAAAATCACGACGTATTTATAACCACAGAGTGGTGTAAATGTAAACGTCGTGACAGTAGTGACATCCTTTGGCTTTAATTCCACATTTTTGAATGTTATTTCCTTTTTTGTGCATACTTTTGAGGGTCTGTTGATGGGAATATTTATTCCCGATACTTAGCCCTTAAATTAAATGTTTTTTGTGGTACTAGACTTTGAGTTTTCTTTGGTATTACCATTGGACCACATTTGAGATAATGGATGATTTTCTCTTTCTAAAAAATGCTAGTCCGGCGATCATTATCCGTCATTTTTGTAATTTCTTTTTGAACACCGAATATGTGTGAATTAATTTCAGTCAAATCGGTTTCTGTTTTGCAGTTGGAGAGGAAGATGTCACTACTGTCACGACGTTTACATTTGCACCACTCTGTGGTTATAAATACGTCGTGATTTTAGTACATTTTCAGTCAGTGATTATACCTTAAGCTCGCTGACGACAACATATACCTTATACTGACGAGGCCCAACAGGCCGAAGCCGGTCTATAAGTTATGTTGTCCCTCTAACTGCAAACGGGAATAGTTGGCTTTAATTCCACATTTTTGAATGTTATTTCCTTTTTTGTGCATACTTTTGAGGGTCTGTTGATGGGAATATTTATTCCCGATACTTAGCCCTTAAATTAAATGTTTTTTGTGGTACTAGACTTTCAGTTTTCTTTGGTATTACCATTGGACCACATTTAAGATAATGGATGATTTTCTCTTTCTAATATTTACAAAGTTAGCTTTAATTATATTTTCAATTTTTTCAATTTACTATCAAATGTAGGTACTTACTCGAAGTTCCAACTTTTAATAAAGATCAACCACTAATTTGATATTTTCTATAATACAAAGTAACTTAAATATGATTATTTTATATTACATAAAAGTTTTCCTGTTCTCCCTTTGGAGTTCCAATATGGACCGCAATAGCTAAAAATTCCGAGAGAGTCAGTGAGTGGAAGTTTCGTGCCCTGCTGTTATTAAACTTAATGCGAGTGATAGCAGGCAAAAGTGTGGGATGGTTTGCCACTTTGGCTATGAGGACGACACGCAGAGGGTGCATTACACTATGTTATTATAAGACATTTCGCTGAATAAACACCCAGCTTGCCCACTAAAGGAGACTATTATTTTCCCAAACAAACTGATCCTAATATTCACGAGAAAGCTTATGGCGATTCCATATTTGCGAAGCAGAATGAAAACGGAAGCAAAAGAAAAGACACCTAAACAAAACAAACGTAGAGAAAATTGGGAGATATAGTTATGTGTGTTTCTTTAATAAAAAAGTCATTCTACACAAATGCTGTTTAAGAAAAATAAAAATATAAACAGAAAAGAATGAAATGATGTGTCAACATGGGCTTATATATTAGATTAACACTTTTTTATATATAGCTAGTTTATTACACGTAAATTGGAGAATCTTCTAAAATAAACTTTAACTAACTGGAAGTAAAGATATCACACTAAAGAAATGAGATAAAAGAGAAAGCTAAACACAAGCTATAAAAAAATAAAACTCAGCGGATACCTGTTAGATAACATATGAAGAAATAAAATTATAAGTATACAGAAACCAAAGCTAAAATTTCATTAACAATAAGAACGACAAAAATGAAGATATTACGAATTATTAAGTGTTTTCTGTTAGAAATAGAATAAGAAGCCAGAAACAAGGATGTAGTATGATGGGTTAGAACAAATAAGTGGTGATGTAGAGACCACGTGGAAAGGATACCAGATAAAATAGTGGGCAAAGTCAGGCAAGTCGCAAAAACTAAACACGCGAAGACGATGGAGCTCAGCACCAAACCTTGTTGATTTCTCAATCTTCACTTCTTCAATAGTAAAACCTTTGATATTTATTTTTTTTTTAAATTTGTTTTAGCGCTGATGAGCATATTTGTTTGTTTTTATATGCTTCACATCGAATATTCCCTAAAAATTGTGTAACTGTATAAAGTTGCACAAACTTTAACGTATCTGCTTTGCTTAGTTTTCGGATCATTTGATTTGTCTATTTACTTTCTACAAGCTTTTTTAGAATAGAAATTTGCATTTATTGTTCGTGAATGCAGGAGACACCAAGACCCTTTTAAAAATAGAATAAGAGTTTTCTCACGTTCTTAAAGTTCCTTTCGGACGATTTCCAGCTTTAGTAGTATTTATTTTCTTAAAAATAACATTGTCTTAAAGCAACCGATTCTAAAATTATATTGTTCTAAAACAGTGAAAACAAGTAAAATTATATTCAAATAAGCAGTATATAAAATATATTTTGACAGACTATTGGAATTAGTAGACACAGGAGCGAAAATTCACTTCTATCACAATCTATTAGCCCACAGCGTTGACTTGAATTACTATAGTACACATTTTGCTAGTAATAACAGAATACACAGTTACGCTACTAAATATATTTGCATTTTAAGTTAAAATAAATTGAAATTTACACAGACAATAGATGGAAATATAATACCTACTTTAACTTTGGTAGATTTTATCGATGAAAGTGCAAATAGTTATCGAAATATCTAACACTACCAATTAACTTCATCTGAAGCGTTCAGATGAGGTTAATTGGTTACGCGTTAAAATTATTTTCACATGTAATTCCTCGAATAAAATTTTTCTAACCATTCCTTTATCGGCGTTTACAGTCTCGACAATCATTCTGATGCTTATTCCACGTAACGATGTTTACGCAGAATGTGGTTGATTTTGGTCACTGTTTCCAGAGTTAAAACAGTGATAGGGCGACCTGAGCGCTGGTCATCTTCAGTGGTCACTCGGCCCTCACTAAAGCGCTTGTACTACTCAAAAACACGCCCAGATAGAGAAGGCTTTATAGCACTTCGTCGGAGTTTTTTCTGTTTTTCTTCACACATAGTTTTCGGCACGAGAAGATAATTACTTGGTTTGGTTCGTGCATAGATAGAGAAGACTTATAGATACCCAACTCACTACTCGTTTTTTCCTCACCTTCTCGTTATTTAATGGTCAGACCTCGTATCATATGTTGAACATTAAATATTTTTGTTATAAAGATTGTCAAAGTTGATCTCCATTGGCAAATACTTTCTTAATTTTGATTGTTAAGGGCAAAAATGAATGTTAATACTTATATAAAGAATACAATAATTCTTAGCTTTTTCCTTAATTTTACTTTTCATGAAGCAATAAAGAAACTAGAACTTGAACGGCTCTTTGTAATGAAAATTACATAAATTAACACTCACAATTTATTTTTCTTCTTCTATTATATAAATTTAAATGATTTTCCTCTATTTTATATTTTAGTGGCCGATTTTCTTTATTCTAGACTAGACTTTCGATATAAGTAATCACTCTAAAAATGATGTGCGACAAAAAATAAGGCGCTATTACCCAATTTGGGAAAAGGAAGATAAAATTGGAGAATATCACGTTCTTTCAGTATCTTATTGAAATAGCTGGAAGAAGGTTATTGGTCCCGATAGCATTACAGGTCATGTTCGAGATGTTGTGTGAGCTATGGAAACATTTTAACAAGCTCTTTCAATATTTAAAATCTTTCAGGTAATAGGCTAATAACAGAAATTCATCGGTTCGTCGTCGAATAAAACTAGAGACTTGGAAGGTAATGAAGGATTTCAAAAAAGGATTTGCATTAATTGTATGTGCTTAGGCTTAGAACGAATTTGTATTATTTAGTAAAGGGTTTAAATCCTAAAATATAATAAATTTAGCACAATCTTTAGGTGAATATAAAATCTGATTATATTAATAAAATCTGCATAAATAAAACTCATAAAAAAATCATCATTTCTCTTACATCAACAGTAAACTGGTTTAATGATAGCTAATAGATAATGTTAGATACATAACGGTAATACAAGAGGTATAGCAAATTACATTGCACGTTCAATATACCTTCAACAAATAATAGGCCTAAGGTTAATCTCCAGTATGTTACCAATACCGCAAACAAATCTAATAGCAGAGTCAACCTACTCCAGATTACCATTAGACTAGATTATACAATAAGCGCTCCCTATAATGTTGCATTTATCAACAACATAATCGGTTTGTCGTGCTCTGATGACTATGTTGATTGACTGAGTCTTCTGCACTACGACGCGCTTACGTCCATGAACACAACATACATTTCTAAACCTGGATCTAGTTTGAGTATAGTCACATGAGATACGAAAATGAATTACAGAGGTCAGTGTTTAGGGAATTACTAATGTTAAACAGATGTAGATGAATCGCAAACAATCTAAAGGATAACAATACCTCTAAAGATATTTATCACATATAAATTTTAAAAGATAATTATATGAGTGATGTCTTTTAATTGCCTAATGAATTAACAGTAATAAAAATTAATCAGCATCTTCAATTAACCTAAATGCAAAGTTTCAATGGAATACGTGTCGTACTCTAGTTATTATGATCTACTAAAATTCTATTAAACTTTAACAACTTTATAACAAGAATGCTTAACAGAGTTGATATCTATTTTCGGCAATCAAAAGTTGTTCGTTGGTAATTAAAATTTAAAAAAAGTCGCACCAAGCTGCCACTTAAAAAAACATGATAGGTCTGCAGAAGTTCATCTAGGAAGATCGACTTCTGATATATCCCGAAATAGAGGCACCATTAGGCCTTTTAAGACCTTGATTTAAAATAGTTTATTGGAGGAACTGTTTGTAAAGAAATTCGCTTCCTACTGAATCAATGTGTTTGTCAAAGAATAGAAAGCATCTAAAAAAGCTCTAAACTGAAAGTTAAAACGGCAAAGCCACCTGAAATTGTTTTAAAAGTGAGAGAAATTTACGTGATAGTGAAAATTAAATAGCCAAATATCGCAGTGAAGCATACGAGAAACACCGCAAAATAGGTTTCATGTTAAGCCATACAAGTTCGAAGAAAAATACGATCTTGCAAAAAAGTTATTATGTTTGGCTTACCATGAAGAGTTTCCGAACATCTCATTTTTTAATAAAAAAAATCTCTACCAAAGGATTCCGAATTTTTTAAAATAATCGTGTTTATTACTCTGGCTGCTCTACGAGAATTATGGTCACCAAACATCCACCCGAAGTAGGTTCCAATTTCAGATGATAGTATCGGCAGCCGTAACAGCAGATAAGTGCTCTACAATCAATCTTATTGAGCCTGGTGTTAAAATAAATGCGATTTATTATACCAAAAATGTTTCAGAAGCTACTTAAACCCGTGGATACTAAGACCCTCCAATAGTCGCACCAAGCTTTCACTTAAGAAAACATGGTTGCTATCTAGGAATATCAACATGTGATACATCGCGGCAAAATAGAGGCACCATTGGACCTTTAAAGACTTTAATTCAAAATAGTTTGTAGGATAAATTGTGTGTAAAGAAAGCTGCTTCCCATTGAATCTATGTGTTTGCTAAGAAATACGAAGTATCTAGGGTGAATGGTTGCCAAAAAAAAAACTAAACCGATTTAACGCAAGAATCTGAGCAAATGTGTATTACATTGCAAGTGAAGACATATAATATCGCCTAAAGTAGTCTATTTAAGTAGTGTTCTGTTGAGTTCGTAAAAGTGTTGTGGAGCGCCCTTCGTTCTCAAGAACTGGGTATTCGTCACACGTCATTACACAATATTTTAAAATAAGACTTGCATTTGTAGCCAATCAAAATTCAATTAACCCAAGAACTGCAGCCTAGAAACCATGAAAGTCATGCAATATTGCAGGTTAATACCCAAAATAACGATTTTTACTGACGAAGCTCACTTCGATAAGGCCGGATTTGTTAATAAGTAGAATTGCCACATTTGGGCATTACAAAACCCTTGTATCATCTATGGACAACCACTACATCCTCATTTTATCACAGTTTGGTGCAGTAATTGGTATGGAGGTGTCCTAACTTCTTTGAAAACGCTGCAGGTAACTCTTTCATTGTCTCTAGCAAGCGCTACCGTTATATCGTGCAAAACTTTCTGGTTCCTCAAATCCAGTAATTTAACCTGCAAAGCATGAGGTTCTAGTAGGGCGGAGCAACTTGTCACACAGCTAGGGAAACCATGAATCTTCTGCGAACAATCTTTCCGAATTTAACGGCTCCTGACTTTTTTTATGGGGAATTTTAAAAGATAGGGTTTCTGCCACCAAACCAAATTCTGTAGGGCAGCTGAAGAATAATATTATAGAAGGGATTAAAAGTATTCTTCTGCAAACCTACCAAAAAGTGATGAAAAATGTAGCCCGGAGGGCTCAGGTTTGAGCGACTTCTAGAGGCGGACATTTGTCTGCCATTTTTTTTCATAGATAATTTCTTAGTTACAATAAAGTATAAAGATGAAAAAATGGACGTATTTTATTTTTAATAGCAAATATTCACGATACAAATCAGTCAGTTACATATTGCCCACCTTGTAGTTTCCAGTCAACTGCTATTCCGTCGTCTAAAAATAACATTTTCAATATTTTTACAGAAGTGTGCTGCAATATATTAAATTACACAGGTCTCTTTAAACTTTAATATAATCTTGTATCTTTGTAACCTTATAAGCCCAGTGATCCTTTGTATATCTTTAATATAGAAATTCTCGTTGCCAAAGGTAGTTCTTGTGCATTATCTCATATGTATTCACTTTGTCACCGCTGCCACCGAATCTCTAGTTACGAAAATAATTCGCGTCACATAATTCAATCCTGCTTCAATCTTCTCCGCTTGGTGAACTTAATTTGTTTTTTTATTCATAAATTTCGTCAATACATCAGAATTTCAAACGGTAAAGCGAACGCATCGTAATAAAGTTATAAATATCATGAATTTATTTACATAAATTCCAAACAGTTTCTTTATTTTATCTTTGAAAGGAATTTCTCGTATTGAATATTATTTAAATGTTAAGAAACCGACCAACGTCTAATATATTCGGGAATTTAAAATTAGCAGTGTTGATCTAATGGAAATGCTGAAACAGAGATTCTAAAAGCTTTAAGTACCTATAGTTTTTATTTCAGCTTACCAGATGAGGCCACTTTGGTTTTTATTTATTTACATAAAATTTATTGGCGTGTCTGCAGATCGCGTTAACGCTGACTACTATTTCAAAATCAATTTCGGTTTGTACCTGTGTAAAGTTAATGCTGTTATTTATTTGACAAATTCCATGCTGTAATCCGAAAAATATCGTGTCGTAATCCGAACCCTCAATCGGTAGTAATAGCTATATCCAGGATATTCTCGTGATAGAAACCCATAATCCTTATTACTCACTTATTATATCAGTGCCAAACATGCACGTTGTAAAATTTATTGCAATGAAAACTAACTGAATTACGTACCTTTAAAATGTTTAAATAACAGATCTATTAGATAAGTTTAAAGTTTAATTCAAAATTATACTGCAAAATGTGAAGAATAAACTAATTTGGCAACTGAAGAGTCAAAAATGCAATATGCAATAAAGTTGGATATCAGAAACTCACTGATTTTTTTAATGACAGAAGTATGTAATATTGTAATATGTTGGTAACAATGGTATTGGTAGGATTTCCTAACACCATGATGGTATATGGAAAAAAAATCGAGATGAGGTTGACCCTGCAGGCCATTCTCCAATAATTTCAGACACCATAAATATATTTTTTCTCCTGCTTCAAGCTCCTCCAGCTTAAGAATGTATTTTTGTACTGTTTTAATCTTCTTAAATTGTTTTTTTTTAAGCTATAACTTATTAAGGCGTTGAATGATTTTAATGTTTGAGACAGCAGTCGATGCAGTTTTGTGAGTGCTAAAAATGTTATTTCTAGTGCAAAATTGATTAGTCAAAAAATCTGAAAGTTATGCTGAAAAAACGCAGTACTGATGAAGAGGTAATCGCCAAACCTGAGGCTAAAGAGTAATCGTTTAAAAAAATGTTATGACCGCTACAATCGTTATATCTCCTTCAATAATAAAATCTAATTTTACCACAAAAATATATAGAATACGAACCATTAAGCTTAAGTGATATACGATTATTTTCTTTGGTTATTTTACGTTGCAACATAATGGTTATTAACTTTGAATTATTTTATACAGAGATCCTAAAATGTTGAAATATAATCTGTGACAACTTTAATATTTTCACGAAAAATTATTAATACTAAAGAAAACAATACTCATTAATAAAAGGTTTCCCAATGCTGATGGTATAAAAGTGAGTATAATTAGAGTGATAAACACGCCTCTATTTCCTGATAATAATTTAGCCGTAAGCAGTAACTATATTCATAAAGTTGTGAAAAAACCGTATAATACCAAAGTAGGGCATCAAAAACGCATTATGCTGAAAGTAAGTTATTCCGAAGTTTTATAACAAGGCTGGAAGAATTTGAATAGACTATTGTTTTTCTGTGATAAAGGTAAATAATTTTATTTACTTATAGAAAACACAATAAAACATTGAAATTATTAAATAAAAAGCATTTTGATTTTAATAATTCACTTTATACCTAATTTTCCGTAGGCAATTACCTTATAATAATAATGGTAACATGAAAAGGTAGATTAGCTATAAGAAGAAAGGAATTATTACCAGATGAATAAATGAAACCCCTAAAGGTACTCAGATGATTACTCGCTACACTTCAGAGAATTCTAAGTTAATAGATGCCTTTAATCTAATTTCTAATTAGAAATAAGCTAATAGTTAACATAATTCTACATCTACCAACTAAAATTTCACAAGTGGTTATTTTTGTGGTAATTACAGTTTCTACAAGAGATTCACAATTAAATATCGATTATCTGAATACATTAGGTTAGATATAAGAAATAGATACAGAAAAAAATGAGAAATTTCACATTGATCAAGATTTAAACCGGAAATGTTCTGCTTTAGGTGAAAAAATAAAATCCTAAACCAATTTTTTACAGTAAGTCGGATCTTGATGCAACTTTTTGCAGTCGTAAGAGCTTTGGGTTACTTTTTAACCCTATGCCATGAGCAACAAATCAAAAAAACAGATTTTTGAAGGTAAAAAATTCATTTTTAAAATGCATCTCAAAAAGATATAAAAAGAAAAATTCACAACTCTGAAAATATTCATAGAAATGAGTTCAATTTTTCTATCTGGGGTTCTTTGAGTTTGTTGAACTGAAATAACCGTTCGGCAATCCTCTACAAAGTACCTGGTGCTCAATATCTACGTCTTCTCCTATAGTTTTATAAAAATTCGTTAAAACTTGTTGCTTTGTTGGAGTTTCGTGAGAACTTCTGGTACATAAACGTTTAAATATCATTTGGAATTATCCGTTCTTCGATCTTCTAAAGCAATTGTTGCCACATGACCAGATTCTTATACGAAAATTGGACCATTTTCTTTGACACACTTCGAGAACGGATCACGTTTGTTGGTTTTTCCTTATCACCCACACAGCGGATTGGCGTTTATTTTCCTGTTTATAGGAGCAAACCAAAGATTACTATAGAGCATGCCTTGTTGAACCATTTCAATGTTTTGTCGACACCAATTGACGCGAACCGCTTTTTATTCTTCTGTGAGCAAATGACGAATCCAACGAGAAACCAATTTCGTAACTCCCAATTCATGAAGGATCTTTTGGATCGAGGTCTTTGAAATGCCCTAAGATGCCTCTATCTTCCGGTATGTTACAATTAGCTGACGAATCACAACAATGTTTTGAGTGTTCCTAGCCTGGATTCGTCGCTGATGCTGGAGCGACCACGTTGAAATCATTCGCAATACCAGCGGGAAATAGTTGACTGATGTCGAGTTTCATTCCAAAACACAGAAAACATTTTAACGAGACATTACTGTTTGGATAATCCTCTCCGAAAATTGTAAAAAATTATTGATTGATTGAAACTGTTTTCGGCAAAGATCCATTTTTCAATCAACTTGCTAATTTCTAATCCTTTTTGAGTTAAAAAGTCATTGCGAGATTGACTCAGCAGCTTTATGAGAATACATACAATGTCTTATCTGTCAATGTGCCATAAAAAAATAAGTAATCCTAATTGAAAACATCATTATTGAACATTTTAGTAAATGATTTTTCCATAAATATCTCATAAAAACTGCAACAAATGGTAATGGAAAAGATAAAAGTTTTCATTATGTATATTGTTTTCTAAAACGTTGAAACTTTTATAGTAGGTAATGGAAATACTATCTTTATTTTGATTGGAAATTTTTATTCAGTATTCTGCTTCCAAACTAGCTATAATAGGATTTAGAAATGTAATCAAGCTTATCTGTATCTCTATCCTGTTTAAAATTACATCTGGCTAGGTGCGATGAGAGGATTTTGTTACTAAACGGTCTGGACAATACTTTTCGACTTAGAGAACTCTTCGAACGAAACATTGGTAACAAGATTAAACGTGCACTTGATCGAACGAGTTTTGAACATGCTACCGGCTAATTTTACTTGCTGCAGGGATTACGATGTTAAAGCTCACCAAATTTCTTGTCCGGATAGAGATTTCCGGAATTCTGTTCAGTTTAATATTTTAGAAGTGCCGTTTTAAAAGGGTTTATTACCGTTCTCGAACAATTTAAATCTACCTAATGCTTAAATGAATTATTTAATCTTAGATAACTCGAGGCAAAATCCATTTAATTCTAAATTCTAATTGAACTTTCATTTTATAACGTATATTTAAAAATTTAATTTTATTACTCATAGTTGTGTTTTTGTTGTAAAAATAGCATTTTATAAAATTAAACTATCGAACCGGATATTGAATATGGCGAATATTTTAAATTATTAGAGAACTAAAAACAACAATCGTTTAAATGGCATTAATTATTTATGATGTTTCAACCACAATTTGCCCTTATCGTGTCCGAACATTTTGTACAAATAAATAAATCACCTGTTTTTTAAAGGCAACTTTAATTTCAAAGGTAATTCCAATATTTTTGTTGTAAATTATGAAACACGACAAACACAGATTCGGAAAAACTGAAAACGAGTATAAAATGTGACTTTTTTTAGATTTGTTTTCCATTATGGTCAACATATTTTTGATTGCAAATTAAACATAATTGGATAATAATTTAAATATAATAGATTTTTCTCAAAACTGAGTTTTTGGCAATCGTGAGATATAGTCCATTTCATCGTTTTTGGCCGATTTGATATTCGAAACCACTGAAATAAGATTAAACTGTCATCCAAGTTACCAATGGCGGAGAGTTTTTTTTTCTACAGTAGGTCGTAAGTTTCTGAAACTATCAGTGTGGTTTGACATCTACAAAAATATGACATTAATAATTATTAAATTCAACTCTTTAACAACGAGCCGTGCATGACGGTTACTAGAAATGTATAAGTCAAGAAATCCGTATTGATTACTTTTTATCTACCGGTGAAACAAGATGCAGTTACGTAAGTGTTGTATTAAAAAACAAACGTCCTCATTTAAATTTCTAACTTGCCCTGTATCTGAGAGAGATGTAACTCTAAATTTACTTCGAGTATGATTTCTGTCATCGGCCAAAATCGGTGAAATGGACTATAGACAAAAAACGCATGCAAAAATGAATGAGCTGCAGTTATCTTGAATTATTTAATTTTTTCCTTTTCCGTAACATTACGATTAAATTTTAAAACATATTTTCCATTTTTTTTTGTTTTAAATGTCATGTCCACGTTAATAAGGCCACTGATTATAGGTACATATAAATTGAAAGAAAACAAGTTTCTAAAAAATAACAGTAAAAGCCAAAAAATTTCCAAAAAAAAATGAGAAAGAAGTTTGTGGCTCTATTTTCTTATATAGTCGAGGCAATGAAGCACTAAAAACGCCAAAAATAGGAAATCTTTTAGGATAGGACGGATCGGAATGCGGTTTTTTGCATTTGCTTTCAAAAATTATTTACACCATTCCTACCTACTTTCTACGTAGTACAAACCGGAAGTTGCATTGCTGCAGCCAAAAATGCTTTCAAAAAATGCATTTTTTAGAGTTTTTTTTGACAAATTCAATAACTATGTAAGTAAGAGTCAGAATTTGCCCAAGTTGGGCACCCAGGGGTTTTTAAGGTCGCTGATTACGATTATGATGTTTAAATTGACCCCCCAAACACCTGGAGCTCAGGAACGTCGACGAACGTCATCTCCGGGGGACTATCCCAAACTTCATGCGAGGAAGGACAAAAACTCGACACCCGGGGATTTTTTAAGCAGCTGAATTCAAATATGGCACCTTCGATTACCCCACAGACACCTGGTGCACCCTAAGCTGGACGCGGACGTCATCTTCGACAAAAACGAACCGAAAATTATTATGGCAGCATTTTGTGTGCACTGAATCGGAATTTCATGTGGAAAACGACCCACCGAACACCTGGAGCGCCCTAACCTAGCTCTGAAAGGCATCCCCAAGGTTTTCCCATTCACAATTGAATAATAGGAACCGACAATCGTAACGGGTGGTTTCTTGGGGCGCTGAAGACAAATATGGCACCGTCGAACACCCCACGGACACCTAGTGCGCCCTAACCTGGCACTGAACAGTCCTCGCGGTGTTTCCAGAGACAATACGAACTGAAAATTGTCTCATAATTTTATACATTCATTCATGTGTAACTCTCCCCTGGGGCCCTGGAAAAAGGTGATCCAGTCCTAAAAAATGACGAGAATAATCGGCGACTGAAAATCCGAATTTTGCCGAGCAACCTTTCACTTTTCTCCCAATGCTTAAAACGCTTTTGTGTAAGTATACAAGTATACACAGATACTTTCCCCTAACTTCAGGCTCCGCCCAACAACGCGTAGATTTTGTCTGCAAACCCCTCGGGGATGTCGTCCAGAGCCAGGTTAAGGCGCACCAGGTGTCGTGGGGTGTTCGCCGGTGTCATATTTGACTTCAGCGCCCCAAGAAACCACCCGTTACGATTGACGGTTCCTATTTTCAGTTGTGTCTGGGAAAACCTCGGGGATGACTTTCAGAGCAAGGTTAGGGCGCTCCAGGTGTTCGGGGGGTCGTTTTCTACATGCAGTTCGGATTCAGCGCAAACAAAATGCTTCCATAATGATTTTCGGTTCGTTTTTGTCGCAATTTCCAGGAATATTCTTGAAGATGACGTCCGCATTTAAGTTAGGTCACACCGGTGTCCGTGGGGTGTTCGCCGGTGCCATATTTGAATTTAGCGGTTTAAAAAAAAACGATTGTCGAGTTTCCCACCTTCCTCGCATGAAGTTCGGAATAGTCCCTCGGAGATGACGTTCGTTGACGTTCCTGAGCTCCAGGTGTTCGGGGGGGTCAATTTAAACATCATAATCGTGATCAGCGACCTTAAAAACCCCTGGGTACTCAACTTGGGCCAATTCTGACTCTTATTTACAAAGTTATTGAATTTGTCAAAAAAAACTCTCAAAAAATGCATTTTTTGAAAGCATTTTTGGCTGCAGCAATGCAACTTTCGGTTTGTATTCGGTAGAAAGTAGGTAGGAATGGTATAAATAATTTTTGAAAGCAGATGCAAAAAACCGCATTCCGATCCGTCCTATCCTAAAAGATTTCCTATTATATTGCTTCATTGCCTCGACTAATAAGAAATCACCTTTTTAAGGCTTAACGCATCATTTGTGAACACCCTGTATAATGGATATTAAAATTATTATAAATAAATAATTTTCAGCTATTTGCTGGAAATAATTTAATACATTCCACATCAGGAAAAACAGTTTAAATAAATTATTAATACCGATGCACAATATAGATCTATGCAGCGAATATTTTTCATAAATCTAAATGAGTGGCTTATACGGTAGCTGGTAGCTGAATAAAGGCTCCCTCGGGTACGCTTCTGTATCGACAATATTTTGGTGAAATTTCGAATACAAAATTCTCTGTCAGAATATTAACAGAAGTATATTCAATAAAGTGGATAACTTTCTAAAATGATTGAAATGCTTTCCACAAAATCCGTGCACGATGATTGTAATCAATAAATGATAAAAGCAGATTCATATTTAAATGTCTGATTTAATTTACAAAAGGATAACAAAACAATTATTGAAAACAACAAGATAAATTTGCAGTAATTGATGATTTAGTTATCTTTGACAATTTCAACCTTTCGGTGTTATTTTTATTTAGAGACGTGTAAATAATGATAACATTTTTAAAATTTTGAAATTAGATAAACGAAAAATGACGTTATGAAAAAATTGAAAAATTGTTAAGAGCGTTGAGGGCGCTATTGCGTAAAGAGAGAGATCTCAGCTTCGATTTCTGTCAGATGCAACATTGTTTCTATTTTTTCGTTAATGGACTATTATTTTAATTTAGTAAAATAGGTTACAAATTAACAGTCAGAAAGATGTTAGGCTCTGAAGATGAAGTGCTTTTTCTCTATGTCCATTGGTGTGGGTTTTACTCTTCCAACTTCATCCATTCTAATTCAATACCCATCTATCTCAGCTCACTTTTTTTCTGGTTACTTGTGTATAGTTAAGTAAAGAAATCAATTTTAGTGTTAGAAATTAAAATTTGTGTACACAACTTTCCTTTCCTTTATTTATTTCGACTCAGAAACAACCTGAACTTCTTTATATCAATGCTCCCGAATGGTATTTTTAACGATCAACACTTCTATAAAATAGATGACACTTTTTTCCTAAATTTTTTTCTGTCTATATGGGAAACTTTTAAGCCGGTTCACATTTGCATACAAATTTCATATTACAATTTCCCCTCTAAATCCTCTTGTTATCTTGCTATATAACGATAATAGCGCTTGAAGGTAGAGTTCACAAATATGGTTAATATTTTTGATCCTCTTCCAGCCTTGGTAATCGATAATTTGAACAACTTTTTTAGCAATTTTTTTATACGAAATAAGGAAGAAGAGAAAGTGATAGTATTGGATCATGTTTTAGAGCTAAACGTCCGTTTTACTGCTATTTGGTGGATAAGCATATTTAAAATATTTGAAAAAATGTTTTTTTAAAAGTAGAGAGCTGAGTGAAGTAACCTTTTTACACTCAATTCGTCGATTTTTTGTCCTAAAAAAATAACGTTGAGCTTTAGTAACCTTTCTCTGAAATAGTATCGAGTTTCTCTTAAACTGTTTTTAATATTTTCGATTCCGATTATCCTGTAGGCCTTATATTTTATTATGGGTTAAACTAACAATAAAATTTATTACTTTAGACATAGCTTTAAATGTTTTTAAGGCACTGTAAATTATATTTGGTAAAGTAATAAACTAACGACGAATTTGTCGTTTTTGATATCACGTTTATGGCTTTTATCGTAGATGATACCTACCGTCAAGTTACCAAAGATGTTATTAAGAAAATCTTAAAATAAAATTTTCTTTTAGTATGGTATCCAAGTGCGTTTGTATCTTAGAATGTAATAAAAAAAGGGTTTCGTGGTAGAAAAAAAATTTAAATACATTGACTGTAACGATCTGATCGTTTTGTATTATGAATAATGGAGTTTTTACTTTGACGCCCTTAATTACATATTTGGGAGACACTACTTATACTCTTAAAAATAATCCACGAATTAATTGAGCTAGCTAGGAAAATAACGCCTTTTAGGACTTTTAAAGTTACAAATTTTGGCGTCCAACGTAGGGCACTTGTAATACTCTTAAAAGGAAGCCCACGACTTAGTTGTCTAAACTAACGCCTTCAAGGACGATTTACATTTTAATATTTTCTTCATATCACAATTAAGAAAATCTTTTTAATTTTTTTTAAATATATTATTCAATTACGTTTCTATATCAGAATTTATAAAAAAAAATAGTTTCGTAGAAGGAATATTTAAATACATTGATATGTTAATATTTTCCTCATATCACAATTATATTTCATGTTTGGAGGGAATATGTTATAAACAGCATTTAATTAAGCTTGAAACACTTCAAGATAAAAAACAAAAGCAGGAAAAATTTCACTCATAATATTAGCAAGTAGTCGATTAAAAGTCGAGATTACTGTACAGACTACTCTCTCGATCGCCTTGATTCCTGATATCCCTGTTGTAGCCGAACACGAAACTGGTGATACAAGGTAAAACTTGATACTTTATCGGCTTTATGTTGTGTGCGTGGAGAATGACTGTAAGCGTATCAGGTTAGGAGAATCTAATGGATTATATCTGTATGTGATGGAGCATGAGAGGATCTCTCAAGGTTTATTTCCTGTGTTAGTAGTAATTGACAGAGCTCTAAGTTGTTAGAAGTAATTTTGATTCTAGAAGAGGCTTTGTTTTTATTGTTTTTTATTTGAGCGTGGAAAACCAGAAATAAAAGCAAAACGTACAATCAGTAGTTTTATTAAATATAAGTAATATTGAGCTCTTTGTAGACAAAAAATAGTTGGGCAGTTATTTCCAAAATAAATTATAAAAATTGTTAAAAAAGTAATTAAATTAATGAATAAAAATGCAAATATATCTGTATGTACCTACACAAAAAAATTAATTTGAAAGAAAAAGACCTAAAAATAAATAAAAATTGGAGGAAAAACCACAAATGCAAATATAAGCTGTCTGCACAAAAAAATAATTTACAGTTTTAAGCAACTATTAAAAAAAATGAAATTGATTTTAAAAAATGGTAAATATAGGCTCCCCAAGCTATCTACGTTAAAAAAAAATATTGTGATGTTTGAACTGTGATTTCCAAAAAAACTAAAAAAAATTAAAAATTCACATAGATCTCCAAGGCATAACCATAGCTGCAAAAGAATTAATCAATAGGAACATCACAGGCAGGAATATAAATATATACACAGACTGCCGACAAGCACTACTGACCTTGAATAGACCACGTTTCACTTCAAGTTTAGTACTAGAATGTCACCAATCTCTAACTGAGGCCAGCCAGAATAACGTGGTCACTCTCAGCTGGATCAAAGGACATGGGAACTCTAAAGGCAACCGCATTGCGAACAATTTAGGAACGAGGGCTGCGGGCTACAAATATGTTAGCCCTCGCCCATCTACCAAGCTAACATTGTCCGCAGTCGTGGACCTTATCAAACAGCACTCTCACCAAAAATTTATACAGTACTGGGATGAAACTACGAACTGTAGACTGGCCAGAGAGTTATTACCTCATCCTGGCGAGGAAACAGCAAAAAAATTTAAGGCATTGACCAGACAAAATATCGGAACAGCTGTGGGAATCTTGACAGGTCACTGCCAATTGCGACAACATCTCTTTAGGATGAAATTAACAGAATCACCGCTATGCAGATGCTGCGAACAAAAAGAGGAAACAGTAGAACACATTATGTATGACTGCTCTGCTTTTTCTGAAACCAGAAGATCCGTGTTGGGCAAGTATTGGCTTACACCAGCCGATGTCAGGGAGATCCCCCTCGGGAGCCTCATCACCTATTTTAAATCACTAGGCCTGGTGACAGCCTGAGTTGAGGATATCCCTACAATACGGGAGAATGTACAATGGGTCATATGTGGCCTCAGTGCTGGCTAAGCACTAGCTCGCCCCTCCCCAAATTTCCAGATCCAGATCCAGATAGATCTCCAAGATTCAAGTTCAGGACAAAAAATTAATTAAAAAAAAATCCTAAGAAAAAAATTAAAATGCAAGTAAAGGTGCCTCTGCTTCAAAAAAGAAATATTTATGAGTTATAAAAAATACGTGTGGAAATCGAGGAATTCCGATCGAAGTAAAGCTTTCTATGCTTTCTTAGACAGAAGAGGATGCCGGGAAAGTATATTTTTGAATTGTATTGTTTGGATAAAAAAATCATTAAATAAATAAGAGATTAAAAGAATCTTTGCTAGATACAGATTTAAAAAATCGGCCAAGTGCAAGTCGGACTCGTCCATGAAGGGTTGGTTCCGTAGCAGCAAGTAACAATATAAAAGTTCTTGTAGTTCGTTTTAACTTTGATCGATGTTTAACAAAAAAACTACTTGCTAGATCTCGGTCAAACTAATTTTCGTGAGAAGTTACATGGTAATGTATACCATATATTTTTTTTAGTTTTATAATTCTTTTTTTCCACAAGTTACAGGGGGACACACATTTTACCACTTTGGAAATATCTCTCGCGCAAGCTACATCTACTTACCATGTTTCAACAGTATAGTTCTTAAATTTTTGGAAAAAATTACATATGAACGGACAGACAGACAGACAAAAAAACATAGCGAATCTATAAGAGAACCCTGAAAACCATTTTTCTGACACTTTACCTTAGCATTTATAAGTAGATTAAAATTAACTAAAGTATAAAGAAGTGAGTGAATTGAAAAATTTTTCATATTTAATTAAGATAATTTTTTAAGACTCAGTCCTGAAATATAAAAAATAGTTATTTGTGACACAAGGACGGAAAATGCCATTTTGCAAGAACGAGTAAAGTTGTGTAGCCGAGGGGCGTAGCACCGAGGCGAAACAATACGAGCACTTGCAAAACATTTTGCGGACGTGTAACACACACTATTTTTTGGTCCGACCAATTTTTAATAATTTCAAAAGTTCAAAAACTGTTTACTTTGTGACATACAAGATTAGGTGTATATTGACATTATTGACATCTATTGCACGATTAAAAAAATTAGTAATAAGGAATGATTTTCTGATAATCGAATTCACGATCCTTAATTTTTATACATACGAATACTGTGCTAATAAGCAGCACAGTAAAAATTGTTATATTGATAATATTAATAATAATAACTAATAATTTTATATAAAAATAGCAGAGATAATGAACTATATAGTTCAATGAGCAATAATAAAATCGAGATATGTATTTTCATAATCGAATGATAAGTAGTTGTAAATTGACATAAATGTCAAATTTAAAATAAAAGTTGTGAGAGAAATTAAATGTAAGTTTGAATCCTGCTTACCTTTAGAAAAAGTTATTAGTTTAGTATATTATACGCTGTTAATAAATTTAATTAAAATTTGTAGTATTTATTATGTATTTTTGATGACTCATATCGCCATCTCTTTAGATAATCTATAAAGCTACTTTGCCGGCCTAGGCCGGAAAATGTCATTTTCCGGACGATTTTGAAGTAATTAATAGTATTGTTTCTGGACGGAGTACCAAAAAATATATTTTCTCGCCTGTAGATCACTCTTAAGACAATTTCTAAAAGCTGATATGTTTTCTTATTTTTATATTTATATCAGGTAGAAATATCATAAACTAGCGGTTTACGGTGTCAAAGCTACTATAATGTCGCGATTTAAAATTCTGATGAAATTGCGAGAAGATATCGCGCGACATGTCAAGCCAACGCAACTTGCAATGAATTTGTCAAGAGCTTTCGTTCTCATGTTTATCAAAACATTAGCCTTCATTTTATACTACTTTTGTTGAGAATACCAGATGGAGGATGCAGCTGATGTAAATTTAATACTTCACAATAAATGGCTGTTTTGCAGTTTCTGAGAGAAATGTCTCCGAGGTGAATATTTTGTTAAAAATTTATTGTTTTATGTGAAAAAAGAAAATAAAGTCCTTTCTGTTTAAACTTTTATATTTTTCTTTTACTAAAATTGAACATAAACCGGAACCCATTAAGAGTTACATTACTCAAGTAATTTCACAAAAACTGGATGGATATTAACGATAATATATTTTTTATTTCTTAAATATAACCTATACCTACTATGCCATTTTCATAACTTATTTGGACTGAAACCAATCTAGCACGATTTGGTAGCCCAAATTGTGCGGATTACACGTTCACCATGAGACAGTAAAATCCAGAAAGGTATTAACAATAATATATTATTTACAATATGCCATTTTAATGAACTAATTTGCAATGGAACCAATCTACCGAGATTTGGAAGCTGACATTGTAAATTTACAATTTGGTCCCGTATAAAATGTGTTTTTCATTAATTTTTATCTTTGTTTTTCGGCGGTAAAGTGACAACGATTAATTCCAACTAAATTAAGTAATATGACGCCACCGTAAGGTGGCGCATTTAATATCTAATATATTTAAAATAAAAAGTTAAGAATACAACAACAACAAAAAAATAGTAAAAACCAGGAAACTGGCAAGAAAATATGATGAAAACGACAAAACCAAAATAACATTAAAAAACAATAAAAAAACGAGACAAAATCGTACCAATTTAAAAAACGAGAAAAAGACATCAGTGTTTGGTGTTACGAGGTCCACCGGGTCAAGTACTATCTCAAAAATTTCTGCATATTAAGACCTATTAAACAATCCTAAGGTTATTTATTTAATTCTTTTTGAATCGTGATTTTTGACCACTGTGCGTTGTTGGATTTGGAGAGTTTGCGATTAAAGACCGATCCAGAAGGTGTAGTAATCTTGTGCTAAATTTAAAATATCTTTAATTTCAGTATTATCAAGACCTACTTTATCTGCAGCTCCTTTGCCATCATTTGTATCTCCTGGAATATTTCCTGATATGTTCCAATTATCATTCGAACAGAAATTCTATCTAGGATTATTAAGCATGTAAATCTGATTCCTACGGTTGCCTGCACAACTTCTCTTTGTTGTTTACTAATAATGGAGTAAAGAGAGAATAAATTTATGGTAAATTTTCACTTTGATGATGAGATGTTACCTATTACAAACTGATGATCGTGCACCTTAAAAAAGAGCTTCTGTTAAAGATATTAGCCAAATGAGCGAATTTAATTTATTTCCGCAACAATTCCAAAATTTCAAATCAAAAACTATCAACGAATAAAAAAACCAAACCCACACTCAGCGCAAAATAGGTACTTGATTACAGAATGATTTAATCCTGAAAAACCATGAACAGATTACAGAATTAATATCAGATTTCTCGAGAAATAAACACTGTACGAGATAACAAGTAGCAACTATTTTATTACAGAATGTTCACTGTAGGACCCCAACACCCGGGCTCAAGAGACCCTACAAACCCCCTGTATCAGGGGGAGTAGAGCCATCTGGAGGAAACCTCGAAGGAAACTTTAGCTTCCTACGAAACGCTTTTATAAAATGGAAACTTGTTAGAGCTCACGATAATTAAGATTATTAAACTGTGCTTTTTTAATTAAAAAAACCTTATCGCACAACTCATTTTTTTTAATAATTATGGTTCGAGAAGTGGTCTATAAACTTTGTTTGACAGGAACAGTTATTAGTATGTTTACTATGTAAGTAACTAATAATCTTATTTTGATAGTCACTTGTAATAAACCTCGTTTAAAGCGCGTTCTCAAGAGTCAAGTTTAGTTGATCAACAAATATTAAATGAAAAGTATAGTAGACCTGTGATATTTATCACATTTTTGTTTTACTAACACAAAGAGTAATGAAACGGTAAGAAAAATCAAAGAGTTGTTAAGATAATGATGCCATAACTACTTTCTAGTTGTTCATTATAATTTTTATGTAACTTCGTTTTAATTTGCGTTTCTATAGTAAACATTTCGATTACAAAAAATGATGTAATATGAAAAAAAAGTGTTCATATCGTATGTGTAAAATTATGTACTTTACAACTAAAAGAGAGCTTTACAAATATTTCCTACTCCGTTCTTGTAAATATTTGAAAAGGGTAACTTTATACCATTTGCTAATGGAACTGTCTTGTAAATTGTAAAATAAGTTTTATAGTTGTATAACGTGGAAGTCATTCATTAAACTATCACATATCATTTTAAAGAAAATGGTTTCAGAAAATATGAACTTTCAAACTACATATCTATTAAATTTGAGACTTTATATGCAAACCTATAAATGTTTTATAGGATTAAAATTACTTGTTAGAAAATACTGATGTTTAATGGTGCTAGGAAGCACTTTCGTTAATGAAATTTTCAGTATATCTACCAAAATAAATCTTATTTCTAATTAAATAAATTGTCATGGGAGACTCTGTTAAAAAATGATCTAATATTAAACTTACTTATGTGATGTTATGGCTCAGAATGGAACTTGTTGACTTACCTGAAACAAAAATATATAAATTAGTGTGCTTAGGGAGAAAGTGAGTAAGTGTCACATATAGAAGTAAAATTTAACGACCAATAATCGATTTGATGGTTAGGCATTCATAGCTTAGATGTTACAGCGGCAGCACGTAGAGCTGAAGGTTGCGAGTTCGAATCCCGCTGGATGCGACATTTTTTCAGTTTCGCCTTATGTTATTTAATATATTCTTGTTTGTATTCTTGTTTTTATATCTCAAATAATCTTAAAAATCTTAAGCTATCAAGATGATCTGACAAAATTTATGATTCTACATTTCAAAACACAAAAGCAGTACAGAAAGTGGTTCAAATTCTCCTTGATATTATTTGTCTTTTGTGTTTTAGTAGGACAACGGACGAGAATTCGCCAACCGTGTCGTAGAAGAGTTAAAAGTTATGTGGCCCGAAATCCGAATTCTGCATTCTGCGTAGCAAACGGCGCCAATCTCAAAGTCAGGGAGGCATTGAGCGTGGGAATAAGCATATACAGCAAATATTGTTGGTCTGGTTATACAATAATAAAACTAATCGTTGGAGTGAAGGTCTCGAATTGTGTCAACTGCAAAAAAAATGCGTATACCATCAAAACATACAACAAGCATCGTTTGAAATGATGCTTAGTGAGTTTAATACGATTTAACATAACGTAATGCTAATTAAAATGTAATGCGATATTATTATCGTAACAACATAACTCAACATTTTATGAATTTGTCTTTTTCTAGGACGAAAAACACGTGTTGAAATTTAAACACAGCCGGTTAAAAAAAAGTCCAGGAATAGTTAGAAAACATAGCGAGATTCGATAAAAAAAGATTCTTCAGACAGAGAATAAGTAAAAAAAAACTAAATAATGATACTAGCAAGTGGCAATTTTTTCAATGAGTGCTGGAATTGTGGATTTTGCATTTTAGCTCAAAAATATGAAATGGACCGAGGCTTTCGTCGTCAATAGGGATGTGGACTATTTTTGGGAAAGTGTTTAAAACCATGCATAAGTACCAAATATAGCCTAAACTACTTGTTATTATTTTTTTACTACAACTAATAGCTTTAAAATAAGTTATTTCAAATTCCATTTCAAATTTCGTGCCAAAACGAGGATATCTGTGAAACGCCAGCTGTGACGTCACTTGCTCCTAAACATTGTCGAAGTTGTATGTAATAGAAAGTTATTTCGTAGTTTTGTGTTAATAAGATGGATTCTACATTTTATAAACATAAAGTTTAAAGTAAAAACAGTAATAATATTATCCAAATATCAACAAACACCATATTACTTGACAGCGAAAATTCTTGTTTGGAAACAAGTGACGTCACACATTTTGTTTGGTGTTCATTGTCACGTCACTTGAGAGTGAAATATTTAATTACATTTTATTAAATAAAAAATTAATCCCCTGTTTATTGAAGAAAATATTGTGTTTTTTATTATTTTTATTATAGAAACTAACTTTTCGTGGTAAAATTTTATACTTATTTGAGTACAGTCCACATCCCTATTGTAAGAAAACGGCAAAAATATATGAAAAACTACTTTTATTCAAAAATTAAAATATCGTTCCGAAAATTCAACTGTGTTGTTTTATTTGTCACGTAAGACTGAAGACTCTTCGTTATTACTCAACTCAAAACATAAAATCTGTAGCCTAAACAAAACATAAACGTATAAATATAAACTAATCTTAATGGGTCTGAATGAATGAGACCTCTTGATGGTATCGGATGACGTTATTGCGTCGCGTCGTTTCTTACACTCGGCCATCCTGTATATGTAAGCTTGTCCTCAAGCTTTACAAGGAACTAAAAAAAAGAAAAAAAAATTCAAAGATCCTCCAATCTTTGTCGTTTTAGAAATCCGTCGACCTCTCGTAACAAAAAAAAAACGTAATGAGATCCGTCGATCTCTCGTGAAAAAAAAACGTTATGAGATCCGTCGATCTCTCGTAAAAAAAAACGTAATGAGATCCGTCGACCTCTCGTAAAAAAAACTTAATGAGATCCTTCGATCTCTCGTAAAAAAAATATAATGAGATCCATCGACCTCTCGTGAAAAAAAAACGTAATGAGATCCTTCGATCTCTCGTAAAAAAAATATAATGAGATCCGTCGACCTCTCGTGAAAAAAAACGTAATGAGATCCGTCGATCTCTCGTGAAAAAAAAAACGTAATGAGATCCGTCGACCTCTCGAAAAAAAAAACGTAATGAGATCCTTCGATCTCTCGTAAAAAAAAATATAATGAGATCCATCGACCTCTCGTGAAAAAAAACGTAATGAGATCCTTCGATCTCTCGTAAAAAAAAATATATAATGAGATCCATCGACCTCCCGTGAAAAAAACAACGTAATGTGATCCTTCGATCTCTCGTAAAAAAAATATAATGAGATCCGTCGACCTCTCGTGAAAAAAAACGTAATGAGATCCGTCGATCTCTCGTGAAAAAAAACGTAATGAGATCCGTCGACCTCTCGTAAAAAAAACGTAATGAGATCCTTCGATCTCTCGTAAAAAAAATATAATGAGATCCGTCGACCTCTCGTGAAAAAAAACGTAATGAGATCCGTCGATCTCTCGTGAAAAAAAACGTAATGAGATCCGTCGACCTCTCGTAAAAAAAAACGTAATGAGATCCTTCGATCTCTCGTAAAAAAAAAATATAATGAGATCCGTCGACCTCTCGTGAAAAAAAACGTAATGAGATCCGTCGACCTCTCGTAAAAAAACGTAATGAGATCCTTCGATCTCTCGTAAAAAAAAAATATAATGAGATCCATCGACCTCTCGTGAAAAAAAAAAACGTAATGAGATCCTTCGATCTCTCGTAAAAAAAATATAATGAGATCCGTCGACCTCTCGTGAAAAAAAAACGTAATGAGATCCGTCGACCTCTCGTAAAAAAAACGTAATGAGATCCTTCGATCTCTCGTAAAAAAAATATAATGAGATCCATCGACCTCTCGTGAAAAAAAAACGTAATGAGATCCTTCGATCTCTCGTAAAAAAAATATAATGAGATCCGTTGACCTCTCGTGAAAAAAAAACGTAATGAGATCCGTCGATCTCTCGTGAAAAAGAAACGTAATGAGATCCGTCGACCTCTCGTAAAAAAAAAACGTAATGAGATCCTTCGATCTCTCGTAAAAAAAAATATAATGAGATCCATCGACCTCTCGTGAAAAAAAAACGTAATGAGATCCTTCGATCTCTCGTAAAAAAAAATATAATGAGATCCATCGACCTCTCGTGAAAAAAAAAACGTAATGAGATCCTTCGATCTCTCGTAAAAAAAAAAATATAATGAGATCCGTCGACCTCTCGTAAAAAAAACGTAATGAGATCCTTCGATCTCTCGTAAAAAAAAATATAATGAGATCCATCGACCTCTCGTGAAAAAAAAACGTAAAGAGATCCTTCGATCTCTCGTAAAAAAATATAATGAGATCCGTCGACCTCTCGTGAAAAAAAAACGTAAACTGACTTACTCATCATCGTGTTGAAAGGTGAGCCAGCGCTTAATGTTGTCGGCAGCGACAACAGTACGTGATATCTTGCGAAGGCCTCGTAAGTCTTCAACTTCATACCTGTCGTTGAACAGAACTCGTGTAATTCGAAACGGTCCTTTGAACTTTGGTAGTAGTTTGCGACTTCCCCCTGTCGTTGGCTCACTTGTTATTTTCAGCATTACTAAATCACCTTTACTGTACTTAAGGGCCTCCCGTCTTGACTTATCGTATTGTTCCTTCTGTTTTTTCTGGGTTTCAGTAATATGGTCAGAAATATCGTGACGTAAATCTTGTAAATCTTTTCTATTCAGATCTTCTTGGATTTCGTTGACGATGCGAGAATCGGCGGCGTGCCGTGTGTTCCAACCGATAAGTGCTTCCATTGGCGTAGCATTGATTGACTTATTGTGAGTAGTATTAATTGCACTTTGCACTTGTTTGACACATTGGTCCCATTTGTCAATGTCTTTACCTGCAGATGTTGTAGCCAATGAACTGATGATTGTTCTGTTATAGCGTTCACATTGACCATTTGCACGTGGGCTAGCGACAGCATTTAAAATATGTTTGATCCCGTAACACTCACAAAAATTCTTAAAAGTCTTTGATGTAAAGGCTGATCCGCGATCACTAATAATACGGTTCGGCACACCAAAAAGATGTATGAGAGTGGTTAATGTATTTGTGACATATTTTGTTTTCTGATTCTTAACTGGTTCTATTAAACAAAATTTCGTGAAAGCGTCCACAATTACAAGAATAAATTTATTTTTTTTTCTTGCTGGTTTCGAATGGTCCTACATGGTCCAGATGAATAGTATGAAATGGAACTGGTGTCTTTTCGATTGGGTTCAACTTGCATTGTTTTTTACTAGATCCACTCTGCTTATAGTATGCACACTGCAGGCAGGCATTCACATATTTTGTAATAAATCGTCGCATCTTCGGAAACCAATAGTTTTCCTGAATACGTTTTAATGTCTTTTCCGTACCTAAGTGTCCTGCATCGTCATAACAAAGGCGACATATCTGCATTCTTGCCATCTTCGGTACCACCCAAGCCTTCTTTCCATCATCGAGCTTTCTGTAAATTTTGTTACTTTTCAGTTCGTATTCTTTAAAGTATTGCTTTGTTTCGTTCGTTACGTTTTGTTCTTCTAGGTGGTTGTAGGTTATCGGCACATCAGTTGTTGTTTTTATTTCCATAGACACTGTCTTCGTTTTTCCCAAACATTTCAAAGAAAATGATATACAGTCGAAGAATTTATTTAATAATTCCAAGCACCTAAATTTATCGCTTTCTTTTATAGGTCCAAAGGAAAGGTCGTTGAGACTCAGTACATTGTTCATAGAAATATCGACAACATTAATGGGTATTTCTTTTAACGTGGGCAAATTTCTAAATGTGACTTTATCGTTTTTCTGAATCATCAAAATGTGAGGCTGTTCAATAAAATCACGCCCAATCAATAATTCTTGAGATAAATAGTTATCACCAACAATAATAGCGTTTACGACACCTGATACTTCTGCAAGTTTTATCGACAGACGAGTAGTTTGATTTGATAAGAGGGTATTTCCTGTAAAGCCGCGAAGGATATTTTCTTGCGCCAAATTAATATCGAGCCTAAATCTCTTCACAGCTGATGTTTTTATGAGGGTCTTGGCACTGCCTGTGTCCACAAGGCAACGAGATTTATGACCGTTAATGTAAGCTGTTTTTATAAACATATGTTCCACTTCTTGAGATTGAAAACTATTCTGCACTAAATTAATATTTGAAACTTTCGAAGGGCAGTCATTAGCAACATGTCCCAATTTTTTACATAGTACACATTCTAAGCGTGGTTTGCGACAATCTTTCGCGATGTGCCCTAATTTACCGCAATTATAACATGAAATTGTCTGAATTTTACGTTTTAAAGGAGGGGATTAACTTTCGAGTTTGAAGAAGGGCAGTTATTATGAACATTACTAGACTTCGAGGGTTTGTATTCTTCGGCATTAGGCATGTTGCCTAAAGTATTTAAATAGGCAAAAAGTTTATCAGAGTTCTGTATTTGTGCTGAACGTATTGTCCTAACAATATTTCCATCATTGATGCCTCCAATTACCGCGTCAATTAAATATTCTTCAGGAATCGGAATTTTTAAAGCTCGTAATTTCGTTAATTTGCGGAAACAGTAGTCCGCCAGATTTTGGCCCGGCCTAGCTTCATAATTTGAGGCATCCTTTAATAAATTGGAAAATGGAACGGACTTACGAAAATGCATCCCTTGCTTCATTTCACACCACGAAACGTCATTTTTTGTTTGTTCGTAATACCACTGACGTGCGTGTCCTTTACAGCCTACTTGCTATAATCCTGATAATGTACTCATCACTCCACCTATATCGTTCGCCAAGAGTATCAACTTTTGCCAACCACATTTCGATAGTGATATCGTTTTTTATAGAATCAAATACCGGAATCGCCTGTTCGTCACTTGTATACAACGCGGCTGCGGAAGTTGATGGCTTATTTCGAAGTTCGTTGACTTCTTTTTGTAATAACTTCAATTGTTTTTTTAGACTAACACTTTCACTATCAGTACTCGAGCTATTACTCGTACTACTTGACGACCGATACCGTTCGCGTCTAGAATGGGAGATACGAGCATGTTTACGTTTCGAACTTACGTTTTTCGAACTTTTGCCTTTTTTAGTTTTTCCCATTTTGTCAGGAGAAGAAAAAAAAATTGGCACGAGCGTAGGGCTGTAATATCCCACTTCTGACTTGTAAGAAAACGGCAAAAATATATGAAAAACTACTTTTATTCAAAAATTAAAATATCGTTCCGAAAATTCAACTGTGTTGTTTTATTTGTCACGTAAGACTGAAGACTCTTCGTTATTACTCAACTCAAAACATAAAATCTGTAGCCTAAACAAAACATAAACGTATAAATATAAACTAATCTTAATGGGTCTGAATGAATGAGACCTCTTGATGGTATCGGATGACGTTATTGCGTCGCGTCGTTTCTTACACTATTGTGGAAGAAAACACTTTTATCGGAGAAAAATCTAATAATCACCGTACTGACAAATACTTTAACAGTTGAAATTACTTCTTTAGATGTAGTTTTGTTGAATTTGCTACAAAGAGAGCACAGACGCACATATGAGCATAATTTGTAATCAGGTTTGTAACGATCTATTTAATCGTTTTGTATTACAAATAATTTGATCAGACTTTTGTTACCGAGTCTATATCGATGATAATTACTTATTTTTAAGAGTTGTAATTCAAAAATTTGCCGTGAGCGGTGTGGTAGTAACATAATCAACATTTCGGTACGCGAAACAATCTGGTTCATTTGAGGATACTCTGGTTTAACCTCTTTGAAATACAAGTAAATCGATTTTTATAATTTTGCCTTTGATTATTTAATTTAGTGGTAGTCTCTTAAAAAGGGTGATATTTTGCATGTAAATAAAGATCTTTGTTGTTTGTTGAGATAATAAGATATTTGCAAAATTTAAAGAAATTTCTGGTATAGGTGAGATTATCATTTAAAACAAATCTCAACTTGAAATCTCAATTTTTAAAAAAGTTGATCGTGTTTTGTTTTTTTAGATAAATCGCTGTATCTCAGTTGTTTATTAAGATATTTGCAAAATTTGAACATATTTGTAATCTAGATGCGATTATCTTTCGTTTAAAAGAAAACTTCAAATTTTTTGTTAATTTACTATTTATTGTGCTCATAACATAATACACAAAATAGAGATATGGTGCATTCATATAGCAGTAAAACGGACTTAACATCAAACACAAAATATAAATTTTGTAAACATTACGCGAAGGCACGTAGATGTCTTTCTGATATTATTTATTAAGGCTATAGATAACATTTTTGCTCATTTCATATTCTCTGCATATTGTAATTTATATGAAAACATGTTTTGTAGGTTAACATATTATACATATGCAAATATGCAGTCTTAGGATGAAATTTTAATGTAATCTGGTACCTATATACAAGTAAAACGTGATGTAAACTGAAACAAGGTGTTAACGCAGATTATTCTTTACTCTACAAAGGATTTTCTATTTTTCTATAAAGAGAAGTTTGCAATTAATTTCTTTATTAATATTTTTAAGGGTATTAATGTCTTTTATACGATAAATAAGCTTATGTTTGTATTTTAACGGGATTAATAAATATATCTACAAAGAAAAACTAGGAAGATAGATAGATTATTCATTGGATAGGATGTTAGCCTGTGCCCTGCTACATTAACAGATCTATTGTGAACACCCATCATCTCTAAAATAGGATTAGAGCACCTTATCTAGCCCTGCCATCTTATTGAGACCTAATAGTCATGACAGTGGCCTTTTGCTTTATCTATGGCCTTCAAACGGCTAATAAACAAGGTGCAGGTGCATACTACCGGAATTTGATCTTGTATTATTTTAGCCCATACACAGATAATCGCTTTCTTCAGTACATCCATCGCAGCATATTTTTTAGTCCGCACCTTTATCTTTAAAATGGACTTTCTCTTTAAAATGGACTTGACAGATTTGACACTGGTGAATTCGAAAGTCATTATTGGTTCATTTTTGCTTATATGATCTTGTTGAAACAGCTTTAAAACAGCTTCCAAAATATATTTTTTTTCATTTTGACTCCAAGGTTGACGAAAGAAATACTGCTGGCAATACTATCTTAAGATGAAAAATGACTTTGGATGGCCGTTCGTTGGCTAAAATTCTCGTAAATGCATTCAGTCAGGTAAACAGGATCCTTTTGATTGTTTATGAACTGCTTAATAGAAAATCATTTCTTATAAGAAAACATAATGTCCGGAAATATGACACGTTCGGCTAAGCGTAACAACTCTTTTGCTCTGTTGAGCCGATTTTTTTGTGCTAGTGCTGTAAAATCCTGCTCTCTTTAAAACCAGCATAGCATATTGAATTCTTTTTTACAATTCGTAAAATAAAAAATTAGATAATTTATTAAAAATTAAAAAAAAACTGACAAATTAAAAAATTTACAAATTTCTCAACACATGAAATAAGTGGTTTGCTTCATATTTGCCTAGTTTTATACGCAAAAAACAAATAAAGAGTAATTTTTAAAATAAAACGAATTTATAGATTATAAAAAATATCACTCTATTCCATTCAATCTTAACTTATCTTTATACGAACAGATCCATTTTCTGATGCAACCCGACAAGGAACTCGACTTAGAGCACTTTCTACTCAGAAAGACAAGATTTTTGAATTCGAAATTCAGTTCTAATTCGAAAGTTTGCGCCATATCGACAGATGCCCTTCCGTAGGAAATATCCATCAATCTATTCTCTCTCATTTCCCTTTTTTTTTTAGTTTTATATAACACTTATCTGTTCCCGAGTGTATTAGACCGTGTTACTCGGCTACGATATGAATCTTTCTCAAGTTTTGTTACCCTCTTATGAAGTCTCAATTTGATCCTTTCTTCCGATACTTTCCTCTGATAAAAAGAGGGGAATTTAAATATTTATTTAATGGATTACTACGGTTGTATCAACTAAAGAAAGTATAGTCATATAGATTTCTATGGAAACTAACGTAATTTAACCTAAAAATTTAAAGTTTAATTGCTTTTTAGTAATATAAAATTCATAAAAAAAATTTAAAAAAGTAATAAGAAAAACGGGAAAGAATCTTTAAAAAATGTGGAAAAATAGATATTTAAATACACCAGAAAAAGAGATGCAACGATTTAAACATTGTTATCTTTTGTTTCTGTTAAAGTTGTCTGTCACTGTAAAATTCATTGTCAATGTCAAAAAATAACTAGCTATTAGAAACACTATTATTAACGAAATAATTATATTTAATATATTGCGCATGGATGTCATTTCCAACAAAGAAGCCCCTGCAAAATCGCTGTTTTTAAGGCATCTACTGGCGCGGCGACTGGAACCGCTGCCAACGCATTCATCTTTGGGAACGTAAAGAAGTCGCTGAGACTTAGGTCGGAACTATATGGTTGATGGTCTAACATTTTGATGTTTTGAAGCTCTAAAAACACCATTGCCATTTGGGCAGTGTGAGGACTTGCATAGTGCTGTTGTAGGATGATTCGCCGTTGTATAATCTTTTGTCGGAGTTTAACGATAACTTTTGGTAAACAAACGTTTATATACCAATCGAAATTAACCGTTCGTCGATCTTCTAAAGCAATTGTTGCCACATGACCAGATTTTGACATAAAAGTTACGACCATTTTCTTTTTGAGAACGAATCATTTTTGTTGATTTTTCCTCATCCTCTTTGTAGGAATAAATCCAAGACTCATCACCACTAATAATACTACAAAACATTTTTTGAGCTTCCTTTGACGCAAACCGCTTTTTGCTCTTATGTGAGCCAATGAGGGATCATAAAAACCAGTTCTTCATGTAGGATCTTTTGAATAGAGGTCTTTGAAATGGCTAAAGATGCCTCTACCTCCAGGTATGTTACACGATGTCATCCTTTATTATTAGCTGATAAAACGCATCAATGATTTGCTTGTGTGACTGCTGTTTTGGATGGACCTAGCCTGGATTCGTCGCTCAGACTGGAGCGGCAACGTTAAAATTCGTAACACCAGCAGGAAATAGTGGGCTGGTGTGGTGCTTCATTCTTAAACACAAAAACCATTTCAGCGAGACATTGCTGTTGGGATAATCTTCTCAGAAATGCTCGAAATGGTTCTTGGTTAAGATCCATTTTCGACTAACTTGCTTATTTCAAAAATTCACTGTACTCACTCTACTGTACACTGCATCGCAATGAAACTATGAATTTATGTCAAAAAAAGATTGATGTTAGCTTTGTATCTGGACCTTCTCAACGAAAAGAACAACCCTCGTATAAATGTTGATTAAATATAAGATAAATATAGAAAAAATTAAGAAAAATATATCAGATCTCCTTTATATAACGAAGATTTTTTTTAAATTTAACAGGTAAAGGTATTTGTTCTATATATATTTTTTATAATCAGATATTAAACCATTATCGTAAAATTATAAAGATATATTAAGGCATATGGTTTTTCTCTGTTATACCATAAAGTAATAGGGAGCACGTTTCAGTAATTACGGATACAATGTAAATGAATAATGTTCCGAAATTACATTGTGAACTGTATGGCACACTACTATATAAAAGTCGTTACTTTTTACTTTATTACATCAATTTTCCCGGTGTTTCTCAGTGTATACCCAAAATTTCTTTATTATTTTGTCAGAATTACCTTAAAAGAAAGGTTATTAACTTTTATTGCTAGCCAGAATAAAATGCTTTCTTAAGTGCGGTATGTCATATTATGCTTATTACACCACTTATTTTTTTTATAATCGAACGAATTTATACAAGTATTTAATTCCTAATAACTTAAACATAACTATTACATTTTAATATTTAATAAAAAATAAAAGCGGATATTGACCATTTTCTATTAGTAGAAGAAATGAAAATAAAGGTATTTAAAACACAAAAGATAAAACAAAACAAAAAAGATGGAACCTAGAAAAGTTAAAAAAACAAAAAATTAAAAGACCAATATGAGACTAGCCTAGAGGGAAAACTAATAGAAGTAGGCAACACAGAAGAAATGTGGAAAAATATAAAAAACAATTGTGGAGTCAGCAGAAAAGGTACAGAAAGAAAGAAGGAAAGAATGGTTCGATACAGAATGCGAAATTTAAATCGAAGAGAAGGACCAAGCAAGGAATAAATGGATATCAACTAAACAGGGGTGAAGCAAGTATATGAATTGTCAATAACTCGATTAAACATAGCATTAGAGGGAGCAGTACCTAAAAGACATCGGGATCAAAGAAACTTTAGCCTACTCTTCGACACCATTATAAGCATACGCAGACGATATAGTACTTATGGCAAAAGACAAGGGAATAAGTCTGAAAAGAGCTCTAACAGCCCTAGCAAAGGAGCAAGGCAGAGAGGGTTAGAAATAATCAAGGGAAACAAAATACCTTATATGCACTAGAAAAGATAATAACAAAATAAAAGGAATCAAAATAGAAAATTACACTTTTGAAAAGGTTCAACAATTTAAATACTTGGAAGTCATAGTGAACGGAAAAAATGAGAGATGACGAAATACGGAACGAAATATAGCTGGAAATAGAACATGTTGGAGATAACACACCTTAATGAAGGACAAGAACTTATCTAGAAATATAAAACTGCAAGTTTACAATGTGGCAATCAGGCCTGTAAGTACATACGCAAGTAAAGACGAAAAAACACTAAGAATATTTGAGAGGAAGATCATAAGGAGAATTGCGGGCCCAATAAAAATGAAAAACAGGGAAATGAAAAGTAAATTGAATCATGAAATTAAAGATACAATAATAGGATAAGACCTTCCTGATCAAAAAAGTCATTAGATGAGAATCAGAGAAAGAAAGACAGAGAGGTAGACCGAAAGAAAGATGGAAAGACCAGGTCGATAGATATATTAAAGCCATAAAAGTGAGAAACTGGAGGGAAATATGAACAAATAAAAACGAGTAAAGGGAAATACTTGTGAAAAGGACCCTGAAAAATGCGGACTGATTCAAAGCTTAAACGAATCAAATAACTCTATGTCGAAGAGAGACAAACATTCCAATAGGGAATTAGATGCCATAGCAAAATATCGTCCATTTCAAACAAAAAAAAGCGGAATAATTAAACAAAAAGAAATTATTTCCTTGGCGCATTTGGTTTGTTTACAATAAAAAAATTATGGTATTTTAGATCATTTTTTGTTTAGGCAATAACGGACTTAATAAACAAAAAATATTTCATATTATTTCTGTATGAATCCCTAATGTTGAAAAAAAAAGGAATAGGTAGGTTATAAAAACGAAAATTTACTCAGTTCTTTTGACACCCAATTTAAATGACCTATAATTCATTTTGTCGTAGAATAGATTACGGGAGCTTTTTCCGGGTTAAAGTTAGAAAGTATTGAAAGAATGGGACATAAAAATCCTGATTGAGACATTTTTTTGTTAGGCACAGTTTATTATAGATACTAAAAGTGTCTAGATAGAAATTTACAATGGAAGTTTATATTAATTAAATGTTTTATTCTGAAAATCCTGCCGAATCTAATCATTATAAAAATAGTCAATATAATTTTAAATTATACGAAGGTTATAATTTAAGTTCTTACAAAGAGTAGGAATAGTATATTCTGTTACAAGGTTAGAATGAAAATTCGATACGAGTGGAGAATTCCGAACGAGAGCGTAGCGAGCGAGAGGAACCACGAGTAAATCGAATTTTCATTCTAATCGTGTAACAGACTGTATTTTCTCCACGACCATGTAATAATTCTGTTTATTTAAATTGAAATATGTAGCAAAACAAATAGAACGTCGTACTGACAAACTGAGTGACAGTTTTGAAATTCGCATGGCAATCTATGTTTTTTGTTGAGCATAATTACAGAATATTATCCTGTTACTAGTTATAGATTGGAAATACATGCAAAACACATAAGAAGCAAGTGTTTCAGAATGAATATTCTATCTCAAGAGTGAGAATGAACACTTTCTATTATTAAAAATGAAGTCGGAATTATTACATTCATTAATGGTCGGGAGAAAATAACTTTTATCTACTCTACCTCATGTTATGTATCAATTTTTAGTTCGTGAAAACTGTCATTATAGACAGCAGTGCGTGAAGGATTAAAAGAGTGCGTGAAGTAACAATGTATTTTAAATGGGATTTACTTTTTCGCACTGTTTTTGACACACCTTCATGTAATCAAATATCCTTAGCATTCGCGTTGTCATGGTGTTGCTATGAGAGCATTAAATTTCAACAAATATTATTCTGACAGTTTTGTAGTTTAAATTTTAAAATTTGAATTTGTAATTATTTTTTATTTGTTTGTCGTAGATAAAATATTGTATGAAACTGTGCGCGAAGTGCTTTTTGTGCACTTACGCGATATATAGCACTCGCTTCGCTCGGGCTCTAAACATCGCGTGCGTGCGCAAAAAGCATACTTCACGAACTGTTTCATAAATAACTATTTTATGTGTTTTAAAATATTTTTCTTTATGTTTTATATACTGTTACATGTTTAAACCAATTCTTGATCTCCTTTGGTTATAATTTCCCAGGTTGTCATAGTCCTTTTAGATCGTTCCAGTACTTCTCTATTTACTTCTTTTTTCTACTGCTATTCCAAAAGGTGGTTCTAAATATGGGGTTTCAGCTCTCTTTTTTTGCCACCTGCTATTTCGTTTTCTTCTATTCCTAAGTCTCTTGGATTTTTTCACGTGCTGTGTCATGATGAAGAATGATACGATATTGCTGGTTGTTTTTTCGGATTTTGTTAATGATTTTTGGCAAACAAATTGTAGTATTCTATTAAGCGTTAACTGTTCTTCAATCCTTCAAAAAAAGGGATGGTTTTTAAATTGGTTTCATCTTAAAACACCCAAAGAATGGGTTGTTGCTAAGTTTTCGGTTTATACAAATATGTGTCGACTCCTAAAAGATAGTGGATCCATGAGTTATGAAATTCTTTGTATATTTCACTGACCAGGCCGTTAAAGACAAAAGCAATAAATGCTGTTCTGCTTTATGTTAAAAATTATATATTTCCTTTATGAAAGCGTATAGAGAACGGATTTTTCTGCTCAGTAAGCACCTATAGCATTTTTCGTTATTTATTTACCATTTTTTCATTAACTTGGCATTGTGTAGGTTATTTCCTATTGTTCTCGAAATTTTTAATGATTTAAAATGTCCATAAAGGCAACTAACAATAAATTTTGTTGTATACAACTATTTCATTTCGATATTAGAAATTTTCTAATGTAGGTAATTGAGAATGCTAGTATAAGCAAAAATATAATTTGTAATTTCGATAATCATATTCAGAAATTTGTTGAAACCTTGTTTGTTGTTTCAAGCTCGACTTAAACCGAATGTAATCTTTAAAAATAAGTTATTAGAAAGTTTTTATATTTTCGCCGTGTTCTTTGTCTCTGTGTCATTCCGTGGAATTTTGTAATCGAATTTAAACCTATTTCCCGATTACCTAGAGCTCTGAAATTTTCGGGATAGCTAAGAACTGGATGACAATAAATGTTTCAAGTGTGTTTAGGCATATACATAGATTTCTAAATTTATACTGAATTGTTATTAAATTAAATATGTATACATATTATCATTTTGAAAGACTTCATATAAGCATGCGGTGGCCTATTTGGATAAGCGGTTGAAGCGGTTGATTGTGACAATTCTGTTGGGTTATCGTAATAGGATCGATCTCGCGAGAGAGAAGTTTTTTTTTTCTTATTTTTGTTCTTACATGTGAAAACAGTAATTATTATTTTAACTGGTAATAAAATAAACTGGTTTAGAAAGTTTTTAGATACAACTACCCTTGATTTTGTTAACAAGGAAACAATCTTCTCTATGATCAATCACAGCGTTGTATGACTTAATATTTTTGCAATATCAGGGATGCTGTGCATTGTTGAGATGACACTTAAAATATGACCTATAAATCAGTAAAAAACTTTCTGTTATAAAAAGTTCTTTTTATGAATTGTGCTTATTTTTAATACTTTACTAACCGTAGTAGATCAGTTTATTTAGTAATTTTTACTTTATTTTTATTTCAAAAAAAAGAAGCCAATTAAATATAAAAGTTTTGATT
This sequence comes from Altica lythri, assembly GCA_964028335.1. Classification (NCBI taxonomy): domain Eukaryota; kingdom Metazoa; phylum Arthropoda; class Insecta; order Coleoptera; family Chrysomelidae; genus Altica; species Altica lythri. The sequence continues at coordinate 8,076,336 of OZ034808.1, read as the reverse complement.
TTCCTTTCATAAAGACTTTATTGCTGTTATCTTTACATCTTTATTAAGAAACCATGAAGTTAATTAGATTCTAAAAATATCTTGCTACCTTCAAAATAACGAAGTATAATTCCTACGCAAGTTATAACTATATTTTGGTTATTGAAAATTAATTTTATCTCCCCAATATATCCCAAAGCAATCTCATTTTATACCTTCATTATATTCAATCTTATCATCAAAAACGGATATGGAGTTAATTACCGCTCCTCAAAATATCGTGATATAAGTATGCAAGTATACATTTGAAAAAAAATGATTATATACATTTATTAAAACAATTACTCGTGTTGCATGACTGGTAAATAAAGTAAATAAAACTGAGTGTTGTGGTTTTATTTTTATACTGACACGCTACTGAGTTAAATAAAAAAATGTACATTAATTTAAATAATATAATATATTGAAATGGATCCGCCTTCCGGAACACCCTTCTTCAATAAAATTATCAGTCGTGGATTCTAATGATTTCTAAATTAGTTGTCTATAAACATAAATTTTATAAATATAAAAAAAAGTGAGAGGTGTCAAGGGACACCCGGATGAAACGACACTACACTATCAAAGCAAAATAGAAAAAAGTAAATCGATTATCACTTGAATATTTTCAACAGTTCGTTTCTTTTAAAGTGTCCATTTATACAATACCGGAGGTTTAGATGACATACATATACCTAGAATTACTTTTTATTTTAATTTAATTTAAAACAGGAATTAACAATTTAATACAAAATTTTACAATTAAAATATTTGACAGTAACTGACAGTTAAGGTAATTTGACGTAGGTACCTTACTAGTCAAGTTAAGAACTATTTTTAAAATGTTTATGAATTTATTAATTTATAAAAACATGATGAAATATAATATAATACTATTATAGGTACTTATTTTTTTCTACAGTATTTTCTTTTAATTTAAATTAGTGTCTTTTTAATTGTACTTTTATTAGTATTTATTTATGTATATTAGGGTTTCCTATTTAAATAAAGATAGGTATATCTATCTATGAGAGAGAGAGACAACATGCGTGTGTCGTGTCGTGTCGTGACAAATTTTGGTATAAATTTTTTTGGCTAGCTCCTAGCCTCAGTCGTAACTGGTCGTAACGCCCGAAAGGGAACGTCGTTCCAAAAATTCTTTCGCTTCTTTCTAAATCTTTCTTCTTCCGTTGTTCCACTTTTTCTCTATATCTTTCTCTTACTACTACTTTCCAACTCCTTCTTACTGTTACTTGAACTTTCTTCTGCTCTGCTCTGGCTTCTGCTATTTGCCTTTGTACTAGTCTGGTTTCAATTTATTTTCTTCTTCAATATATTTTTCTTTTTATTTTACTTTATATACTTTCTATTTAATTTAAATTTATTGACACACTATATATTTGTTATATTTTATTTTTCTTATTACATTTTTAAAAAAATACAAATTTCCTTAATGACAATCTCAAGTTAATATCATGACAGTCCAATTCATAATCATTTCCCTTAACAACGTAGCAACACAAAAAAACAAAAATAATTTTACAAAACACATCTAAATAAAAAAATACTTAATCTAGACAACCAATTTAAAATCATGGATCACGTTCCAACATTTCATTGAAGGAACATGCACCATGAAGAAAAATCCATATCAATATATAGTTGAGTTAAAGATTTCGTAGGCTAACACACAGATGGCGCTAAAAATATTCAATACTTATGATTTTTATTTAACCCTAAACCTCCAAAAGACACTTGTACAAATTTCACAGCTGTAGGATTATTAGTTTGGGTAATAGAGCATATTGAGTGCAGTAACTTTTTTAGTTTCAAGAAAATGCATAAAGTAGATTAAAATAGGTTCGTAAACATAAGTGGCAGTATCGACGTCTTCATCTGCCAATTTCAGTTGACTTATGTGCTTTCGAACTTGTGATAACTGCTCTACAGTAAAGTTCGACGAATTTGCTTTATGAAGACTTTTCCGCTTGCCCAGTGATTTTCCCCATCACTTCTGGGCCTTCTCTAGCCTCCACTTCTCAATGGTTGTCAGCAACTCCGCCGAATGGTTCCGGGCCAATCATTGAGATATTAACTCCCGCTCGGGCCAATTTATCATCCTTCTCATTGCCCCGAAACCCTAAGTGTTCTTTTACCTACGCCAGTGTCAAAGAATTCCGGCTGTCCATCTACCACAGTACACTTTTCATATGACCCTTTCTGGTTAACACTAAGTAAAGAAACTAGAACTGTCGTTCTGTAATATTTTTAAGAGTTTAAGAGAAGAATGACCAAAAGACATATGTTGATAGCGGCTAGCCAATTAAATCTTAAACGTTCGACATTAAACGAAAAATTAAGAAGGAGGAAGTTGTCGTTTTTAAATAAACATTGCTGTATGAGCTAAACCTCCACTTGTTAATATTTTCTTCTCAACACCTCGTAAAAAAGTCTTATTAGTGTGTCAAGTCTATTTTATTTATATTTGTATTTAAAAGTTGCCATGTAGGTATCTGCACGTAGCTTTCCGTTGCTTTCTTTATCTCCCTCAAGAGTCTCTTGAGTAGAAACCAACACAACCTCTCGTTCGCGTTGGTAATTAAAGTGATGTGTTTCTTAGTAGATTTAATGTTATTGGTTTCATTATAGTTGGGTAAGTACGTTCCAGTTAGATTGTTTGGAGCGAATTTCCAGAATATGTATTCTCTACTTCACGTCCTAAGTATAAATATATAGCGTAAATATACTTGTTCCGTTTTACTGCTTGTTGAGATTTTCACGAGCTACCTTTTTTATTCTTCGTGACCGTAATATTATCAAAAGCATGAGAGGTAAATGACATGTCTAAAAAGTAGCCAACCTGCGTATATATTTTTATGCCAGAGTATTCGAGAGACTTTTGCGAGGCATGAACACATGAACAATGCCTTTTTGGATGACTGCATGAGAAAAACACAAATAAAACATGTTAATAGTGCCCCAAAGCTCCAAAGCATAAATAAATAATACCCTGAAAGCATTATTGGACGTGTAAATGTAATTAATACTCGAGGATATACAATTGAAAAAATATTGCATTTTCTGTGGTGTCAAAGGTGTCAATTAGTAACTGATTGCCTGGTAATTGAATAAATAGGAAGTGTAGAAAATACAATAGGAAAGTAGAAAACAAAGAATGTTTAGTTATATGTATGTTTTCTCCATTAAGAGCTATTTTTACAAATTGAAAACAAAGGCTGTATAAATAAATCAGCTTAAATGCTGAAAGGATTTAGACAAAAAAAGAACTCTCGTGTTTGCAATTCTATTTGATGAATTAGTGAAAAAAATAAAAGTGTTTCAAAATCTAGTTAGGTACTAAGCAAACGAATATAAACCGACACGAGAGACTAACGAAACGGCTTTATTGAAAGTGTACAAAAGGTAGTGTTGTGAAAGATTTATTAAGGGGATTTTGTTTGGTATTCGATTAAGTCTTCTTTTATTAAAAAATTGAGCATTTGCCTTTCAAATTCGGTGAAATATATCAAGTTATGGTAAAATATACTCATAGTTCATTTTATACGTCAGTTTAGCTTACTTTTAATTGGTTTTTTAATGTATTCACATACAGTATTAAATCAGAAATTTTTAATCTTTTGTGTAATATAACAACCATTATAATACTATAATAAAAGCACTCAACCAAACTTTATTAAAGCTATAAAGCTATCAATTTTTTATTACTGTGAGAAAATAAAGACACATTAAAAAAAGCGTTACATATCACAGTTCAGTGTCAAGCGCGCACACATTCAACAATTCATCGCATCACAATATCTTATTTTAGGTATATAGGCACGCACGTATACGTTTACTTTCTAAATTTTTCTTATCGGATTTTTTCATTTTTGCAATTTTTCCTCGTTTTTTCAAATGTTTTTTTGGTTAACTTCGATATTTTAAATTTCTTGCTTGTCTTCATTTGTAATTACATATTTGTTTTTGTTTTTTGAAGTTATACTTCTATTTATGCACTGGATTTGTGTGGGGTTAAATGGCAAAAATCATTACATATGTAATGGTGTGAGTAAGAGAGAGACAGAAACACATATAAGGTATCAGTACATTGAAAAGAGATAGATATACAAAAAACAATCTGAGCTAATGTTTTGGAATATCATAGTGACGTATTACATTGTGTTTGACAGATTATTTTATAATTCTGTCACGTAAGTAAACATATAAAGTTTAGTATTTTATATTAATAATATTAATCATAATATTCAGTAATGAGTATTGTATTGTAGTCCATACTACCGTCACATGGTTGCATTATATTTTGCAATATGGGGTTTTGTAAACACTTTTTTGTACAACTGTCATTAAAAGTGACACTTTTAATGATAGCCAACAATGTTAAAAACGATTGTTTACATAGCAGCGTGTTAAAAATACTTTTAACACGTTACCATGTAAACAAGTTTACTTTTAACACGGTTTAGTTTACTTTTAACACGGTTTGGTTTATTGTCATTGCAAATTCGCTCGTATCATTATCAAAATAGGGAAGTTGTACAAAAAACATTGTATGGTATTTGTGTTAAAAGTGATTTTATTTTGTTCGTGAAATTGTTCAATTCGCTCCGCTCATTTCACAAACGTTTTCACTCACAAAATAAAACCTCACTTTTAACACTCATATCATAAATAACTATTTTTGTACATTGATCGTTTTACTGATTAGTTTTCGTGTTTGAAGTAAGGACACACATCAACTGGTCTTATTTTTTTAAGTATTTATTTAATTGAATACAGTTAATTTAAAAAAATATATTTCTACTTGCCTGTGTTTGTAGTTATTAAGTTTTATTAGTTAACAGTGATGCCATTGATATATATTTGATGGCGCCGAGTGATGATGATATAAATGTGAAAATTACATGCGCGAGTTGTAAACGATCTCTAAAAGGCGAATTAAAATGTACCAAATGTGAAAAACAGTATTATCCTGCTTGCCTAGTTCGTCTAAGAGACGCAAAAGTGGTTGGTCAAAATTTAATCATCTGTCCATCATGTGCTGAAACTGAAAATGATGGCGACCATGCGTCATAATATAAAATACAGTGCTATTTGTTTGGTCGAGCACTTTCTTTTAACAGAAGAGGTTCAGCATCTAAGTGTCTTTGGTTATGACCCGAGCTCTTAGTTTTGTCGTGTACAGAATAAACGTGGTGGAGCTAAATCATTCGCATAAAAATTTATGAATCCGGGCGCGTGCATAGAAGTATAACTTCTGCCGGCAGTCCCACTGACTGCCACACCCTTTTTTTTTAATTTTTCTTCTTTTTTTGGTTCTTTCCGATTAATTATTTTCAATTTTTTTCATTTTCTGTTTTTTCCAACTTTTACGATTTTTTCTAGTTTTTTTTCAATTTCTCTATATATTCCATTTTTTTTTTTTTTGTTTCTTCCTAGTCTTTCCGTTTTTTCATTTTTTTTTTTTAAATCTTTTTCTTGTTTTCCAGTCATTTTTCAATTGCTTTAATTTTTGTTCACTATTTTGATTTTTTTTAATACTTATATCCTAAGTTATGTTATTTTTGAAATTTTTGCAATTCTTTCTATTTAATACACATTTATTGTTATATATGATTGTTTTAATTTTTTTTTGTATAATTGAAAAAACCTTGAAAAATCACAGTTTGTAAGAAATAAAACTAAAATCATCAAACAATCAAGAATAACTGAAAAACGTGAAAAAGTCATAAACCATTGGACTAGGTAAAAAAACCTAAAAAATTCTAAGATATTCCAAAAATATATTAAGAAAGTAAAAGATGCTAGAAAACCAAGTAAATTACGTGAAAATGGCAAAAAGAAAAAAAAAAGCATTCTAAACATCGTGAAAAATTAAAAAAAATAATCCAGTTAGAAAACAGTACGAAAATAGTAAAAAATAAAATAAATTGAAAAACAGTGACATATCACGAACCCATTAAACTAAAATAATACACTTATTAATGAATCACCCTATATTTATAGTGTGAAAGATCTTAAAAAATTGAAAAAAAAATTCATTAAAAACTAGAAAAATGTTAAAAAATCAGAAAAAGTCATAAGGTACCTATTTTAAAAATAGTGATAATTTGAAAAATTGAAATTTTAGGAAACCTGGAAAATTGTTGATAAATGGGAAAAATCATGAAAAATCGTAAAAAATAGAAAAATCTTAAAACATTTGAAAAATGCGTTAAATTAAAATTAAATTCCCAAAAATCACAAAAATGCTCCATTTTATTAATAATTTTTGTACAGGTACGTTTTTTATATCCACATTATTTATTTCATTTTTTATACTAAGTATATAAAACCATTAATTACTAATCTAACACTAATGATATAATTAAATTTTAAAATGCTTTTACTTTGTAAAATGAAAATCATGAAAATGATGGAAGCTATTGGCCTCATCTTCCTTCTCGCACCTTTTCACATGTTACGTTACACCATCCCAAAAAACGCACAAACAAAACTATTCAAAAACTTTCTAATCAACCCCCTATTCACATCACCTGATCCACAAATCTGGAAAAACTGTCACGCACAATGACATACCGAACTATAAAAAAATGAGCAAAAGAAAGAAAGACGTAAAGACGTTTTTCTTGTCGGCAAAATCACGAGAATCGAAAATCACGCTCGCGATGAACCGAGGAATTGCAGCCGCGTACCGAATACGACAAGCAGCGCTTACAGTGTTCAACTGATGCGGTGTAAAGTTTGTGAGAAAACAACGCATGTCCCCTGTTTGCTGGAAACTGGATGTCGAAGGATAACTTTATTTTTTTTTCAGCATGAAATCTTGATATGGGTTTTCTTTCGTTTTTGAATGAACTTGGGTAGTATTTTGATGTGCGAAGGTCCAAGGATAAATGAAATAATCAAAAATTCGGGATGAATAAGAATCATCCTTTTTGTATATTTACTTACTGTATTCATGTATGGAATAAAGGATTTGAAAAAAGTTTTTGTTGTTAATTCTATTAGTTTTTCTATTATGAGGAGGGATCGAAATATACAATAAGATTTTGACATTTTGTTTATTTAAGCATACTATCTTGAATCTTAAGCATTTTTGGTAGATCAAAAATAAACTGAAATCATTAAAAAAAAGAGGAATATAAAACAAAAACTATAGGAAATGACTTCGTTGTACTAGGTACTAGGTACTCCGTAGATCACTTTCGATATAATATACGTTCTTACCGAGCCCAAAAACCCCCGAATATTCAGTTTCGACTATTTTTATAATAAAGTTTCTGAAAACTCTAGAAGACGACGTAAACAGTAGGTATCCCACTCACCAGCTACTCCAGAGAGGACTTTGATGGCATATTCGTTTTCAGCGACCTTAAAAACCCCCGAGTAGGTACTGAGTTTTGACTAATTGTCTGATGTATTATCCGAAAACTCCAGGAGACGAGGTAAGCAGTAGGTATCCTGGGTACCAGGTACTCCGTATATTATTTTCAATGTCATATTCGTTTTCAGTGAATCCAAAAATCACCGAATATTGAGTTTCGACTAAATTCATAATGAATTTACCAAAAACTGCAGTAGACGACGTAAACAGAGCACTGTTAATCCAATACAAATATAAAAAATTAAATAAATATAAATATTTAATACAGCTACTCCGGAGAGGACTTTTGATGTTACCTATATTCGTTTTCAGCGACCTCAAAAACCACTAAGTACTGAGTTTTGACTAATTGTGTGATGAATTTTCCGAAATCTCCAGGAGATGAGGTAAGCAGTAAGTTGAGTAAGTATATTGGGCACCAGGTACTCCGGAGGTTATTTTTAATATCATATTTCTTTTCAGTGAGTCCAAAAACTCCCGAATATTGAGTTTCGACTAAATGTATAATAAATTTATCGAAAACTCTAAAAGACGACGTAAAAAGTAGGTATCCTAATCACCAAGAACTCCGGAGATGACTTTCGATGTCATATTCGTTTTCAGCGACCTCAAAAACCTCCGAGTACTGAATTTTGACTAATTGTGGAATGAATTTTCCGAAAACTCTAGAAGACGAGGTAAGCAGTATAAGTATCCTGGGCACCAGGTACTCCAAAAATTATTTTCAATATCATATTCGTTTTCAGTGAGTCCAAAAACCCTCGAATATTGAGTTTCGACTAAATTCATAATGAATTTACCGAAAACTCAAGAAGACGACGTAAAAAGTAGGTATCCTAATCACCAAGAACTCCGGAGATGACTTTCGATGTCATATTCGTTTTCAGCGACCTCAAAAACTTCCGAGTACTGAATTTAAACTAATTGTGGAATGAATTTTCCGAAAACTCTAGAAGACGAGGTAAGCAGTATAAGTATCCTGGGCACCAGGTACTCCAGAAATTATTTTCAATATCATATTCGTTTTAAGTGAGTCCAAAAACCCTCGAATATTAAGTTTCGACTAAATTCATAATGAATTTACCGAAAACTCAAGAAGACGACGTAAACAGTAGGTATCCTAATCACCAAGTACTCCGGAGATGACTTTCGATGTCATATTCTTATTCGTTTTCAGCGACCTCAAAAACCTCCGAGTACTGAATTTAAACTAATTGTGGAATGAATTTTCCGAAAACTCTAGAAGACGAGGTAAGCAGTATAAGTATCCTGGGCACCAGGTACTCCAGAAATTATTTTCAATATCATATTCGTTTTAAGTGAGTCCAAAAACCCTCGAATATTGAGTTTCGACTAAATTCATAATGAATTTACCGAAAACTCAAGAAGACGACGTAAACAGTAGGTATACTAATCACCAAGTACTCCAGAGATGACTTTCGATGTCATATTCGTTTTCAGCGACCTCAAAAACCTCCGAGTACTGAATTTAAACTAATTGTGGAATGAATTTTCCGAAAACTCTAGAAGACGAGGTAAGCAGTATAAGTATCCTGGGCACCAGGTACTCCAGAAATTATTTTCAATATCATATTCGTTTTAAGTGAGTCCAAAAACCCTCGAATATTGAGTTTCGACTAAATTCATAATGAATTTACCGAAAACTCAAGAAGACGACGTAAACAGTAGGTATCCTAATCACCAAGTACTCCGGAAATGATTTTCTATGTCATACTCGTTTTCAGCGACCTCAAAAACCCCCCGAGTACTGAGTTTTGACTAATTGTGTAATGAATTTACCGAAAGCTCCAGGAGACGAGGTAAGCAGTAGGTATCCTGGGCACCAAGTACTCCGGAGATTATTTTTAATGTCATATTCGTTTTCAATGAGTCCAAAAACTTCAAATATTGAGTTTCGACTAAATTCATAATGAATTTACCGAAAACTCCAGAAGATGACGTATCCTAATCACCAGGTACTCCGAAGATGACTTTCGATGTCATACTCGTTTTCAGCGACCTCAAAACCCCCCAGAGTTTTGACTAATTGTATAATGAATTTACCGAAAGCTCCAGGAGACGAGGTAAACAGTACCTAGATTTCCTGGTCATCAGGTACCTACTCCAGATTCCCAAAATTACATGATCGCACAGAGTCACAAAATTTCCTCACCTTCTGACGAATTCAGCCCATCAAACCGCATTAAAAACCATCTTGCTGATCAAATTTCGAAGGTTTAATGCTTTCTTGCCTTGACTAACTAGTATGAAAATTATTGGTATTGATCTGCGATGTTTTTAAAAAGTATCGCTTGGTAGTCTGCTAATTAGATAGGTACACAATTTGACGTAATAATAAGTGTAGGTATGTATATAATAAAAAACTAAATTATCTATTAAAAAAGTACTCACAATTTCCATTACCATACTATAGTGATGATCTACACTACTCATATCACTACACACACAGTTTTTACTATAATAGAATTTTTTATTATTTTTTAAGAAAAAATCAAATGCACTTTTCCGTTTGAAGGTCACGACGCTACTAAACGCATTCCGGCTTAAAACAATAATTATTAACTTATAATCAAATTGCCATGGATAGCGGAACCATAGAAACATCTCACATAATAACCATTTTTTGTAAATAATGCTTTTTATATAAATAAAATCGATTATAATATATTTTAATTTATTTTATAATCGAAAATAAAAGTGTTTTTTATAATTATTTGGCAGATTTTTTTAAATAAAGCATTGTTTATTATTTGACAGTTAGTAACAATGGTGGCCTTTTACTTTGTTCCTGTACTGTTTTTGTTTTTATTAATAACTTTATATGATTTTTTATTTAACTGTTAGCACATATTTTTTCAATGAAATAATCATAGAAAAGGTAGGCGATAATATTTGGGCTTTTTCATTGAAATTAAATTATAAATCAAGATTTTATGACAGTTGTCAATTAAATTATTGTAGTAGCATTAAATTATTATAAATTGTATACTATTTGACCAAACTTCACTGAACGATAGAAAAGATTATACAACATATACACTTATAAGGGCTTTTTAGGAAAAAGTCGAGTCTTAAACCTAAAATGATCTATTGGTCGTATCTAACGGTTGTCAGAATCCTAATCACCTATTGTGTCATATTTGTTGAAAACAAAAGGCAATAATAGAATTGAAAAAGGTGGAAGGTGCATGAGGATCATTGATTCAATAAGATCGTATCCTAGTGCGGATTTGAAGCAATTTTAGTTCTTAACTGCTTTCATTTACATGAAGAGCGGAGTGCTCTGGAAAGGATCAAATCTTTGAAACCCGGCGTAGAGCTTTTAAGGGTCGGAATAACCCAATCCATGGAGATGCCTACAGACATGTCTCCAAAAGAAGATTTCGAACTCACACTAAATTATGGTCTAACTGAATGTGAGTTAAAACAAAACGAAATTACTCAACTTACGATACTGAATCGTCTAACACACCAAAAGAAATAAGTATAGGGTTTACAAGTCCCAATGTTAAGCTCTGACTAGCTCTGGGAAACACAATTTTCCAATATCAATAAACTTCTGTGCTCAAAAGTTCATTAAAAAATGCCTCATTTCAACCAGAATATTTATTGACTGCTTGGAAGGCTCTACACACGAAGTATCGTGGCTCTACAGTTCGTGGGCGCTAATTTCTATGTCCTTTGAGATCTTTGCTCGTCATAGCAAATGAGCAAATTTAAGGGCACTTCTTCGTAAGATTTGTTCGAGGTTCCTTTGTATTTTGGTTCTATAGCCCTTATACTAAAAGTACTAATTCTATAATTTTTTTAAAATTAAAATGAAGCTTCTCTTACTTTCTACTTCAAAAGTCATACGTATACGCTCTACGTGAGATTCTTCTTTTTAAGGGCTGAAAACTATAATTTATTCAAAACTGCCTTTAAAAAGAAAATGCATTTATAAGCTATGGAGGGTAGAGGTAAGGAGAACGATCTTAAATGGGAAATGATTAAAAATGTGTCCACTTTTTAGAGGAACATAACACTTCTCAAACTTGCCACTACAATGGCGCTTAAGTAGATGTAGGGTACAGAATGAATGTAGCAGTTTTTGACAAATTGATTGAAATGTCGTATGATTTCGTAATATAAGTCACAAATTATATAAGTGCTATAAAAAAACGTGGTCAGCGAATTCAGTTTAGTGTATTTTAAATTCGTTTTATACTTTATGATTATCTTATGTATCTTATGATTATTTTAAAAATGCTGTCATAATAAAGCGGAAATGTGTCTTTCCTTGTTTATTTATCTATCCTACTCTAAGAAATTATGGCGCTTTTTTTTAAATTTACCCTACTACGATCGTAGCGCCACCCTTATTTACCACATTTTGACGGACACATTCAATACACGGAGACAGTTCTCCTTACCTCTACCCTCCATATTATAAGCAAAAAATAAAAAATTAAAAGCAACTAGGCATCTGTCTTCGATTTCCTTGAAGACCCAAACTAATCACCAACTTAATCTTAGCTACTTAATCTCAATTTCGAATGTAAATTACTTAAATACTTCACAAATATATAAAGTTAGTTGTATTAGTAACTTTAGGTGGACCTTATTTGCCTCCTGTACCTATATTTGGCCTTAGCTCACAAATTTTAGAATGTAAATTTTTTATTAACACTGTTCTAGTGTATTAAGAAAAATATATTTATAAAATAAGAAAGAACATAAATTTAGTACCGAAACACAATAAAGTTACTAATATAACATAATTTAACTCAATTTCGATGTTCCCTTCGAAGCAATCCTGATTTTTAACATATTCCTGTAACGCCATCTCTCCACCTATTTCCCAATGTAGATCAAAGAGGAAATCATTTTCCTTACTAGTAAAACTGTTCAATATTAAAACAAATTAAATAATTATATATTCTAGATGATTTTTTTAATAAAAAAATAATTTTCCAATTGAGATCGATTAGTTTGTAATTAGTTTGTTAATAGGTACTAAAATTTTTCAATAACAACGATGAATAGAATCAAATTTATTTATCTATCATTTACAAAGTGTCATATATGTATGAAGATATAAAAAAATCAACAGGCTGTAAAACCACCATCAATTGGCAACGTGACACCAGTAATCATACTAGATTTATCACTAAGTAAATATAAAACTGCATCAGTCACTTCTCTTACCTCACCAAATCTACAAAAAAATAATTTATAAAAACAAAATCAAAATTTTAACATCAACATATATGTACCACTCACTTCCATTCAATAAAACCGAAACCGATCTGTAATTGTTCTAATAGTACAAATAAGCAAGAAATTAAACCGGTACATAAAAAAGTGACCAGACCAACTTTTTTATATGCTTTTTGATGCTCTGAATTCGAATTCGTAGTCCGTTTTGCTCCATCAGGCTTGAGTTTTGAGGAAACTTTTAGGACAACAATTAGGGTTTACGAAGTGGTGACCCGTCAAAAGAGCCCCGACAAAACAGCCCCAGTCTTTTTACTTTAATTGGAATATGCACTTAGTCTACTTCATAATATATCTCTATTTTTTTAAACAAGCCACAAGAGTAATAATAAAAAGGAACATAGTGCATGAAATGCTGTTGGCCAGGTTTTTAATGGTGTGAAGGTGACGGGTTGTTCATTCCATTTAGGACAATGTTTGTGAAGAAAGATCCAAGAGCTACATCTTGTAGACGCATATCGTACTGACGAAAATTTACGAATACACGTAAAAATGCTATTAGCCTTAGCTTTTGTCCAAGAAGGCGACGTAATCCCTGCTTTTGAGGAACTAACTGATAATTGCCCTCGAGAAATTGAATCAATCATCGATTACTGGGAAGATACATATATAGTACGGCAAAGAAGAAATCGTAGAGCGGACCCGATATTTCCAATTCATATATGGAATGTATATGACAGAGTGCTCCAGGGACTTCCACGTACCAACAACTCTGTAGAATGATGGCATCATGCGTTCCAACATAGCATTGACTGTCACCATCCGTCTATATTCAAATTCATAGACCAAATCCGGAAGGAACAAGACCGGGTAGAAATACAATTACAACGTTTTCGTTTTCGAGATGGCATAAGAAATCCAGAAGCTTCGAAACAGAAGTACATAATATGTGCAATTAAATCGTCGATTCGAAATTCTGGTGAACAATTATAACGCTGAGGACTTTGTAACTTACCTCCGTCGAATTGCCAACAATTTAACATTATAAATTATATTGTAAATGTACATCTTTTATTTGTTTTGTAATAGGTAAATATAAAAATATAAACATTAGTTCTTGTTTTTATTTCGTTTTGATTTGACAATTATGTTAATCAGGTACATTATTTAATCTTTTATATCATAAGTACTAGTCATACTGTTTTTGAATAACTTAATGTTAATAATCTTTACAATTACAAATTATAAAGTTAAAGTAATATACCACCTACCTATTTTATTATGTATATTTACTTTAATTTAAATCTAACTGGTAAGGCTGGGGTTGTTTTGTCGGGGCTGTTTTGTCGGGGGCTGTTTTGTCGGTGGGCTATTTTGTCGGGGCTGTTTTGTCCGAGGCTGTTTTGACAGGGAACCTTACCAAGTATACCTACTTCTCATGTTTATCGGAAGTCAGCTAAACGAAGTTTGAATTTTTACATACATACAGAGTGTTCCAATTCAAGTCTGAATACGTACTAACCTTTTTAAAGGTATTTTTTCCAACATAGGTCCAGCCACTTTAGGATCAGACCATCCCATTCGTCCCATATCTGTTAAAATAACAGTTGGATTTACAGCATTTATTCTGATTTTATTAGGTCCATATTCTAAAGCAGCAGCTCTGGTAAAAGCATCAACAGCCCCTTTGCTAGCACAATATACAGTATGATGTAATAACCCTACCATGGATGCTTGAGATGATAAATTGACAATAGAACCTGGTGCTTTTCTATCCAACATATTTTTAACTGCTAACTTTGTTACGTGGATCAATGCTTTGATATTCGTACCTAAAACGCTAAAATAAAAATAATTTTATGGTAGATGTTTGAATTCAAATCATGTTATCGATAATTTTATTCCTTTAACACCTAAATTTGATTTACAATGTAATCTACAACATTATAAACAGCCTGATAACCAAATTTTAAACGCATTTCCGTAGATCTTGGTGTAGATGGAGGATTAAGAAATATAGACAACAACAAAATAAAATAAACAATTAACACTAAAGGCAATTACCTATCAACGTCTTCCTCAGTAATATCTAGCATAGATTTAAGCCAACCCATTCCAGCGTTGTTAACAAGTAAATCTATAGCACCAACTTTCTGTAAAACTTCATCGGTCTTTTTCCAATCTGTGATATCTAATTGGACTGTTATTATGTTAGGAACTTCTTTTTTTAATAATTCTATAAGAAGTAAGCAAGTAAATAAAAGTAATTGCAAAAAATTTAATAAAAAAAATCTCACCTAAATCATTTTTGTTCCTTCCCAGTGCTAAAACTTCAGCACCACATTTTGCCAGTTGTATAGCGATGTCTCTACCGATTCCTAAATGTTAATAAATAAATTCTGATAAAGATGTGCTTAACTCAATAACCCAAACTTAAGATCTTTAAAAAATACATGATCCATCTGTGTGTTTAAACAAAATAAAGTAAAGTACACCTAAACTATTTGGATATGATAAGGCTAATTGGAAAACAAGACAGGCACCCCTTGATTTCTGCAGAAATAGACAGAAAGAGATGCTAATAGGTTACATAATGGAGGAGGAACGTATAAGATTTTACGACTGTTTAGAGAATGCAAAAGGTCTGTCAGAATTTTTTGTTAAAGAAAATCCGAAGATGATTTGGTTGTTCACTGCTTGGCATATTACGCATAGCTGTATCTAGAGTCACACTAGCTATTTGGATGCTTAATTTTGACAGACGCATCATAGGAAAAAGAAGAAGAAGGTAGATAATCGTGATATTTACCCTTCTATTAAACATTACAAAGCAAAGCTGATGAGGCTTTAAAAATATGTATCCTAGATATTATGCTTACTCACAGAATCTATATGTTTCACTATCTAATTTGACCATTTTACAAAGATGGTACATCAGTGGACAGTATTCTGTGAGAATTCTTGCGTTTAATCTAAGTTCAGGTTTCTGAACCTATAAAAGCAATTTGAAGTGGAGGCCTTATTAACCTCTTTGCTTGTATTTGTTCTAGAATGTTTTTCTAGTAGGCTGCCCTGAGTTCCATTTTAATTTTGAACTATATACATAATGGTTCACTTCGAGATGCCACAGAAAAGTTTGTTAGCAGGGCAACAGAAGTTACCTCATCTTTCATATGATATTCATAAAACTTTAAGGTTGAAATAACATTTTTACTTCAAGTTATCCTACTAATATTATATAGGCGAAAGTTTGTTTGGATGGATGTATGGATGTTTGTTCCTCTTTCACGCAAAAACTACTAAACGGATTTTAATGAAACTTTACAGTAATGTAGCTTATAGATCAGAATAACATATAGGCTATAATTTATAAAGATATTGTGTGAATTGTCCAAAATATAACGATAAATGTCATTTAAGTCTGAAAAAATTACTGTATTTCTTATGTTGACAATATTGTTACGTTATTACAGTGCGAATGTAACATCTCAATATTGTCAGACTGTTATATTTTTCAAATACGACCCAAAAATTATGTATGTTATAATTTTAATGTCATAATGTTAGTTCTTTTCACGCTAATATAAGCTACTCGAAATACTAATACTGCGCACACGAAGTCGCGGGCACCAGTTATTGATACATAAAGACCTTGCTTTTATTCGAATTACACGCAGACGAAGTCGCGGGCAAAAGCTAGTTTAAAATATGTTTAAAATAGTTCCTACCTTTAGTTGCACCTGTCACTAAAGCCCTTTTACCATTGAAATTGATATCCATTGCTAATAAACTGAGTACACACTCTTCTAGGTGAAATTGAAAAATGAAATGTTATTTATAAATTCATTATTATTCATTGCAGCTATTAAATATTTGTTTATTGCGTAACAATAGATAACGGATTTTTATCTTTCGGTCACGGTGTTGCAATTATTAAAAGATAATTTATATTTGGTTTACAATATTAACTTATTAACGATTAAAAACGAGAATGTCACGTTTTTGAAAAAATATATACTCAAATACTGTTGGTATGTTAGTAAACGAGACATACGAGAGAGATCTAGAGAGAAACGAGCGATCGAAACGGACAAGCAGAATCAAGAAAGACATGAAGGATTGAGAAAGACAAGAAGAAGCAAGATCAACAGGAAGAATGGAGAGACGAGACTTTCTTAACGAAAAATGGCTTTTCTTTTGTCTCAATTGTGCATTTGACCAAAAATATCTACAAAACGAAAGAAGTCGACACAGACGAGAGACATCAAAAGATAAGAAAGAAAATAGGGTTTGAGAAAGACGAGAGGTATCAAAAGAGATGAAAGAGATCCAGTAAGACAAGACAGATAAGAGCGATCGCGAGAAACAAGAGGGATCGATAAAGGCATGAGGGATTGAGAGAGATGAGAAGTAACAAAAAATACAAGAAGGATTAAAATTGATATTGCAAAAAAGTGGGATGAAGTGAACCAAAAAGGAATCGAAAAAGACTAGAGGGATCATGAAACATGATCAACAGAGACGAAAAGGAGTGAGACAGACGAAAAGGAGTGAGACATACGAAAGGAATAGAGTAAGCCGAGAAGGATGGAGAAGGGCGAAAGGGATAAGGAGAGACAAGAATTTCCAAACAAGAAATGGTGTTTTCCTTATCTTTTATTTGAGGGAAAATATCTAACAAAACGAGACGAGAGGCCAGATTTTCTTGTGTCGACAGCAACACTAAAAACTGTGATACAAGTTATACCTGTAAAACATCTCTTATTTAAAAACCATATTTTTCTCTAAATAATTTATTTTCCATTAATTAAGCAAATTGTTCAAATATGATTCATTTATTTCCCTTAACCAAATTGTGTGTTAATGTGGGTAAAATTGAAGCTGCATTAAATGGTTCATTAAATTCTAATTATGTGTTATTGGTCTATAGTGGTCAGTAAAACGTATAATTATGTATTTGCATATCCTCCATCGACTGGTAAACTAATTCCTGTTACCATACTAGATTGATCACTTAATAGAAAAAGAACTGCATCAGTTACTTCTCTAACTTCACAGAATCTGTAATAAAAAGGAATACAAATAATGTTTAAAAATTACCTTTTTAAAGGTGTTTTCATTAAAAACTATAATGCAGAGACCCTTTAAGACTCCCATAGTTTCTTAAAAATCTTCAAGTTAATTAATTTAAACCAAAGTCCCTTCTAAACTGATCTTTAAAAAGGTGTTATGTTAATTAGAGCTGAGGAAAAATGATTCTGTACCTAATTGTAATCCAAAACTTAAAGATATAATTAAAACTTGCAGAGTTTAGGATCTGCTTAAGATTTGTGAAGGTAAAAATGCTACAGAAAAAAGTTTCTGTAGCTCCAGGATCAGTCCAAAACTTAATAATCTATACATATAATAAAACTGAAAATGAAAATGTTTGTGCGCGCATCACATCAAAACTACTGATCCGATTCGAATGCGGTTTTCACCGACGTATTTGTCTTCTTTCAACTTAACATCTGGTGTATAAAACTTTTTCCCTTCACCCCTTTAACGGGGCGAGGTAAGAAATTTTTATACAAAAATAAACACGCCACGCAAACGACGTCGCGAGTACATCGAAATAGAACCCAAAAATATGGTAAGACTTTTTTTTGTCTGTGTGTCTGTATGTATGTATGGTTCTGCGCGCATCACATGAAAACTATTAATCTGATTTGAATGCGGTTTTCACAGATGTATTTGTCTTCTTTTAACTTAATATCTGGTGTTAAACAATTTTTCTCCCATTTCTTTAACGGGGTGGTGGGAGAAATTTTTATACAACAACTACGCGCAACGCGAACGGCGTCGCGAGTACAACTAGTTGAAAATAAAATAAGTTTCAAACTGACCTATTTCACGATGTTTTCTAAAAGTTTAGGATCTGTCAGGATATTAACTAACCTTCCTAAGGGCGTTCTTTTAATGAAAGGTTCTGCAACTCTAAACTCAGACCACAATTCTCTTCCCTTATCAGTTAAAATTACCGTAGGATTGACAGTGTTAATTCGGATATTGTAAGAACCAAATTCTAAAGCACATGCTCTAGTAAAAGCATCCACAGCTCCTTTACTGGCGCAATATACAGTATGATGTAGAAGTCCTGAAATTGCTGCTAAAGAAGATACATTTACAATAGCACCAGGCACATGTCTATCTAACATATTTTTAACAGCTAATTTGGTTAGGTGGATAACAGTTTTGGCATTTGTACAAAGAATTCTAGAATAGAAAATTTATATACACAACAAACATTTTATGGTATTAAAAATACTACATGTTACCTATCGCAATCTGCTTCAGTTATTTCTGTCATGGGTTTAACCCATCCCATACCTCCACTATTAACCATTAAATCAATATTACCGATATTTTTGAAAGCTTCTTCAGTCTTATTCCAGTCATTTACATCTAAGTGAATGGTTGTTATATCTGCCACTTCAATCTTTAATAATTCTATAATAAAAAATAAACGTTATACAATTTTAAAAATCATAGATAAAACAACAAAAGGATAAAAAAGAAATCTGGTCATTTATCACTAAATACTCCTTGTTAAGTCACAACTGGTAAAACTACCGGTAAACTGGTAAATAAAAAAAAAATAAGACGACCCATTAGAAACTTACCTAATTCATCTTTATATCTATCTATTGCAACAACCTTAGCACCATAATGAGCTAATTGTATAGCAATATCTTTACCAATTCCTACAAATTTCATGATACAAATATATAAAAAAAATATTTTCCGATAATTCTTAATTCTTACCTCTGGTTGCAGCTGTAACTACAGCTCTTTTACCTATAAAATTGTTAGGCATATTTGCTTTGTGTATGATTAATGCTGTTTCTTTTTTACATATAGGATAAATGTAGTTTTTACACGCAATTGCATTACAAATTAATCAGTTACCGCAAATTGTTATATAGATGTCGATTTTATTCTATCAAGATAACTTCCCATCACGATCTTAAATGGGATTAAGTATTCTGAATTTTCGGGGTTTCTTTCCAGGAATATTGCCATTTTTGGAGCATTTTGTTGAAATCAATTTATTATTTAACTAATATTTTCTACTGAGTTAATTTCTTAACGATTACATTTATTTTGACAAAAGTACATGAAATTTTGAAAATTGATATATGTCAGAATTTGGCTATACGAAACCAGATACCAGCACTAACAGCATATTAACCGTCTATTTGACTTCTCTGCTACTGACCTATATTTATTATTATTGTTTTTTAAAATTTGATTATTTTTTTAAATGGAAAAGTACCTTCTCAATAAAAAATTGATTTTTTCTACAAGCATGCGTAAAACAACACTTTCCCGCACGCATTTAAATTCAGAAAATATCTCTTTCCCGCACGGAGTGCGGGAAATACTTTTTCCCGCACGGCGTGCGGGAAAGATTTTTTCCCGCACGCATTTTTTTTTATTAATTAGAGATGTTGTTCGATAACTTTTTT
Organism: Altica lythri; assembly: GCA_964028335.1. NCBI lineage: Eukaryota > Metazoa > Arthropoda > Insecta > Coleoptera > Chrysomelidae > Altica > Altica lythri. Next base: position 8,056,188 of record OZ034808.1, on the reverse strand, counting down.
GACAAATTATTGTATTATTATCTTTATCTTGTTGGACTACATACAAATAGTAAAAAAAATTAAGATTATTTTACATGAAAATAGGGATTTTTAAAATGTTTGTTTTTAAAAAAATCATAATTTATTAAATCACCCCTGTAAACCTTATTCAAAGCAACAACAAATTCACCTGTTTAAGTAGGGTTGCTATAGCTGCAGTCGTGTATTTATTGACACTATGAAAGATTTAATTGTCAGAATTGCATCTTTTCAAGTATCTGAATAGTAATCCAGGTGATTTTTAAAGTTTTGATTCAAAAAAATTAAATGGATAATTGCGATGAAGACCTTCCGCACAGTATTTTGGAGGCTGCTGCTGAGGCCAACCTAGAACTCCTTCCTGCGATTTCCAAACAAAGGTATGAAAGGCAGTATGATCATTTTGTTCAGTGGGCTCGTCAAAAGGGAACCAACAATCTAAAAAAAGAGGAAGTTTTACTGGCTTATTTTTTAGAACTAAGTAAAGTTATAAGACCCAATACTCTTTGGTCCCGATTCTCAATGATAAAGGCTGTTATGAAACTAAGAGAAAATTTCGATATTGGCAACTTCTACAAATTAATTACATTTTTAAAAAAACAATCTGTAGGCTTTTCCCCAAAAAAAGCCAAGGTTTTCAATAAAGAAGATATTGCCAAATTTATGGTCGAAGCTCCAGATGATGTTTATTTATTAATTAAAGTGGCCACTATCTTCGGTTTAGCAGGAGCTTGCAGAAGAGTAGAACTCACAAATATAACCTTAGAAAACATCGAGGTTAAAGAAAACTACATCACAATAAAAATAACTGATTCGAAAAATCACACATCCAGAGCTTTTGTAATCTCGGAAGAAGTAAACAACGGTAGATATTTTAAGCTTATTAAAAAATATGCATCATTGAGACCTTTAAACACACCTCATCGTCGTTTTTTTGTACAATTTAAACAAGGCAAATGCACTAATCAATGTGTAGGAATCAACTCATTTGGAAAAATGCCTTCTGAAATTGCGGCCTACCTAAAGCTTCCGGATCCTCAGTGCTATACAGGTCATAGCTTCAGACGCTCTTCTGCGACATTTTTGGCTGATTCTGGAGAAGAAATTACAAATATTAAGAGACTGGGCGGCTGGAAATCTACCACCGTTGCGGAGGGATACGTAGAAGATTCCGAAATAAAGAAAAAGAACCTATGCAACAAAATTTTAACACTAAATGAACCACAACCAGAAGCGCAGGAAGCGTGCCAATTAAACATGACTCCAGCTATATCCTTCAGTGAAAGCAGTAGACCAACTGTGGAGCAACAACTTAATTCGGCAATTAGCCTACAAAAAGCTATAAATTGTACTTTTAATATTAATATTAATAATAAATAATTTCAAATTTTGTTACGTTGTTAGAAGTTAAAATAAAATTTAAAAAATGTATAAAGTATCTTTTTTATGCTTGTAGAAAAAATATTGATCCTAACTCTTGCGGAAATTAACTTTCCCGCACTTAACTGCTTGCCCGAACTCCGCTTCGCGTCGTTCGGGCATCGGCAGTTCGCGTGCGGGAAAGTATAACTTTCCGCACTTGTTAGGATAATAACTATTTTCTACAAGCATGCGTAAAACAACACTTTCCCGCACGCATTTTAATTCAGAAAATATCTCTTTCCCGCACGGAGTGCGGGAAATACTTTTTCCCGCACGGCGTGCGGGAAAGATTTTTTCCCGCACGCATTTTTTTTTTATTAATAAGAGATGTTTTCCGATAACCTTTTTGACAAATTATTGTATTATTATCTTTATCTTGTTGGACTACATACAAATAGTAAAAAAAATTAAGATTATTTTACATGAAAATAGGGATTTATAAAATGTTTGTTTTTAAAAAAATCATAATTTATTAAATCACCCCTGTAACCTTACTCAAAGCAACAACAAACTCACCTGTTTAAGTAGGGTTGCTATAGCTACAGTCGTGTATTCATTGACACTATGAAAGATTTAATTGTCACAATCGCATCTTTTCAAATATCTAAATAATTTTCGAGGTGATTTTGCTTGTAGAAAAAATACTGATCCTAACTCTTGCGGAAATTAACTTTCCCGCACTTAACTGCTTGCCCGAACTCCGCTTCGCGTCGTTCGGGCATCGGCAGTTCGCGTGCGGGAAAGTATAACTTTCCGCACTTGTTAGGATAATAACTATTATCTACTCTACCTCATATTATGTATCAATTTTTAGTTCGTAAAAACTGTCATTATAGACAGCAGTGCGTGAAGGATTGAAAGTGTGCGTGAAGTAACAATGTATTTTAAATGGGATTTACTTTTTCGCACTGTTTTTGACACACCTTTATATAATTAAATATCCTTAGCATTCGCGTTGCCATGGTGTTGCTATGAGAGCATTAGTTTGGTTAGTATCTTGTAAATAAATTGAAAATAAATTGCTTTCTTTTAATTATTTTTTATTTGTTTATCGTAGATAAAATATTGTATGAAACTGTGCGTGAAGTGCTTTTTGCGCACTTACGCGATATATAGCACTCGCTACGCTCTTGCTCTAAACATCGCGTGCGTGCGCAAAAAGCATACTTCACGAACTGTTTCATAAATAACTATTTATTATAAAACTGCGATTAAACATTAAGAGTGTAACGATCAGTGATCGTTTTAGTTCATAAATCTACCTGACTATTTGTAGAGATTTATTTTAATGTTTTGTGCCGCGATTATTAAGTGGGAGAGACGAGTCTTCGATAACCGACGTTTCATTTCGCTTCGATAGTAACTTTACGTTCATTTTAATTTCTTTCGTATTCCTGAAAAGTTCTCCTCAATAACAGTAAGTAATTTTATGGTTTCAGTTATTAATTTTATTTGTATTAAATTGTCCAAATTGTGGTGAATTTTGTTTTTTTTTTTGTAAAATATTACTAACACTCAATTTTAAGTATAATCGCTATCGCAAACATCAGTTTTTATGTGATCATAGATAGTATAATATACGTGTATTTAAATTAGTTATTTCTCGATAATATGGAGAAACCAGATAGCGATTCTACTTGATTGTAATTCATTAAGGGATGGAGTTTTGATTGTTGATTTCATTATGAGGGTTTTTTGCCACATCCAGAGGGGTCCTAGTAGGTGAAAGAATAGTATATTGTAATACAAGTGTTACAATGACAGAGGTTTCGTAGTACGAGTTCAGTTTGTGAAACGAACCGCGAAGCGGTGAGTTTCGCAAAGAACGAGTACTACAAACCGTCATTGTAACTCGAGTGTTACATACTATTTTTTATAATGAACTTTTAAAAGTATAAAAAATTGTAAAATGAGTGTTTTTCGAAATATTTATTTATGTTGGCAATCTTGACAGTTTGACACTTGTCAGTTTTAATGATTTTAAATTAGAATGTTTGTCAAATTTGTATAAAATATTCCGAATTTAGCAATAACGCTGATAATGTAGTTAATAATTTACTACAACATACTTTTTGATTTACTACCTGAACTCTTTCGTTGAAAATCAGTGCAGTGCAACCAATTGTGTAAAACAAAAAGTTACCAAAAACAGTGTTACAATGAATCTATTTCGATACTGTTTTTAGTGTCGAAATAGAAACTTTGTGAACGTGAATTATAAAAATTTAATTTGAGGACGTGTCAAGCCGTCAGCCATTTTGAATCACACTTAAAGTTAGTTGGTAATATTCCGAAGAGAAATCAATACTATCCCTAAAAGAAATTTAGTGATAATATTCCGAAGAGAAATCAATACCATCCCTGGAAGGAATATAGTTGATAATAGTCCGAAGAGTAATCAAAACCATCCCAAGGAGCAGTTCCTTTATGGAAACCCTTTACGGAAAAAAGATAAGAGATTTAATTAATTTTTCGCATTTTTTATTAAATTTACTATTGAACGATTTTTTTAATAAATTATTTTAAAACTGGTGTGTGAGTGTTATTTGCTTTGTTATGTACTCTGGCGCCCTGTAATTTGTGTTTGGAAAGAATTGATAAAACTCAGAAAAGAAGCCACGAACTCAATTGAGCTAGCCTAGGGTTGTAATCCCATAAAAGGGAAAATTAATTAAGCTACTAGAGATCCTTCAGTTCCTTTCTGTTTGTGGATTTTGGATGCAAAATTGCAACAATAGAGATTCCTAGAAAAAAGTGTACTTTATAACTTTGTATAGAATGATTTGTTTACTATTGGATGGCCTCCCAAAGTTGCTTTAGCAGATATCTTGTAGGATTTCCTACCCACCTCCGATGTGGACCATCGCTAAATCAATTTACCAAGAGATTATTTTGTGAACATTGTAATTTTACTTGTAATTAATTTATAATAAACATTTAGTTTCAAAAAAAAAAAAAAAAAAAGACTCCCAGAAATTTAAGAGTTTTTGTAGTGGATATTTATACATTTTACAGATCGATTTTAAGGTCCCGCCAAGTACTGTGATCTGTGTTTTATCAGAGACTATCTCTAAAAAGTTCTTCTCCATCCAACTCCTGGCCATTCTTTTCTCTTTGTTTAATTGGCTGACAGCTGGTTCTCACTACAACGGCCAAGTCATCGGCGAATTCTATTGCTTTAACTCCAATTCCGAAGTTCAGTCTTAGGATTTCATCATAGAAAATATTTCAGAGCAAAGAACAGAATCTTGCGAGACGACAGCGTGTGTTGTTATGATGGTAGCCACATTTCTATTTGTTCTCAGTCTGGGCATCATGTCTGTAAAGTAGTCCATCGCTGTATTCACAAAGTGTGAGACCCTATGAGCCTCCGTATTTTACACAATCCTCTCCCATGGGGCTATACATCAAACATAACTACAGTACTGTCACATACGGTGATAGGGTAGTTTTACTCTACGTAATAATTTAATACGTTTATATTTTATTGTATTATTTTAAATTGTAATCAAAGTCAGTACGTTAGATCTCAAGGCGATCTTAAATAGTTTAATTTTTTATTCTAACGTAGAATATAAATTGGCTTTAAAAGAGCGTCGTTGAGGGCGCACTTGAGGGGTCCGGAGTCTGAGGTTGTCTGTATAAGTCACCCCTTGGGTGTCTCTAAAACAGACCCTTGGGTCTCGCCGTTCTGACTCTTGATATATTTTTCGTTAGTGTGACATGCCACCATGTAGTTTATTTGGTACGATTAGTTAAGTTTATTTGATTTAATTATTTATTATTTATATTTTAACGATTTATTGATATTCTTCTTCTTCTTCTTTGAGTGCCATGCAGATTCCTGCGTAAGGCGTCCTCCGTTTTCCCATCATATGACTCTATTTACGGCAGCTTCCTGTAGCGACTGGAAGTCGCTTATTCCCGTCCACTGGCGGATATTTCTGAGCCAGGATAATTTCTTCTTCCAATACCTCGTCTTCCACCTTTGATCTTTCCCTGCAGTATCAGGCGTTGGAAGTCAAACCGCTCTCCCCGTATGATGTGCCCCAGGTAAGAGATTTTTCGTTTTTTAATATGTTCGAAGAGTTCTTGGTCCTCCAGTCCAGCTATCCTGATATTGATATATTGATATTGATATTGATATTGCTTGTTCGTTATTAATATATTTGTTGTTTGTTTCCTTTTGTTTATCTCACCTTTCACTTGGCTGGGTTTCTGCCTTTAGCAGCATACCTACCAGGTGGTTAGATAACCATGGCCTGGTTCCCCAAATAATAGAAGAAAATACCCTTAACAACTAAATAATTATGTTTTAAAATGACATCTTTATTTAATATCTAAATCAACAACTATCATTTGGTTTAAGTAGCTGTGAATCCACCATCAATAGGCAAATGTACTCCTGTAATCATACTAGCTTTGTTACTTAGAAGAAATATAACACAATCTGCAACTTCTTGTATTTCACCAAATCTACAAAAAAAAGCAATCAATATAAGAGTTTATTCCTGTAACAATTTTTTAAAACATGTACAAGATCGTGATAATAAAATAAAAATTCTTTAACATCTTACCTTCCTAAAGGTATTTTTGCAATCATAGGAGCAGCAACGTTAGGATCGCTCCAAAAATATTGCCCCATTTGAGTCATAATAACAGTTGGATTAACAGCATTTACTCTAATATTGTATGGGCCAAACTCTAAAGCTGCTGCTCTAGTAAATCCATCAACAGCTGCTTTACTCGAACAATAAATAGTTTGGTTCATAAGTCCTACCAAACCAGCTTGTGAAGCTAAATTAACAATAGAACCCGGTACATTTCGCTTCCTCATACTTTTAACAGCTATTTGTGTAACGTGCAATAAACCTTTTACGTTTATATTGTAGACTCTACAAAAAAAATAATTGGTGAAATAGTAAATAATTTAATTTAGTATAATAATTATTAACTGATCGAATGATTCTTCAGTTACGTCTTCTAGGGCACTTGCTACTCCAAGACCAGCACTGTTTACTAATAGATCAATATCTCCAACTTTTGATAACACTTCTTCTGTTTGTTTCCAATTTGCTATATCACAATTTACTGTTATTATTGAAGGTACTTCTGCTTTTAATGCGTCTACGAAAAATCAACAAGTTTTTTATTGTGGTTTAGAATCTGTTGCTTTTATAACCTACCTAAATCTGCTTGGCTTCTTCCAACAGCCATAACTTCTGCACCTAGTCTTGCAAGCTCTTTTGATATCGCTCTTCCAATACCTAAAATTGGTCAGGTTGTTTATACAAAAAAAAAAATTAAAGAATTTGAAGCATTAGAGAAAAACATTTGTAGCATTTGGGTACGAAAGTTGTATTTTTAGTTTTGCCTTACAGTAAGTACTATGACGTCACCATAAGGTGGCGCGGTTGGTCTCTTATATATTTGAGCGAGTAATTCTTAATTAATGAATTACTTACTATGACGCCACCATAAGGTGGCGCAGTTGATGTCTCATATATTTAAATGGACAATTCTTACATAATTAAGTACTACGACCCCACCGTAAGGTGGCGTAAGTTGATATCTAAGAAATTTAATCGAAAAATTAAAAAATACAACGAAAAAATAGTAAAAACTTGCAAACTAAGGAGAAAATATGGTAAAAACGACAAAAAAAACATTATAAACAACAAAAACTAGACAAAATTGTATAAATTTGAAGAAACGTAAAATTTATCAGTGTTAGGCGGTACGAAGTTCGCCGGGAGAGCTAGTTAATAAATAAATTTTAAAATTTTGTTTCCAACAATGTTAGTGATATTTAAAACTTTATCATTTTTTTTACTTTATTCAGTATGAACGAAATCGAATTAACAGTTAATTTAAATTTGATTTTCTTTCCCAATAACACAACCTTGATCAATTATGATAAAATAATAAACTAAATATCTAGTAAATACGATTTATGTACCTTTAGATCCTCCTGTAACCAGGGCACGTTTTCCCTTGAACGACACATCCATTTTATTTGGTTGGTAAGTACACAATGGAACTATAAAATACGAAGTCGCGAGTTTCGATTGGGAAGGTTATAAAAATTAACAGTGTGGTTTCTGTACATATTTTCAATAGCTGTTGATAAACTTCATTTAGATGTCATGTGAATGTTTGATAAACCAGTTGTTAAGGTTTTATTTTTATCATTTTAGGCCAATCATTCGCGATAAATTAATAAATAATAGTAAATTACTGATAGTATCCCAATAATCCTCATGAACAGGACTAATTGACAAAATTGACGAAATCGATCTAATTAAAGCAATTAATAAATCGAAAAAGTCGTAAGCAGAAAGTTTGCTACAAAGAAGCCTGTCAATTTATAAAAAAAAAATAACATTGAACAAATTTTCTTTATACTTACCTCATTAATTTCCAGGAAGGTAAACTCATTATTATAAAATATTATCTGTCACAATTAATCACTAATAATTATTATCCGTCTGTGGATGTGACTTGAATTCATTCTTTTTTTACTTCAAGTGACACGATTAAATAACAACACCAAAAAGGCTTGCCTTATTTGGTTTAAATTACGACAGGTTTAATTATATTACAGGACCGTACATTAGGATGTCCAGAAAAAAAAAATTTTTACGCAAGACCTCTTAAAATTTGTGTTTTTAATCATAGATTACGAAAACTAAAAATAAAATTACACTATATCTTCAGGCTACGGCCACACGAGCGGAATTTCACGCTCCGTTTAGTTCACGCAGCGTGAATTAATGCCTAATAGGGTCACATACGATGAGGGGTAGTTTTATATAACAATTTATTAGTTTTATGATCCAGATCGAAGTTAGTACGTTAGATCTCAAGCTAAGCTTAAAATGTTTAATTTTTATTCTCACGTAGAATATTGTCTATCAAACAGCGTTGTTGAGGTGTCTGGAGTTTGAGGTTTTCTGTAAAAGTCACCCTTTGGGGTAAGAGACTCTTGGGTCTAGGCCGTTGTGGCTCTTGACATATTTTTTGTGAGTATAGTTTAATTGATAAGATTAGTTTATGTTAGCGTTTATAATCGATATTTCTTCTTATTCTTAATCTATCTGTTGTTGGTTTCCTGCTCATCTTTTACTTGCTTTGGTTTCTGCCATCAGCAGGGTACCTACCAAGTGGTTAGACAACTACGGCCTGGATGGGAAGTGCCACTAGCACAGCTAACCCTTATCTCAAACCACTAGGGCACATCTTCTGTCCCTCCCGGCGTTACAACAACACTTTTTTAAGAGCCTATATAAAAAACAGCTCATCTCTGGACACACTTCAGTTCTTTACATGCCAACAAGCTGAGCGTTTGCGAAAAGCAACAAAATCAGTCTGAATCAATATGCAGTTAATGCACTTTCTGCCACGGTTGTCTTTCATCGTTGTCGTCGCGTTTTTCGCCGGCATAAAAAATACTGGATTATCCAATACTGATTAATTGACTTTGGACTTTTTTGTCATATATGGACACGCACCTTCCTACTTCAATTTAGTTAACTGTTTTCATTTAAAGTTGAGAAAAACTTTCCTACGTTCAAAGTCTACAACAGGGTCTTACCAAAATAAAATGACAAAATGTAGTTCTCAGGCAGTAATGAAATGCGTCCCTTAATGGATAAAAATACCAAATTGCCCCAGACCTCTGCAAATTCCAAAAATTTAGCAGTTTCCTACAACCTAAAGCATGGTGCAAAATGTGTACCCTTTGAGACAGTCTGAAACAAGTATGACCAAATTTGCAACAAATCTTTAAAAACTGAGAAAAGATCATGAAAAATGTTATAGTTATGAAAAAGCGAAAAATGGAAATTATGAAATAAACTCTTATTACTCATTTTATATTCAGAGTAGAAGCATAAAGCATGACCACAACTACCAAACGTTTTTTTTAGTGTTATTTATTATTATAAAACTGTTTTTACATTTCTAAATACGTAAGTTTACATTATTCTTACATATCCTTACTGATTTATTGTATGGAAAATACGGATTTAATAAATTCCACCCCTGTTATTTCACCTTCAATTAAAGGCTAAGTAAACCAATGACTAGCGATTCTAATGTCAACTATAACCCAGCACATGCCAAACGAATGCCTTTAGATAGATGAACCTGATTATCAGGAACACAAATTGTAAAAATGTCACGCAATACACAAACCTACACTTTTGCTTAATTAAAGATGAAAAAAAAATGATTTTTATTTCGACTAGTTAATCATAGACGTTAATACGTACTTTTGTATACCTGGATTTTCAGCTAAGTAAATGACTATTGCATTAGGTTTAAATACGTTAAATCAGCAAGGCGTTTATGAGAGAGGCTTAAAAAAGCATCGAAAAAATTCTGTTATAGACAAATTAATGGGTAAGAAAATATATATACTAAAACCAAGTTATTCTATACAATATTTTCGATAATTTCAAGCCAAATAGACTATTGTTCAGTACCTATTCGATACCAGTAAGAGTAAGGTTACTTCAAATTATTTTTTGTACCTTAAGAACTGCCTTTAAAAAAGATTTAATGTTAAACTGGCCCAAAGGATTTCTGACTTACTTTTCTTTTCACGAAGGTTGCGTGGATTCGCAATTAAGGCGATGCTGTCGGTGCGGACGGTGAAGCGTCGTGGATATTCAGGGTGTGATCCAATTGGGTCCACATCTTTGTAGAGATTGCTGAGTGGTACTAGAATGAGCTTCCAGGACGTAACTCTGTTAATAATCAGGATTGATAATTACAGAAGTTTTCATAAAAGGTTTTGTCCACGCCTTTCTAGAGTTTGCTGGATGTTACTGGTATGAGTTTGTAGAGCGTAGCTCTGGTGATGGTCAGGATTGATGATGTCAGAATTCTTCATAGGAGGTCCGTTGTTAGTGTAGAAGACACTATACACTTAGCACGCTTCCTGGGTGTCTGTGGAAGTGGTGATACGAGTCTCACAGGAGAAGTCCTTCTGAAGAATTGGCTAAAGATTGTGCTTTTTGAAAAAGCAAACCACTTACAAAATTTTTAGTGGAAGTCTTCCTTTTGGCCTAGATTAGATTAGATATTTATTGGGTTGGCTGTTAGCCTGTATCACTGCGACCTTTGCAAATCTATTGTGACCACCCATTATCTAAAGAATAGGATTAGAGAATCTTGTCCAGCCCTGCCCTCTTAATGAGACTTAATAGCCTTGACAGTGGCCACTCCGCGTAACTTGGAGCAGCCGGTTTCTCCTCTCCCAGTACTAGATACCGCGTCCTTGCAAGGCCTTCGCATTGGCATAGGACATGAAATGCGGTTTCCTCCTCTTGGCAGTATCGACAGATATCTTCATTCTGACATCGTTTCGCCTTTGTGATAGCAGCTCTGCAGTAAACTTCGCCGAGTGTCCCTTTATGAAGACTTTGGCTTGTCGCTTGCCCGGTGATTTTTCCCATCACTCTTGGGCCTTCTCTAGCCTTTCTTTTGGCCTATAAGCTCCATTTAATTTAATACCAAACTCTTCAGATACACCACTCACTCTTTGTAGAAGGTTCTGCAGTTCTTCTAAGCTGCTTACTATGATAACAGTATACTACGTGGATTTTCTTTAATTGATGAGTTCTCCATACATCATTAAGTAGGTACTTCTGAATATACTTATTTTGACTATGCTCAAATTTTACAAAAAAAGTTTTATGCTAATACTATTAATACATCTATTTATATTTTTATTTCCCATGATAGGGAGGATGATAAAAAACGACAGCATTATCCGTCCAAGAAGAGTTGCTGCTAAATCTGAACAAAACAGAATTATAAACAACGGTTTACCAATTTTCTCTGTTTCTGATATAGATTCCAAATTCAATGTATCTCCATACGGATATGTCAGGTATTTATAAGAAACTAGCTGTAGACTACTACAAGGTTCTGTATGTACCTAATAAATTTTCTTTTTTATAATAAATGTCATAATTTAGTAAGAAAGTAGGTATTTAAAGAAGACTTTTAAAAGCCTTCGAGAATCCTTCAATATTTCTTCTGTTATTTATTCTAAGTAAAAAAAGAAAAATTTGTAGTAAAAATAAACATTTTTGGGTGTGTTAAATATCTGCGAAATAGTTATGTTCTCGCAGAAAATCCTAAACTGATACGAACCAATAAGATTCTTATAAAAAGTAGAACTAAAACAGCTACCTTTGATTGGTTAGATGTATATCTCTATGAAAAATTATCATATCCTTAGTAAAATAATTATTGTTAACCAAGCGAACTAATTACTGTTGAGCAAAGCAAGACCAAGACCAAGAATTAAATAATCTTGGTCTTGGTCTTGCTGATTCAGTCTTAGTCCTTGTCTTGCTCAAATATGTCTTGTTTTGGTCTTAGTCTTAGACTTGCTTATTTGGTTTTGGTCTTGCTTATCAAATCTTGATCTTGCTCATTTTGTGTCTTATTTGTTTTACATAGTCATAATTATAAATATAAAATAATTTACAATCTATTATTATCTAACAAAATATTTTATTATAATAAAACTTATCTTTAATTGTTAAGAGCAATTAAAATTTAAAAATCTACTCTTCTTTCAACGTATAAATTGAGCTTTTAGCGAAAAAAATTCCTTGAGAAACTTGAAAATATTAAAAATAAATGGAAATAGATTATCTCATCTTAGCGCTGTAAGTAAGATTTTCGGTTGAGACTTGCGTTTTTTGGTCTTGGTCTTGTATAATCGGTCTTTGTATTGGTCTTGTTGTTGATTTAATCTTGCTCCTGGTCTTGCTAACCTAAAGATAGTATTATTATTGGTGAGTTCTTGCTTTTTTGCAAGACCAAAATCAAGACTACAAGACCAAGACAACTTTTGCTCATCACTAGAACTAATCATTTGTACAGCTATTTTATGCATGAGTTTTTTATTTATGATTTTAGTCCTAAGAATAGGAAAGTTAAAACAGGTTCTCACGGAGTTCAAGGTAAAGTAATAGAAGAATTGGAGCATTATTGTGAAAAAACAACTTTACATGGTCTTCGATATGTTGGTGATACTAAACTGACTTATTGTGAAAGGTAAGAATTATTTTTCAGTCTAATATTTGTCTGAAGAAAGGAAAATAGTAACTTTATTTAGAATTGTAACCAATGGGTAAAAAGTCAACAGCAAACATTCGTGACTTGATGGAATTTGTTGCATATAATGAAATACTATAACTAGAAACAAAATTGAGACTTTCAGTAAACCAATTATTTTAGACTTATACAAACAAAAAAATTAAATTAAAGAGTAAGGCAGGACTCGAAGCTGCAATCTTTAAAGTGTCATTCCTTGTTGGTATAAGAAAAAGAAGCTCCTAATAAAAAAGGAGTTATAAGATTTCGGTCTAAAAATTAGTCACATTTTTTATAACAGGTTGAATTTCCCCCATAGCACTGATACATCTACTACATAAGTAGATATTTGTACCTGTATCTATCATTACCAAACTATTGATCTCTTGGTACCAAAATATATATAAAGGCAACAAACAGTCATCAAATATTAAATTCAACGACATTTAAACTGTTACCAGAATTCAGAATCTGTTTTGATTAAATTACCATACAAATATACCTATTTTAGAATTTTTTGGTTTATGGCATTTACCACAGCTATTGGTTTCGCAACGTACTACATTACCAACATTTATCAAAAATGGGTTTCTTCTCCTGTTATTATCAGTTTTAGTCCATTTGATGCTCAACTTAAAGATATACCCTTTCCAGCAATTACGATCTGTAATATGAACCAAGCTAAGAAAACGGAGGCGCTAAAAATTTTAGCTGACGGGTAAATAAATTCATATTATAAAGATTGAGTAATTAAGATGAAGGCTATCAATCTGAAAAATGAACCGACTGATTGCCAGAATATTCAATAGAGATCTAGAAACTTCTAGTATGTTAGATAACCTTCTAGAAGAACTGTTCTGTTTTAACTATCTGGTGATTGACAAGTTGACGTGCCAAGAACCAAATTACCAGTGATAGTTCGCTTATTTAGTATCTGTGATATTGTTATTTAGTGAAATAAATTGTTAAATCCACCCTAAATTTAAAATTGGTGTCAAGTGTGGAGTTGGAAATTATTCAGAATACCTGGAAAGTAATTAAGTGTACCATATTGGTCGCAACACTAGGAAGAGAGTTAGAAGAGTGAAATTTAAAAAGACTTGGGACAAAAACCGTACTAGTTAGATGGCTACGTGAACACTACGTGAATCAAAATACCGGATCAATCGAATTTGGAATTATACAAAGAGCTTTACACGCCCAAATGTCCACGCTAGTAGATGAGAAAAAGACCACGCTTTCTACTGAGATGTCAAATCAAATGAATGTGAAGATGACCCGCAGATGTGGATACAAGAATGAAGTCACGTACCTTCGGTGGCAAGAAGAGATGGGTTAACTACTTGACGCAGTTCAATGCAGCAGCTGGTGCCCACGGATGGACCTCTATTATTAAGGTGATAGCTCTTACTGTAGTACTTCGTGGAGGAGCCTTCCTGTCGAGGAGTACGGTTTAAAATGTCAAGATTTCAATTCAAGCTAAATAAAGGAAGCTAAAAGCTATAGATATATTGAGTTGATGGCCTTGATCTTGAGTACGCAATCGTTACAGTACTTAACCTAAAAGAAAGTTATTTAATTTGTCTTAAACTACTTACCTACTTTGTTTTACAGAAATCCAAAAGAACAAAAACTGTTAGATGATGTTTGCAACAGTAATGAAACTCATTCTGATGGTGATAGAACTGGATATTATTGGACCAATCTTCGTGATTTTCTTATCAAAGTATAAAATTTTACAATAATATTTATACAAAAATCAACACTAAAGACTTTCTTTTCATATTATAGGTTGGAAATTCTTGTTCTGATATGTTAAGGGTTTGTAAATGGTCTAGTAATATTACAAATTGTGATGATCTTTTTAACAACGATTTAACAGATGAAGGATTATGCTGTTCTTTTAATAGATTACCACCAAGCAAAATATTTAGAAATCAGTAAGCAACTATTTATTAAAATTAATAAACTATAACTATATTAAGAAATAGGTATGCATTTTTATTTTTATTTTAGAAATGAAATATCTTTATTAAATCAAACGTATCCAGCAAATGTGTATGATTGGTCACCTGAGACTGGGTTTCCCCTAGGGGTGGATTTGGATAATGATTTATTTATACCTAGGAGACCTTTAGGTACTTGTAAATTTTATTTGTCAACTGTAATTATAACTTTTAAAACGATGCTTTTTATGGTAGGTGCGGCGGAGAGGAGTCACGCTCCTTTTTTCCTTCTGTATCTCTCTTTTGTATAATACACACGAACACATGGTACATAACATTTGATGATATACTGTGGATTATAAGTAAATAATGTCCTTTAGATTTTTACTCTGCTTCATATCTTGGTCATAAATATTAACTTCGTGAATTTTTTTAAAGGTTCTTATTAAATTCTTTACATTTTATGAAGTAATAGTTCAAAAACTTCTTATTTTCAATACTAGATCTAAAGGCAGAGGTAATCATGCTCTTTAATTTTAAAAAGTGCAATACAGGATGCGCTATTAAGTAAAGCGGATTTAGGAACACACTCCATGAACCTGGACCGCAGATTAATGAAAACTCGTGGACAAAACCAAGCTACTTATTCCCTCTACCCACTTACCTTTTCTGCGTGACTGTTAAAAGCAAATTCAAAGGCCTTTTTAGCTCACCCTGTATAATTCACATACGTACCCCAAAGATCTGTGCCTACAAATAACTAACGATTTAGTATTTTAACTTTGTTAAGACACAAGATAAAGAGCAATCCATTTAGACCAACAATTGGTTATCCAAATTTCAATCCCTATTTCAATATCTTTTAAAGAGACCTTAAGGGCTTTTGCTCCAAAATGGACAATTAGGACAAAGATCTATGCATCTTTGTGCTCTGCCAAGAGAGCGCTATGTGGTCTTTTTCCTCTTTTGGTAACCTCCTTGACCCTTTGATGATTACAGTAGGTCTTTTCTAGCCTTCTCCTGTTACCCTTCACCATTTTTTATACGTTTTTAAAACCTAACACCCTCTGGTTGTTTAATTACCAGAATAGTTGAATATAATGAACTTCTAATGAGATTATCATACCACAGTTATTTCTAATTTTAGGTGCTGGGGCCCATTTAGGTTTATCAATTGTATTGGACGCCCAAATAGATGAATACTATTGTTCTTCAACTAGTAGCGTTGGATTTAAGGTAGGTAAATTATGCCCCTATAATTCAATATGTATATTTATTTTGCATATTGATTCTGTAGATAATTATGGGTAATCCAATTGAAACGCCCAAAATGGCCGATTATGGTACTTTATTAAGTCCTGGAGTAGAAGCAAGATTTTCGATAAAACCAAGTGTGCGTGAAGCTTCAGCTAATTTGAAAAGTGTCCCTCTTCAAAAAAGACAGTGTTACTTCGCTGATGAAAGAAAACTGGCATATTATAGGTATTTATTTCATAGTTTAGACATTTTATTATTTTATTTATTTTATTTTATTATCTACATTGTTTGAGTAAATTTAAAAAATAGTCTGTTCAGTTTCTCATCAGTGAAAATTTGTGCTGTATATAACTTAAAACTTGTTCGGTATCACACAATTACTTATTTATATAAATCAGACAACTAAGGAAAGTATAATTTTTTATTAAATAAAAATAGATTGTTATTAGCATTTTCTTATAATTTTAGGACTTACACTAAAAGCAACTGTCAATTGGAATGTACCAGTAAACATATTTTTAAGAAGTGTGGATGTGTACCATACTTTCTTCCAAGTAAGTAACATAATTTATAATCACATACATTTTGTAACGTAAATCACACAGTGTACGATACGGGCAATCTTGATGGAAATAAAATGTCAATTGTCAATGAGTGTCAAGTCCAATTAAATACTTATTTAAACATGTTTTGTTTTTCATGCAAAACTCGCTATCTTTGTAATTCTATTCTTTTGCTTTTTTTACTTAAAATAAGGTCTAAAGATGAATATCATTAGCTGCCATTTTCTATCCAATGTTATTGGTTGTCAAACATCCATCTCTTGTCATTCTTGTCATTTCTGACAGTAAACTTAAAGCATCAAAAATATAAATATTGAAATCCACTTTAATTGATTGTCCATTGCTAATCTTGTCATTCCTAGCAATAAATTAGGGTTAAAATTAAAAATTTTATTAATTTTGTGATAAAATGTTTTAAAATAGGATTTGGCTAAACTCAAAAATATATGCATAACAATATCTGTACAACTTATTACACTTTCTCGGAAAAAATCTACGAGTATATACTGACTAGAGACAGCTTTCAATGCTCTGAATGCGAGACGACTAACGACATCGGGGATGCTTATATGCACCAACTATCCACCAATCAGAGTGAAGTTCCAGAAAGATAGCACCTATGTATATCAATTTTATTTAACTTCTTTACATGGTCTGGTGTACAAAGCATTGAAGGCTACTTCTAGTAATTATATGCCCAAAGGTTAAAACAAAATCATGAATTCTGTGATAAAAAAATAAAGGATGATTTTTTAGTGTTCCAGTTTAGATAAAACCTAAATTTATTTTCAGAAAATGCTGTTATGAAATATTGTGAACAAGCTGATACTAATTGTGTTACTGAGGCAAAAAGTAAGTCAAAAATTACACTAAAACTTAATTTAAAAATTTATGTTTCATTTTTAGTTTCAGTTCTGAAAGAAACTTCTGGAAAGTAAGTAGTTTAATAATAGATTTAAGATGTTTTCTCTTATCGTATGTATTTTAGAATTCACTGTAATTGCTACAGTGAATGCAATTCTCTGACTTATTCTTTTGAAGCATCTTACGGCAAATTAAATAGCAGTGTGGATCGTATTTTTGACTTACAAGCTATATCAAAAAATTCGTAAGTAATTGGAAAAGAATCTATTTATTTTTCTATCATTTTCATTTCTTAATATTTAAACAATAACATGTTCGAAGTTCAACCACGATTTTTTCCCTTAGGCGTATTGTAGTTATTCTATTAGTTGATGTGACCCAATTCCAGTTTTTGGTCTAAAAGATCGGTACCATATATTTGTGGAGGAACTTAGTCTTCAAAAATTGACTGTCTTCTACGATCTAGTGTCTCGCAATGGTACAGTATTTGTTGGGCTTTTTCAGGATCCCTGCTGCATAATCCGCAGGTTGAAACTTCATTAAACAGTTTGGGTGAATCTTGACAAATGTTTAGCGGCTAAACTTTAGCCTATAAGAAATCATGTAATGACTAGTTATTTGATTTCTACGGGTTTTGCGCTCTTCTGGTACACGTTTGTTCAATACACATTCTACTGTGTGCTAGGCCAAAGATGTGTTTCAATTATTGGTTGTGTTGTCTACAAATCCACGCTTTTATTTGGCTTTCAACCGTACTTTTTGGTACCCGTAGAGTTGGCCCTGTACCATAGGCTGATCCTGTTCTTGCCAGTTTATCAGCTTGTTCGTTGACTTGTATTTTGTTTTTTTGTTTTTTATTTAAGGATGTCCTCGTATAGGTATAGACATAAATACAAATGTACCGAGAACATCTATTGGGACAGAAGAGACAATTTATTAATTT
Organism: Altica lythri; assembly: GCA_964028335.1. Classification (NCBI taxonomy): domain Eukaryota; kingdom Metazoa; phylum Arthropoda; class Insecta; order Coleoptera; family Chrysomelidae; genus Altica; species Altica lythri. Next base: position 8,038,057 of record OZ034808.1, on the reverse strand, counting down.
GGGATTTAAAGGACTGCAAGTTAAGACGAGTGGGGAAGACGTGGGAAGGTAAGGAGTTCCACAATCTGGAGACCCTGGGGATGAAGGAACGATCGAATCGATCCGTTCTCGATGTCGGGTATTGAACAGTATAAGGCCCGTTTCAGAAAGGACCGATAATCAGTGCTGATGATCGGTCGTCTCCGATCATCGGTAACCTTCTTTGTTTTCACATATACACGTATCATCAGTTGTCAATATGAAATTGAGAAGCACAGAGCATTGCGTTGTTGTCGCTTTATGCGTAAAAAGATTAATTGAAAGAAATAAAAAGAAACGAAAATCAAACAGTATATGGGTGCATCCAATATGTCTAAAAAGACCAATAAAAGGCGCGTTTGTCTCCCTTTACTCAGATTTAAGGCAAGACCCGCGCAAATTCTTTATGTATTTTCGGATGTCCGTTTCTTCTTTTGAAGAATTACACCACAAGCTAGAAAACGATCTGAAATTTTCAGACTCTATTAGACCTTCAATTTCTTCAGTGGAAAGATTGAGTGTAGCCTTAATACTTTTTTAATTTTTATACTGTTCTGAAGATGTATCCCAAATACATGGTTTTTGTTCAATTGCAGTAATTTATAATTCTGTGTCAATACGGTAGTTTTCTTTACGACTGACTGCCATTTTGCTAATTAATATTTCTTGCAACAAAAACCGTAAAAAAATAGCATAAACTTGCTCAAATGCAACACTGTATCGAAACTACAACTGATGATATGTTTGCATGTGAAAATCTCCGTTTACCCAATGGCCCTTACTTCTACCGATGATCTGCGAACGCCACGGGCTAGACCGATGCCTGCGCGTTTTTAAAGGGCCGGCCGATGATACGCGGACATGTGAACGAAACATATAAAACAATGAAGGGTGCATGGAGTTGGAACGTCGCGTTGCACTGGCTTGTCTGGCAAGTGGAGGCATTATAGAGCAAAGTTCTTCTGAGCAAAATCCGTTTAAGTATCGGTACAACAAGGAAAGATCAGACACTGCTCTTCGTTGGGACAATGGGGCTAGGTTTTTGGTGATACTGGTGTCGTTTATTAATCGAACTACTCTTCTCGGTAATGCATCAAGAACTCTGAGCCTTGACGGAGCCGACGATCCCCATACATGCGAGCAGTATTCAAGATTAGGTCGTATTTGGGCTTTGTAAAGAGTAGCTAAGTTGGATGGAGAGAAATATTTCCGTGTCCTAGCACTCAAACTAGTTTTACAGTGTTATGTTCCTCCACGATAACGAATTGTATTCAGTATTCGTTTACTAGTCTGGAGACACATTTAGGAGTCTTTAAAGTGCCAATACCCGCCTGAATATCTGTGCATATTTTAACCATCTTGATTTAAGTAATCTCAAAGGCATAAGGGAGAAAATCGTCACGGGTAACATACTCATATCCGACGGTCTGTATATTAAAAACGGTTTAGTAAGTCCATAGTAAGAACATATAGAATATGATTTCAAAAAATTTATGAGCCAAAGTAAGGTGGGACAGCATTTGGTACATATATTAAAAACAAAGTACATTTCGGTCTTGAATTGTCATTGGTTAACGGAAACACAAAATTAACGATTTCCCACATTTATTTGGTCTGTGTTTCCCACTGGTTAGAATGCATATTATAATCAGTTAAAGTGTACATAGGCGACTAAAGCTCCTTGGTGGGCAAAAAAGGTACTAAAATGCGTTCTTCTTTATTTTGTCTCAACATGTATATAATGTGTTTCGTATAATATAAACGTCTCAAAAATGTTATTATTTACCTTACCAACGTAAAAACGTGCAATTTACTTTCTTTCATTTTATCAAATTCAATTTCATTTTTTCTATTTATCATTTGTATGATATTGTTCATCCGATGTATCTTTAGTACAATTATTTAAAGAATTTCAACTGTAGCAACCATTTAAAAAGATATGCTATTTACGTATATGTTTTGTATTTTTAGAAGTGACTTGGTAGTATTGCACCTATTTTTTACCCAAACGCGCTACGATAAAATTAGAAAGGACCGTCTTTTCGACACAACAGATTTAATAGGTATGTAACATATCTGTCACTGTGTGGTGAATATATGAAAACAAGATATATTTTTGTAGCATCAACAGGTGGACTTTTAGGAGTTTTTCTCGGTTTTAGTGTTTTAAGTCTGGTGGAACTTATTTATACAATTGTATCAAGATTTCTTCATATTGTTTGTAGAAAACAGTTTCCCTTTTTAAAATAATAACAATAATGTTTCTGTAGTGTTCTGCGATTTAAAATTATCAATTATGTTATCAAATAATTTTATTGTACGGTATAGTCTTATAGATAAATAAAATATATAAATAATAAACATTTTTTAATTATATAAACATTTATTAATCGAACTGAGTTATTTTATGAAGAACAAAAACGTTTTCTTCTCCTATTTTTAATATTTTTCACCTACACTCCTTACTATTTCCCTCTTTTCGGATTGGGCATCTTAGGTACTAACATCTACTGTGAAAAAATTTTCATTATCATATATTATACTAATTTTGAAATTACACAAATAAGTAGAAATTGAAAAAATGTTATATCCGACAGGACTCGAACATTTGATCTCTATTTATAGCCGATAGAACCGGTTAGTCCTTTTTGATTATAAATTGATTTGACTCATATCGTGTAGGACACTTTCTAACTTCCTCCTGACATTAATTTATCAAATCGACAAATGATACCTCAAACTCCGAGCCACTTTTTTTGTGTCCTGTTTTTAATTCAGTTAGGAGACGGAAACCACCGATTTTTAAAATTAAGAAATTAAACAAATAAGAAATGACATTAAATAAAATTTTTAAAAATGTCACATCCGATGATTTTGAATAAAAAAATAAGACAGGGCACAAAAAAGTGACTTAAAAAGTTTATTTCTATTGTTGATGTGAAAAATAATCTGTCTCTCTCTCTGTCTATAAACGGTATGAGTGGAATCAAGATATGATTAAAAACGCCGACTAATCAGTAGGATCATCCGTGGTCAAACGGTATAAGGCACTGTCGACCATAGAGAGAAATCGCAGGGTTGATTCTTACCGAATATGACATGTTTCCAATTTCTCCTTAATTTTATTTCTTACTTATCTAATTTCTGATTTAAAAAATCTATTAGGTAAGAGATGCCTCAATTCCTATCATGTATTATCAAGAATATAGGTATAAAATACTATGAAAAAATTATAAGCAATTTTTTTTCCGATAGTATCTATAAGATTAAAGTGAATCCAAAATAAGAGTAGAAAGGTACTAAGTCTATCGGAGATATAGATTTTATACTTACCTAGCATCTGCTATTTGTTATCTTAAGAGGTCCTTATGCGAATGGCCTCTATCACAGGCAATTAGAAGATATGCCGTTTACAACAAGAAATGATACTAGTTATTACATTTTTTATAATCTTTAGCATTTTAATTCAATTTTTTATGACTCTGAAAGTTTTTTGCAATTATTCATCAAATTAACATTTTGGTTATACCACGGATAGAAGAATAATATCAAGAGAGAATAAATAAGTAAAAAAAAAAATAAACAAATATTCCCTCGATTCTACTCGTGATCCACATAAGATACCAAAACAAACTCTGTGAATTAGACACATTCTAGTTACCTACACATTGAAAAACACAATGCCTGTCTAGTAGATCACAAACTCCAATTTTTAAAATGTTCATTTATTTAAGTTACAAATTATTTTTTGTGGCAAATTTATCCAATCTTATGTTAAAACAATCCATTTGGCAAGTGTTTTGTAGAACAAGCTATCTCCAGGTCGAGGAAACTCACAGAAAACCTGGTCTCACTTTCTGTTCCTAACTTTTGTGCTTCAGTAGTAACTTCAACTGAAAAATCGGGAGCTTCCTTCAAAGTGTTCTTTAGACAGCTCTGCGTTCCCTGTTCCAAGGTCTGTTTAAAGTCTCCTGGGTCCGGGTGCCCTGCAGCGTCTTGGTGGCATATTTCCTTTATAGATCCTCTAGCCGAAGAGACAGGGATGCAGTATTTTTGTGGGTGTAAACTTGTGCAGAGGGGTGCTAGTAATGAAGGTACTGACATTTTCGTAGAATCATTCACGCTGTAGTAACCTCAATTGAAAACCCGGAAGCTTCCTTCAAAGCGTTCTTTAGACAGCTCTGCGTCCCCTGTTCCAAGGTCTGTTTAAAGTCTCCTGGGTCCGGGTGCTTTGCAGCGTCTTGGTGGCACATTTCCTTTGGAGAACCTCTAGCCAAAGAGGCAGGGATTCAGTATTTTTGTGGGTGTAAACTTGTGCAGAGGGGTGCCAGTAATGAAGGTACTGACATTTTCGTAGGATCATTCGCGCTGTTGCCGCTATACGGTTTATCAAATGGGGTGTAAGTGTACAGAAGGGGACAGCCTTGTAATCGACTATTAGTCGAATGTAGGGTTTGTATGTGTGGAGTTTACACAACTCACCAAGGAGAGAGGCGACTTTCCGTATTTTATCGAGGTTGCATGGGACTTTTGATTATAAGTTGAAGGTGCGCGTGAAACATATTTCCAAATAGTTAAGCTCAAACTTTACTACAAACTGTACGAACTTCTCTCTTCAGGCGTTGGGTCGATGTCGTCCAAGGACTGATCTGGTTATAGAAAATATAAAATATAAAAGGCTTTAATTTTAGTACATTTTTTCTCCAATAAGCAAACTTTGACACTAGCATAAATAATAAATACCGTTCTGCTACGTACGAAATTGGGAATTCTGAGTGTCTTCAGCAGTATCTATCTTCTTAATCAGTAGGTCTGCTTCAATTTCTTGTAATAATAAATTCATACAACAAATACAAATTACGGGTATATATTTTTTCGCTTCTGTTGTTCTAAATGAGAGCCTAAAACAATTAGTGATAAAAAAATATTTAAATAAATAATACAATATTTAATAATGCTATCCTACACATTCTCAGGTCTGCTAGTGTTTGTTTATATTAAAACCCTTTCAAATATAAGAAAAACAAAGAAGATGTACCTAAAAGTATACGTTTTAAATAAACAAAATATACATTTTATATACTTACGAATAATAATGAAATATATGATACCAAATAAATAACTGTCCAGGAAACTTCCGATCCAGAAACCAATTGAATGTTAAAATAATGCGATCTACCTGTTAACTAGAAAATCCCATTAAATTTGTAACAAAAAACCTTCATTATAACACCCATTGATAAATATCTTTCGTGTACCTATATGTGTTTCTAAACGTTTTTATCATGACAATTTTGTATCTAGATAACCAACACGTTGATATATTTTGCTATAAGTAAATACGCTACCTAGAATTTATATTATGATTACATTTTGATTACGTGAGGTCTAAAGTTTCTAGCAAAACAAAATAAAATATTATCATTATTTCAATTTTATTGATTTCTCTTAAAAGCAAAACTTTCTGTTAGCTTTGGCAACAGGAGTGAATCGAGAAAAAGTGTCCTCGTACGGGAGAGGACTTTGTTACCTCGTTCTCATTGCATACACAAGAGACTGAAATATACCAGAACGTTTCTATTTAAATAAAGTTGAATCACAGACATTTGTATCATATTTCCTATAGAGACTAAAATAATGATGAGGATAGTGTGTAAATAAATATTTTTTCCGGTTTACTCCTTTGTCAAAGATAGCTTTGTTTTCATCGCTTAGTTCCACACGCCTTTTTATTATATTAATCCTAAGAGTTTTTATGATTTTTAGGACCTACACTAAAAGGAACTGCAATCTAGAATGTCAATCGAATTACACTTATGAAGAGTGTAAATGCATACCTTATTATTTACCAAGTAAGTAAAATATTATTTATTATAGACTGTGAGCCAGCGCACATGGATTTGTAGTTGATTCATGTCTAGCAATTTGAGTGAGTTGGTTGATGAGAATAAAAATGGTTTTAATAGTTGTTTCTTTTACGAAATTTTGGAAAATCAATTTCCTTTTACATAAAAAAAACTTATTTCACTCATTTTAAAGTGGCTGGCAGTTATTTCGAAAATAGACATTAATAAATACTTTTTTCCTCGTTGAAAGACCTCAGCTACAAAGGCTATTCGGTCTAGGCTATCAAACTTTTTGTCGGCGCTTTCAATGAGGGAAAAAATTATGAAGCTTTGTAATAAAAACAATCGTGAAAGGCCATAGCCTCGTTTATCTTCTTCTGGCGTCCAAATTCTTTGCAGATCTATCAGTTGCTTTCTGAAGGCGTGCCTAATAAACGCAATTTATTAGTACAAGAGTCGTTTGGGTGGTTGATACCACATCTGGCGCATGAATCTTTGGAATGACTAAATCGTAAACAGTTGTTGCATTGTCTCACAGGAGTAAAGTATGATTCCAACGAGGATGCAACTCCATAAATAAAAAAGTCCTTGGGGCACGGACACCCTTGGAAAGTAATCAAAAAGGTTTTTGATGGTAGAGCCATCTGGATTCGCAATTCTTCTGTTAAGCCTTCGTGATTCCACTATTTCAATGCCCTGATCAAATGCTTCATTTTGTATATCATCTCTATTAATGGAGAGACCAACATTTTTAATGAATATTTTGAAGTCACAAATTGACAATTTTAGTAAGTTCGACATCGGTGTCCCACTTGAGTATAAGAGTGAATCACACGCCCAAGTAGGTCACCTGGTCTTGAGGAATGAGTTGTTTCTCCATAGTGAGAGCAGGCTGATATGGACGAGATTTTCTCATTAGCTGAGGTTTGGTTGCCTGAACTTGATGGTTTGGTGGGGTTGAAGGCTACTCTCAATCTGCTGCACCAGTTGGAGAACTTTCTGATAAAGCCAGCATTCCAAACCTTGTTCGAAAGCCTTTTGAATATCCATTAGTATGTCAGAGACGAGTTTTCTTTTATTTAGGGCAGAGGCAGTATAAGTTTGAAGTTCTAGAAACGGGTTTTGAGTAAAGTGGTTTGATTTGAATTCATGTCTTGAAGAGCGAACCAAAAAATTTGGACTAAATTAATGTTAGCGTAATAATGCTAGACGTTCATCAGGGAATCATGAATCATCAACAACAGAATACACAAGCCAGGCAAAGCGATTGAACTTCTACTGAGGGAAAAGTGCAACTTATGCAGGCCTCTACATTAAAGGGCAATTCTAGAAGACTATAAACCATGAGCTAAACTTGCATTGAAATAAATTGGAACAGTCTTTTCTCAGATTTTGATCGATAAATTTTTGAAAGTTTCGTCTTCTGTCCAATAACTTTTTAATAAAGACTGATTTCACAAAACAAATATATTCATTTATTTAAGGAACAAAAAATGTCACAGCATGTGGAAGACAAGACAACGTGTGTGCAAGCAGAGCTAAAGAAAATATGGAATTGGTCACAGGCTCTGGGTGTGTAATTTTAATTTAGACGCACTTTCTACATGTTTTAAAATTTTAATTTACAGAAGAAATTGCCAATGTTTACCAGGCTGCTTTGAAATATCATTTACAGAATCTAAATCTTTTGGAGCACTATCAAAAAAACTACTAAACTTTTCAATGAATTCAGATGATTGGAATGTTAATAGTAGTTATTTCGTGTAAGAAAATTCATTACAAAAAAAAACTTTTATACTTTACCTAATACATTTTTTTATGTTTTAGAAAAAATGCCGCTGTTGTGCATTTCTTTTTTCCAACTTCACAGTTTACTAAACAAATCAAAGCTGAATTATACGGATTTACTGAAATTTTATGTACGTATTATTTTTCTGAATGTAAACTATCCAGAAAATAATCAGAATCTAACCGAACGGCACACGCTTCTGTCACATATTCATATTTTTTTTCTTAAATTATCATTGGTAACCATAAAAATCACGATTTACGATTTCCTATTCGTAATAAGTCGAACGACCAACATATCAAACAGTAATCCAAGGATAATCATAGACTATCGAGTGGAAAAGGTCATAAGAGCCGAAGGCGAGTATGACGTTTACAAGAGCGTGGAACAGCTATTCTATAAGAGTCATAGACTTTACTTTTTTTACTACCACTTATAAAATCCACTTGTATTTTTCTCAGTAAACTATATTTGTATCATGTTACGGACTCTAGGATCTTGGTATCCTCTTCTAGTTTGTACAGGTCTAAGGGATAGGTCTTATAAGCATATGTAGCACTTTAAAGTCTCGAAAGGGACAAAATTTTTTACGTTTCCGTCATTTCTGTAAATTGATGCTCCTGACTTGTCTTCAGTCTTGGACCCGTCTGTGTACCAGGTATATTCCTGCTTTTTTTGCTTTGTCCTGATCTACGAAAATGTTACTCAGGTTTTCTTCTAGCTTGTAGAAGCCCATCCTTACCTTACCCTTCAAAATTGTATGAATAGAAGAAAGGTCTAACAGGACTTTCATTGCTGCTATTGGAGTCCCTCCCTCGCACAGCTTCAGTTCTTCCAAAGCAAACAAATCTTTGGCCTTACCTAGCTTAATGATGGTATCCTTTGGTGTATCTTTGGCCACCATACCAAAGACTGGTTTAATCGTTATAGGGGACTATTAGAGTTCGTATTCGATATTGAAGAATAGACCGATTAGAGAAGTCACAGCTTTTGGGAAATGACCGTAATGAATCAAATATTATCAGTTTCGTGTGTTTTTATTTTTATGCTCATGTCTTGTCTATTATATTAACGGACGGATTCAAAATGTACATACGTAACAGAAATCTCTTAGTTGAGAAAAAAACGTCATTAAAACTAAATCTGCTATGTAGGTATATACACTTTCTTACTACTGGTAATTAAACGATTTTTTTTAGCAAATGTAGGAGGTCTTCTTGGATTGTGTATGGGTTTCAGTTTTTTAAGTATGGTTGAAATACTTTATTTCGTAACTCTTAAATTATTTTGCAAATGGGTTTTAAAACATAATAATAAAAAGAAAAATAAGAAAAATGATACCTCGACGGTAGAAAGTGGTTATAACGCACCATATCCTTTTCTAAAATAATGTAGTTTAATAAAAGTGTTGCTTCATTAAGTAATATAGTTGGGTTGAATGAATATCTTGTTTTTTAGCGTATAAATAAACCTATTGATAAATATTTTATTGTCAAATTCTACGGATCCTTAATTGAACTGATTTCATTCTAATTACTGGTTACTCACAATTTATGTACGAAAGTGGTTAATATTCTCCCGAAAGTAATTAACGTTAAAAACAATTTTGGCATAAACTGGAATAGCTTATTCTAAATTAAATTCGAGTGATTCCCCATAACCATGGATTCGACGCACAAAATTATATAAATACGAGAATCTAAACGTAATCACGAATAACCTAATTACAATTGTACAGGGTAAAATTTCTATTGTGAACAACCATTATCTCTAAAATAGCATTAAAGCACCTTGTCTAGCCCTGCCCTCTTACTAGACCTAATAGCCTTGACAATGGTCTCTCTACATAACTTGGAGCAGCCCAATACTAGATACCGCGTCCTTCCAAGGCCTTTACACTGGCATAGGACATGAAATGCGGTTCCTCCTCCTCTTGGCAGGATCGACAGTTGTCTTCATCTGCCAAATTAGGCTGACTCGGTTATTTTCTGAGTCGACAAAGTCCTGTCAAGAGACTGATAATCATTCTGACATCTTTCGCCTTTGTGATATAAGCTCTGCTAATATCACAATGAGGTAAAGTAAACATTGTTTAGTTTTCTAACAATAAATATATAGACATGATATTAGTTTTTGGAGCTGCAGACAAAAATGCATAATTGTACTTAAAAACGGATCCCTTAGCCGCGTTATTTTTCGTGGAAGAGAGATTGGAAATTTACAACTCAAGAAGGGTGATAGATAGATAGATCAATAGGGATTTGAGACAGTCGAAAAAATATTGCAAACAGTAGATGTTGAACAAGGAATGACCTCAATCACTTCAATTTAATCAAACTTGGAATAAGCCCCAAGATGAATTGCCAAAAAAATTTAACTTTGGAGAAAATTAACCACAAAACTGGGTAGTAAATCTAAATGGGAAAAAGACATTAAATTGGGGCTAAACCAAAATGCCATAAAATGATATAAGGATGACTCCAAGACAGATAAGGGAACAGGAGCAGGGGCTTTTGGACCTAGAGCCAAATACTCATCGAGCCTTGGTGCACACCCAAGCATCTTTCAAGCAGAAATCCGTGCCATTGAATGATGTATAGAATTTTATATAGAAAGAAACGATCGTAAACAAAAGATTGTAATCATGCCGGATAGTCAAGCAGCCATCAAAGCTCTGAACTCCCACACAATCCGTTCAAAGATGGTCTGGGAATGCCGGGGCAAACTAAATGAACTAGGACAAAATAACACTGTTACCCTCTTATTGGTTCCAGAACACATAGGAATAAAAGGAAACGAAACAGAAGATAAGCTCGCAAAAAAGGAGCTGAAACCACATACATACTTGGAACCAGAACCATCTTGTGGAATCAGCAGTAGTACTGTTTTGGAAAAACTAAGGAAAGAAATGGATAGAGAAAAGCCAAGTACTAGAACGATCTAGAAGGACTAAGACAAACGAAAACGCTCCTAGGAAACTATAACCAGAAGAGATCTTTCAGCTGTCTAAACCATAGTCAAAAGAAGCTCCGTATTAGAACGCGAATATTAACTGAGCTCTCCCGATTAAGAAAACACATGAACTAGGACTGTTAGATCACACAAAGTGAAGATTCTGTGAGGTAGAGGATGAAACCTCAATATACATACTCTAAAAATGTATTGTATTACTTAATTCTAGGGTCATAAACCTAACGATATCATAAACTTTCTAAGAAAGATAGGACTAATAGAGCTGCTATAAGTATAAGAAAACATTAGCAGGAAAAGGGGAATACAATAGATCTTATAGGTCGCAGGTACATGACATCCCTAATTTTGCTCATACATACATAAATAGTATGGAGGGTAGAGGTAAGGAGAACGATCTTAAATGGGAAATGATTAAAAATGTGTCCACTTTTTAGAGGTACATAACACTTCTCAAACTTGCCACTACAATGGCGCTAAAGTAGATGTAGGGTACAGAATGAATGTAGCAGTTTTTGACAAATTGATTGAAATGTCGTATGATTACGTAATATAAGTGCTATAAAAAAACGTGGTAATGAATTTTTAAATACTTATTTACTTATTGCTGGAAAATAATCATTAATAAAATTTCATTTTATATACTTTTATTATCTTATGTATGTGTCATAATAAAGCGGAAATGTGTCTTTCCTTGTTAATTTATCTATCCTTCTCTAAGAAATTATGGCGCTTTTTTTAAAATTTACCCTACTACGATCGTAGCGCCACCCTTATTTACCACATTTTGACGGACACATTCAATACACGGAGACAGTTCTCCTTACCTTTACCCTCCATAATAAATAGTTTCCCGATTTTCTTGAGTGAGGCGCTCTGACAAAATACTAAATCTGTAAGTACGCCGCTAACTAAAACAATTTGGTAACCTGGAAGAATATGTAATATAAAAATGGTATATTTTATAAATACCCTTATAACAAATATAATATATTTTTTAGATTTACAGTGTAACGATCTATTGGATCGTTTTAGTATTGAAATCCACCAGACTATATTCGGTGAGATTTATTTTAATGTTATCGCCGTGATTATAACGTGTTTGAGACAGGTTTTGACAGATATCGGAGTCTTCTTTTTCGCTACAAAAATTTTTTACATTCATTTTCATACCTATCTGTTTTTGGTCCTCCGTCCAGAAACAATACTATTAATTACTTCAAAATCGTCCGGAAAATGGCATTTTCCGGCCTAGGCCGGCAAAGTAGCTTTTAAATTATCTAAAGAGATGGCGCTATGAGTTTAAATTTTAAGTCATCAAAAATAGATAATGAATATTACAAATTTTAATTAAATTTATTTAAAAACTGCGTATAATGTACTAAACTTACCTATAACTTTTTCTAAAGATAAGCAGGATTCTAATTTACATTTAATTACTCTTACAACTTGTATTTTAAAATTTGACATTTATGTCAATTTATGAACATCTTTATATAAACATCTAATCTTGTATGTCACAAAGTAAAAAGTTTTTGAACTTGTTGTGTTTGCAACATATGTTAATTAAAACACTAATAACTGCTGAAACTAAACACGTATATTAAGTATTAAACAAGTTATTACACAATACACAACAACACAACTATAATATAAACATCCAATGTGGCGCTTATATCTGCCGGCTCTCTTCTAGTCAGTGGCCTTAGGTCAGGTAGCACAAGCAGTCAAGTCTTGAACATAACAGAACTTTTGAAAATATTAAAAATTAGTCGGACCAAAAAATAGTGTGTGTTACACGTCCGGAAAATGTTTTGCAAGTGCTCATATTGTTTCGCCTCGGTGCTACGCACCTCGGCTACACAACTTTACTCGCTCTTGCAAAATGTCATTTTCCGTCCTTGTGTCACAAATAACTATTTCCTCGTGGTAACTTCTCCTCAACAATACAAGTAAGTTAATTTTATTGGTTCATTTAATTATTTTATTTGTATAAATTTCTCAAATTGAGGTGATTTTTTTAAATATTACTAACATCTCATTTCAAGTAGTTTCACTTTCGCCAAACATCAGTTTTTGTGATCTTGATTGAATTGTAGTCCAGTTTATACACGTGTATTTAAAATTAATTTATTCTCAATAATATGGAAAAAACAAAGTGATTCTACTTGATTGTAATTCATTAAGGGATGGAATTCTGATTATTAATTTCATTATTAGGGTTATTGCCATATTTGTAAGGAGACCTACGTAATTTTATTTGGAGGCGAGTTCGAGCCGTCCGCCATTTTGAGGAAAGAAAGCCGAATTTCGAATTAGGTCCCAGTTTGCATCCAATTTGTATTAAGCGAAGATTATTCAATTCCGTTCAAAAGGGCAACAGTTCATCCCAGGAAGAAATTTGCCCAAGGGAATCCTTTCCGAAGAATCAAAACAAAGATAAGAGTTTAAATTAATTTACGAACTAAATAAAATTTAATGTTGTTATTTTTACTGACATTTTTTTTTAATAAATCATTTAAACTGGTGTTTGAGTGTTATTTGCAAGTTTGTACTCTGGCGCCCTATTATTTTATGTTTGGGAAGGACTGACAAAACTCAGAAAAGAAGCCAAAGCTCAATTGAGCTAGCTAAGGGATATATTCCCTTTAGTGAGAATTTATACAGTTACAAATTGGCGCCCAACCTGCCAATTTAATTTTTAATTGATTATTAGAGTTACAACAGTGACAAGAAACTTCCCCAAAAAAAAAACATATAAATGTTAAAACATGTAACGATCAGTGATCGCTTTAGTTCAGAAATCCACCTGACTATTTGTAGAGATTTATTTTATTGTTTTGTGCCGCGATTATAAGTGGGAGACAAGAGTCTCTGATAACCGACGTTTCTTTTCACTTCGATAGAAGTTTTGTGTTAATTTTAATTTCTGTCGTCTTCCTGTAAAGTTCTCCTCAATAAAAGGTTTTTTCCAGATTTAGAGGAGTCCTAAGTAGGAGAAAGAAATTTTAATTCGAGGACGTGTCGAGCCGTCAGTCATTTTGTTATCTGACTTAAAGATTGTTGAAATTTACCGAAGCCTATTCAATACCATCCCTGGAAGAAATTTAGTTGATAATATTCCGAAGAGTAGTCAGTCCATCCCAAAGAAAAATTCCTTTTTGGAAACCCTTTGAGGAAAACAAAGATAAGAGATTTAATTAATTTTTCGCATTACTTATTAAATTTATTATTGAATGATTTTTTTTAATAAATCATTTTAAAACTGGTGTTTGATGTGTTATTTGCTTTGTTTTGTACTCTGGCGGCCCTGTAATTTTTGTTTGGAAAAAATTGATAAAACTCAGAAAAGAAGCCACGAACCCAATTGAGCTACCCAAGGGTTATAATCCCATAAAAGTGAAAATTATTAAGTGACAAATTGGCGCCCAATGCTAATTTAATTTTTAAGGGATTATTAGGGTTACAAACATTAGACAGTTTAGAAACAATTGTAATAACTTTAATATTTACTAAAATAGTTATATTACACTGGAATCGCCAAATCTACACTTATAATACAAATTTGTCCATTTACATCTACAACTAAAAGAAAATTAAACATAAAGTAGTTTAAACAAACAATAAAATTATATAATCACAATCCAATTCATACAAAATCAAACAATACAGATCGAATTTTAACGTCGCTTCTATATTTGTTTTCTAATCACGATATTTATTTCGATCTTAATATTATAGTAGGTATGTTATTTAATTTTAAAAATGTTATATTTATATTTTTAATTTAATACAGCACCATGTAACATATTTTTAAAATCCGAGTAACATACTAAACATATTTGGTAATGTAGCAGTGTAGGATTTTAAATTTTGTCGTCAACTAATTTTTAAACAAATTCTATTGTTAATTTTTAAAGAAATCATGTGATGATTGTATTAAAAAAAAATTAAGTCTGTAATTTGGTTAAAATAATTTTAAATCCATCTCTGATTATCTTTTTAATCCTTACACTTAATATTCCTCGACTAGATTTCACATAGCAAAATGCGCACAAAAGAATTTGACCTGGTAAATAATTAAATCGTTAATTTACTAAAATCCCAAAAATAGATGAGAAACTAGTACCTCCAACTAAATATCAAAAATTCGTCGCAAAACTAACTATTTGTTAACGATTTAATTAATGAGTTAAACAATTTCATTTTATCTTTGTACCAATCAATATTTAAATTAGTTTTTGTTCAATCTAAATTTTGGGTTAGTTATACTATAGTTCCACCATCCTGACTTGAATTGTTACTAGCTGCATCCACATTCACTACATTCACTGTTACATTAAAATTTCCACTACTTGTGGACGCTTCAAATGGATTTCCATAATTTGAAGAAGTTTCTGTTCCACTGCTCCAAGAACGTGATTCTGAGCTGCTTCTATGTACAGTTGGATGGTCTCCATTGATACTGTGATGACCTGAAGCCGTCACTAAATTGGTCGAAGTTGTACCAGATGTCTGTGAGATTGACCTTTAAAAATATATATATTAAATAA
Organism: Altica lythri; assembly: GCA_964028335.1. Classification (NCBI taxonomy): domain Eukaryota; kingdom Metazoa; phylum Arthropoda; class Insecta; order Coleoptera; family Chrysomelidae; genus Altica; species Altica lythri. The sequence continues at coordinate 8,022,881 of OZ034808.1, read as the reverse complement.
CTTTTAATCAAATATTTTTGAAGTTAAAACTTCTTCTGGTGCACCAGATGAAATACAAGGTATTGCATGATGTTTTGCTGTTTTTAGAGCGCGTTAGTTTGGCAACGATGTAGAGTAGTGGCACGAATAATTATTTGACAGGTCGAGGAACATTGCGGATTATTAGTAACGATGGAAGGGTGGACGGGAGAACATCTCGCGCTCTTCGTAGAGCTTTTTCTGAAAAATCTAGAATCGTATGTTACGGCACGCCGCCTTTTTTGCAATCGTTTAAATATTCGCCGTGTGGACGATGCGTTGGGTTGCTGTTTAGTGCAGTCATGGTTACAGAAGTTTAGAACAACAGCTTCGTGTGTAAACAAGAAGCATCGGGTCGCCCTCTATCTGTAACACACCTAAGAACGTCGCTGCTGTTCGGTTTGCAACCAGGCGACATCCACCCGGGTCGGTAAGGAAACATGCAAAAGCGTTACGTTTCTCCAAATCATCTGTGTCAAAAGAACTGAAGTTTCATACTTACAAAATTCAAATTGTGTATGCTTTAAAACCGGAGGACTACGAATTTCGAGGTAATTTTGCACAAACAATAATTCATGATTTTTTCGATACTAACTTAATCGATGTCCTGTTTAGCGACGAGGATCATTTTCATTTAAATGAGCCAATAAACAAATAAACTGTCGGTATTAGGATGATGAGAATCCTAAGCAGAAAAACGCCACGGTATGGTGCACAATGTCTGCGCGGGGAATTATTGGTCCATTCTTTTTCGAAAACGACCGGGGCCAAACTGTTACAGTAAATAGCGACCTTTATGTTGATACGTTAAATGAGTTTCTTCACCCAGTACTTCAAGAATTCATGGGGTTTGATGCCAATACCTGGTTTTGGCAAGATGGGCGACAGCCTACACCGCTAGAAGACCTTTAGCCACGCTAAAAGACATTTTTCTAGAAAAAACTTATTTCCAAGAGAGGGAATCTACGTTAGCCTCCCAAAAGTCCCGACCTAAGTCCTCTCGACTTTTTTTGTGGATCTATCTAAAGTCCAAGATGTATAAGACCAGCACAAATTTTAAGAGATTTAAAATTACGAATTCGAGCTATTGCAGAAGAAATGATACGAGATGTTTTCCACAATTTAAGGTCTAGACTACAAGAATGTTTGGCACGGGAGCGAAGACATTATTTTTAAGATATAAAAATCCGCATCATTATTAACTTTCAGTAGGTTCGGATTTATATTTAAGGTTTCAAAACTTTTGACGGAGTACAAAGGTGATCGTGGATCATTTCTCTGCACTTCAATATCATTTTTGTTGTTTACGGAAAAAACATTTGTTTTATTTCAGTTTAAAAACAGCAAAACATTATGGGATACTCAATAATACTGGTCTGAAATGAAATACATCTTTCAAAAAAATTATCATTAATATAAAGATTATGATGCGCTTTATCTCTACCAGTTTGTTATTGTTTTTTTTTCTATCAAATCTATGTTTTATGATATATTTTTTTATATTTCTAAAATTGTACAAGTTAGATTTTTACTCGCAAAAATTGTATAAACCGGTTTGAAAAACCCTCTTATCTGGATATTATTTTTCTTGTTGAATATTAAGCATCAGACATGACTTTATCACAGATGAAAAATAAAAGGATGATTTTTTGAGATTTGTAATAGAAATATCCAAACCGTAAATTTGCTACCGTACCTTTTTTTTATTTTAATAAATTACCTTAACGCTCTCTGAAAAGGATTTTGTGATTGTGGTTGAAAAGTACCGCCTTGCGTACCACCTCCACTACGATTATTTATTAATGGTGATGTGTCATCAGTGTCAGTATCACTATCAGAGTCACTTCTTGTCTCGTTGCTGCCCCAAATGCTGCGTTTGCAAATTGGACACACTCGTCTATTTTTTGTTAACCATGGATCTATACATTTAGTATGGTAAGCTGAAAAAATAAAAAGATATTGCTCATTTTACTATGTGCATTTTACAAAGTTTTGCAGGAAACAGGAAAGCTAATCATTATAAAACAAATCAAATACAATTTATTGATTAGTAAAATAAAAAGTACAATCCAATACACAAAATTAAAAACCAGAAATTATATAAAGATGTTACAAACGAAAACATCAAAAAAGACCATAAAATAATCTTAAATGATCATAAGGTGAAGTTGGTTGAGATAACTGGAACTCTAAGATATTAAAAGAACCTTTTTGGTCCTCCGTCCAGAAACAATACTATTAATTACTTCAAAATCGTCCGGAAAATGACATTTTCCGGCCTAGGCCGGCAAAGTAGCTTTTAGATTACCTAAAGAGATGGCGCTATGAGTCATTAAAAATACATAATGAATAATACAAATTTTAATTAAATTTGTTTAAAAACAGCGTATAATATACTAAACTAATAACTTCTTCTAAAGGTAACCAGGATTCTAATTTACATTTAATTTCTCTCACAACTTTTATTTTAAATTTGACATTTATGTCAATTTACAACTACTTATCATTCGATTATGAAAATACATATCTCGATTTTATTTTTGCTCATTGAACTAAAATAGTTCATTGTCTCTGCTGTTTTTATATAAAATTATTAGATATTAATGTTAATATTTTCAATATAACAATTTTTACTGTGTTGCTTATTAGCAAAGTATTCGTATGTATAAAAATTAAAGATCTTGAAATCGATTATCAGAAAATCATTCCTTATTACTAATTCTTTTAATCGTGCAAAAGATGTCAATAAACATCTAATCTTGTATGTCATAAAGTAAAAAGTTTTTGAACTTTTGAAAATATTAAAAATTAGTCGGACCAAAAAATAGTGTGTGTTACACGTCCGGGAAATGTTTTGCAAGTGCTCGTATTGTTTCGCCTCGGTGCTACGCACCTCGGCTACACAACTTTACTCGCCCTTGCAAAATGTCATTTTCCGTCCTTGTGTCACAAATAACTATTTTAATATATCGTGCATGAATATTTGGATATACGAAGCTGTATACAAAGTTGGTTCCTCGGGTGCTCAAAATCTATTAAAAGCAGCAATGTGTTGATGATTAGGAGCAAAGTTTAGCGATTTTCAAACATAATAAAGACGAATTTTTTCTTCGCTATATTACAACAAATGCATCTTTACACTTGAGAGTCCAATCGACTGTCAGTTGAGTGAACTCAACCCGATGAATGGACGTGAAAGTGTGGAAAAACGCAAGAGTCTTCTGGCAAAGGTTATGGCAACGATATTTTGAGATATGCAAGGTATCATGTTCATCGATTACCTCAAAAAGGGCCAGACCAACAACAACGATTCTTACATAGCGTTGTTGGAGCATTTGAAGAATGATATCACAAAAAACGGCCCTATTTGAAAAAGAAAAAAAGCTTTTGATCAAGACACTTCATTGCAGCACCAATTAATAAAAACAATAGAAAAATTCAGTGAATTAGGCTACGTATTGTTTTCACATTCATCATATGTTTCAGATCTGGCACCAAGGAACTTTTTCCTGTTTACAGACCTCAAAAAAATGCTTGCTGGCAAGAAATTCAGCACTGATGAATAAGTAATCGCCTAAACTATAACTTATTTTGAGGCTAAAGAGAATTCCTAGTATAAAATGGTATCGAAAAATTGCATGACCTATCGTTGTATCACCCTCAAAGACACATATGTTTATTATTTATAAATTGCTATTATAGTAATTTTAATATCAGGAAATTAGTGTTTAAATGTTTGTTAAATATATGTATATTTTTCAGAATACTTCGAAAAATCATTAGATTACATTATATTATATAATGGCCTAATAATTGAATTTTAATAATCTTTAATATTGTTGATATATTTATAGCCATATACATAATTCAAGTAAATAAGGTTTAATTGAACTTACCATGATTACAAGGTAATATCCTCAGTTTTTCACCATCAACATAGTCGTCTAAACAAATTGCACACGTATCATAAGGATCGCTTTTTTGAAATTTGTGAGTTGGAATTTTATTTAGCACACATTTAGGCAGTCTATTTCTTCTCTGTCGTCTTCTATCTTTCAAAAATTTCCAAACCTACAATATAAATATATATTTAAAAAATGTCCAAACTTGGGATGTAGAAGAAGTAGGGTTCACTACCATTTTTGCAATTAGGTCAATTTTTTATCAACACTAATTGTTGGTCGCCGAGATTATTTGAGATAGTTGAGAAGCCTACGTCCGTTTATTTCCTCCTTTCAAATTTCACTATAAATTTCAAGTATAACCGTTCAAAAGATACAAGGGGAAAGGGGCTTTTGACTATTGCTCTTCCTAAATGTAACTTACAGTTACCACTATTTAAAATAAATAAATGAATAAAAGAATAAATAAAAAATAAATATCTCACCATAAAGACGATCATAACAATAAAACATATTCCCACTACAATAGCAAATGGTACCAATAAATGAGTGGGTATGTCAAATGGTGTATCACCGTTAATAGCAACAAAATAATTAGGATTATTAGCGTATTTATTTGACAATTCTATTCCTGAAGTTTCAGACACAAAAACTGAAGGAATTAAAATTCCAGTTTTATTATTGGCACCCATTGGCACAAGATCGTCAGAACCAACATTATGTATTATTACAGCGTCGTATCCTGCTGCTTGAGCGTAACGGACTTTAAACTCAAACGAGCAATTTTTAATTGAATCATATCTTGCAATGAGTACCATCCATTTTCCTATTAAATTTTCAATATGTGGTGGTGGTTGTATTGGGTCACAGGCATCTGGAGGAATGGCTTGTACCAGCAAACCAGCTAGAGCTAGAAATTAAAAAAAATAATTTAAATATTTTCTGTAACTTCATTGTACCAACAATTTCTAATTTCTTCTATTATTTGGGTACCTTCCTACAACTCATAAATAAAAATCATCGTTATATAGGGTAGACCAAGAGTGCATTAATATTTGAATCGGTATTTGCATCGAGTAGCGATGGAGAGCGATACAGAATAAAAGAGCGGCCGATGGAACTCTACTGCCACGAAAATTTTGCGCTCGTTGAAAGGTATAAAAATAAAGCTTCATCGATGGGTGCAAAACTTTAATGAAATTGGTTTAAAAAATAAATAAACCACGATCTGGTCGACCTAGAACCTCACAGGACCCCAAAAAGCAATCCCTTCTTGAACAACCTGAACTCTCTTCTTAAAAGCGGTCTAGCATTTTTAAACCACATTCTTCACAAATATTTACATTTGCATCCATAGAAAATCCAAATGATTTAGACTCTAGATCATGCTCACAGACTTCAGTTTACTATTCTACTATCATATTATATAATTTATAAAAATAACTTTCATTAAAAAACAGATACCTGCAGATTTAAGCAGCCGGATCTAGAACTGTTAGGAAATCTTTGAAAACGACATCTGATCCGATTGTTGAAAGCTTAGAAAAGTAAAATCAATAAATTTTTTGCATTAAAATGGACACTTTTAGTTTTGAAAGATTTTCTCTGACAAATTAGCCAAAATCCAGATCAATAAAAGCCATTGTAAAATAAATTTAATTATTTTTATTCTTGACAAGAAAATCTCCAAATAATAGAAGAAAGTATTGAATTAGCATTTTGGTATATGCGTAAAACAGCCAAGTTTTTCAAAAATATATACTTATAATGAACTACAGATTAACTTAGCAGAAAATTGTTAAAATCTGAGTAGTGGTTTTTTATAATTAAATTTTTGCTTACTAATCAAACAATTTTTGTATTCATATTTGTTTAAAAATCACAATTTTGAAACCCGAATATTTCAGAAAGCATGTAATACAAGGGTAAAATGCTAAACCTAACTCAATACAAAAATAAAAATATAATAAAGTTTATCGAAATCACAACGATTTAACTAAAAACAACAAAATTTATGATTAGATAGCACTGATTATGATAATTACAAAATAAATATTACCTAAAAACTATCTCTACAATAATATAGAGGATAAAACCATGCCTGATATAAAGATAAGAAACAAAGGTTTTTTTAAATGTAATCCTTCAAATAAAGGATGTATTTCCTGGTAATTATATTGATAGATGATATTTTTGATAACTTTGAAATTACCTGTATCTTTCAACCCTGGTCCAAATAAGGCAGGCTTATCAGCAAACTCCTCCCGATAAAACTGAGGATTCTGTAAAATAAATAACAATTATTTACCCAAGTTAAATCCTTATAATATCTACGTCTACAATTATTTTATCTATATGTATATGTATACAGATAAACTTGTAGTTTATTTTTAAACATCTAAATGAACTCAATATTATTATTGCAAATATTACGAATAAATTAAATTAAAAAGTTTTTATATTCAATTTTCATATGATTACAACAAATATTGACGAAAGTAGGATGCGTTTAAAGATAAAAAGTACATTAGATACTTGATTAAATTGGTAGTTTAAAATATGTAAAGTATCAAATAATTCTACGCATTACTCCTAAGTTATAAAAAAATTCCCTAAATTACTAAGCAACTATTTTATTGAATCATATGTATAGATAGTGGTTTCTTCAGTGATTCCCATTCTTTGTTAGTAATATGTACTTACAATTTGAATAGCATAAATTTCAGCATGGCCAGTGTCCAATAGTGAAGCGATTATTAATCCAATGAAACACTTGTCTAACATAGCTAATAAATGTTCTTAATTAATCTATTAAAATGGTAGTCCCATTCAACTGGCATCACAAATTTAAGATGATAGAACTTCAATAACATCTAAAAAAATTATTCGTACAATAGCTAGATCATAAGATTTCTAATTTTACTACAAAAAAATTATCAATTTAAAGATAGTTTAATCAAAACACTAATTTGTCATATCAAATAACCTTGGTACTATGTCTTGTATAAATAATAAAGAAAATATAAAGTTTTTATGCAGAACTTACCTAAAGCATATCTAGCGTTGTAAATATTTGTCAATCTATTATAATTTGCATGCATCAGGTCTAAAAATCACTATGAGAATTAAATTCTATTCAATATAAAAACAGTATAAACACTCCATTACAATAACACTGACACTAATGACAACAATTTGACAGTACTCAGTACAGGATTCATCTGACTGATATCAGCTGAACTACGTTATACCAATTTTTATAGATACACAAATTGCTAATTTCAGTGCCTAACGAGAATATATCCTTATGTTATTCTGATTGGAAAAGAAAGACAAACGTAAAATAAGTAGCATTAAGATAAACAGGAAGAATTAGGGAGACAACTATTTACTTTTATACTAAATAGTATCTTATTATGGAGGGTAGAGTATCTTATTTTATCGTCAAATGAATTTAAATTCAGTTGACAGTTGACACATTCGAATGGTCGATTTTGATGGTGGGAAGTGGGAATAAGTAAATAAAAGATCGACCAACCAAAATTTTGTCGCGTGCGTAATAAAAATTTGTGAATATTCCTATTTTATACGTGAGAAGTTGTGTTTTGGAAGTAGCGAAAGTAATATATGAATTTAACATACAAATTTTTGTTTACAAAAAAACGATATTATTTCTATCAACAATGATCACAATATGATTCAAATAATCCCCAAAGTTAAACATATAATAGTATTTTTATTTATATTTTTACCAGGTAATTTTGTTAATAGTAGTAGTTATGAAACTGTATATTTATAGATTAAATATTTTTAGTATTATTCATATTATTAAAAATACTTGATGGAATACATGAATCTAAAAGTGAAAACATTGTGTCACACAGGAGCCTGAAATTTCCTGAAGATGTCGAGCATGCTAGTATAATATTAAATCAAGCTTACAAAAAAATTGAAGACTTAGAAGATAAAATTATATCACTCGAAGGAAGGGTGCCCAAAACCTACCCAGATGTGAAATTTCTTAATTATATGCAAAGAAAACGCATTCTGGTAAATATTGAATATTAATAACATTTCTGTTTTTTTATCATGTCTTATCTTAATAGTAGCATTGTTTTTATTAAATGTATGATAATCTGTATAAAAATACTGCAGTTTGAAACTTTTAAATCGTATATATGCAATGGTTTCAAAATAACTTTTTAGCTTTTTTAAAAACGAATAATTTTAGTCAGTTATTGGAAAATCGAAATTTTGTCGACCTAAATCAAGTACCAATAATCAGAAGTTACCTAGACACGCAAGAAATGACATTAATGAGAAATTCAAAATTTGTCACATCCAGTAGAACTTTACCTATAGTCGATAGTGCCTTAAACTCTTAGGCCACGGATGATTCAATTTATGTCGCATAGAACAATTACTTCATTCCTTCGTTAATATGGGAGATGACTCTTATTAATGTCATATTTTGTTCATCTAATTTAGAAATTTTATTACAATTCTAAAAATCTATGATAATAAATTTAACAGGTTCTTCAATGTACCTGTTTTAATTTGTTTTATGGTAACACATAATTTGCAATACAGATTACAGGAGGAGCAGGATTTGTTGGTTCTCATCTAGTCGATAAATTAATGTTAGAAGGACATGAAGTCATAGTAGCAGATAATTTCTATACAGGAAGAAAGCTTAATGTTGAACAATGGATTGGACATGAGAATTTTGAACTTATACATCACGATATTGTCAATCCTTTATATATTGAAGTAGATGATATATATCATTTAGCTAGCCCCGCTAGTCCTCCACATTATATGCGCAATCCTGTCAAAACAATAAAAACAAATACGTTGGGTACTATAAATGTGTTAGGTAAGCACCAAAATTTTCTTTTTTTTTTTTTTCTAAATCTTATTCCAAGCGTACTTGATTCGGCGTTAGTCTTCTGTTATCATTCGTTTCCACCTATCTCTATTCAGCGTATTGTTTCTTCTCATTTTTTTTTCTTTCAAGTCCCTATTTATTTTATCCATCCATCTAAACTTCAGTCTGTCTCTTACCTCCCAATCTCACATTCATTTACTCTTTTGCTCACACAATTCTCATCCCTCTTCTCTACATGACCAAACCATCTCAACCTATTTTCCTGGATTCTTTTACTCACCTGTCCTATTTTCACTGTACCTTGCATTTCTTATTCTATCTCTTGTTATGCCAACGCAACATCTCTATCTACACCATTTCTAACTTTCTCTCTTACTCTTTCGTTATTGACCAGGTTTCTGAGTCTTACAACTCTCTTGTACAGTCTGATTCATCTCACACTTTAACCCTCCATTCTTTTCTGGCACCGACCCTAGATACTTGAACTTTTGGACTGCTGGCAACCTTTAGTCCTACTGATTGATTTTAAGTCCATTCGTTTCGTCTGTTGTCATAAACTCAGTCTTCGTCCTACTCACTCTCAAGCACTTTTCACCATTTCTCAAGTTTTCCTTTCAGTATCTCTTTCACAAGATCTTCAATCGCAATATGATCCGTTTTATTCCCTCATATATATCTTCGTTTAATCGAGCATACTTTCACGGTACACCTTTCTATCTTATTTATATATTTATTACTACTTTTTCTAAGGACTTGCTAGGAGACTCAATGCTAAAGTTTTAATAGCAAGTACTTCAGAGGTTTATGGTGATCCAGATATACATCCTCAACCAGAGACATATTGGGGTCACGTCAATCCTATTGGTAAGTATTGTTCATATATTTTTTAAATGGATTCAAACCTGTTACAAATAAATAAATCATTGTCTGTTTACAAATACTTTATTACACAAACCAGGTGTTTTACTTATTTCTAAACTTATATTTAATCATTTTAGAAATACATATGAGTAAGAATATGATTTTTGATTAATCAAATACCACAAACCACCAGTATCTCGACACGTATAAATTTGTTTTTATTGTTCTAGTTCAAATAAACGATAAGGTTTTGGGTTATTTTATTTTTTACGATGATATCTTATCCTATTTTTTATTTTATTGTATTTAATTTAATTTAGAACCTGCCTAACCTGAATGTCACCATTCGTGTTTGTTTTGAAATTATCCGTAAACATTATAAAATTTCCACTTATATTTAAACATATTAATTTGTATTTATAATATATATGGTATTGCGAAAAGTAAATTTTGAAAATACTGGATTATGAATACGATTTGATTGTCAAATAGTTTAATCTGTTAGATTAATATCTATAGATTATATTTTTTAGGGCCTAGAGCATGTTATGATGAAGGAAAAAGGGTATCAGAATCCTTAACCTATGCCTACGCTAAGCAAGAAAACATGCAAGTCAGGGTAGCTAGAATTTTTAATACTTACGGCCCAAGAATGCACATGAATGATGGTAGAGCAGTGTCCAATTTTATTTTACAGGCACTACAAGAAGATGTTATTACTGTAATTTATAGAATTTTTCAAATTTTACTTTTTTTTTATAGAAACTTTGTATTTTAGGTTTATGGATCGGGAGATCAAACAAGATCTTTTCAATATGTTTCTGATCTAGTCGAAGGATTAGTTGCTCTTATGAATTCAAATTATTCACAACCTGTGAATTTGGGAAATCCTATTGAACACACTATTAATGGTAAGTACCAAAAAAATATTACCTTACACCTATATCGTGTATTTAATATCTGTTGCAAGAGCAATTGTAAGCATCAACATTTTGTAATACAGTAAATTAATTAATTAATCTTTGCTGTCAAGGTTTAAATAATTTAGTGATTTATCTTGTTTCTCTGTTTATTAAAAAAAAAATCGAAAAGAGGTTGACCTTAAAGGCCATCCTTGCAACTTCCCGCTAGTTTTAACCGCAAAGTAACGTGACGTATTTTGACTTTTTTTGAAATGTTTAAAAAGCCATAACTTTTTAACGCGTTATTCGATTTTTATGTTCAAGATGGCTTTCGACGCAGTTTTTTGAGACCTAAAAATGTTACTAGGAGTGCAAAATCGATTAGTCGAAAAACCTCCAAGTTATTAAAAAAACAGTTTTTGGAAACTTTTCGACAACGATAACTCACGAACAAATCAACCGATTTTAATTTGCAAAACGGCATTCGACGTGGTTTTTTAAGCTTGAGAGCTGATTAGGTTATGAAATTGATCAATGTAATAGCCAAAAAGATATGCCCAAAAAACATCATTTTTACCAATTGTTTTTTTCGATAATTTTGAAATTTATCGTAATCTACCGGTTCGAATCTGTTTAAACTTACAGGGAATCTAAGTTAGATTGAACTCTTTGGAATGCTTTTTATTTCATTCCGATCGGTTAAGCCGTTTAAAAGTTATAATAGGTTTACATACATCCACACACACACACACACACATCCACACAGACACCCTCGTAAAAATAGTCAGGGGAGGTTCCAAATACCTCAAAACGTTGAGATCCGGTGAAAGCTCGATTTTCGAAAAACGGGGTAAAACCAATAACTTCCCGATTTAAAAAAAAAATTTAATTTTTTTAGCGGGAAGTTAAAAAGTTGTAAACCAGTATCAACACAGACACTCGCGACTCGCGTCACAAAGTTGGTAACACTATATTTTTCTGTTTGTAAGGTTATGTTTATAAATTTATTTAACAATAATGGAGCACCAATTAAAAACTAGAGCTGAGTTATTAAAATTAAAAGTTGCTCTCGAGAAATTGATGAGCAGCACAGAAAGAGAAATTAATCAAACTGATGTGGAGTGGTTGCAGTTAAAAAGTATTGTTGAAGCAAACAATAGTAAAAAGATATCTCAGAGTACTTCCGAAGAATTGCAAAGTACTGTATTTACTACTCCTCATATTGATGATGAAAAAGTTGTTAACAATATAAAACTTGAATTAAACGTACAAAAGAGTAATACTATTAATGATAGCGAAGAATTTGATAGTGATTAAATCTGGTATGCACTGTATTTTTTTGTTTTTATAGAATTTGCAACAATCATAAAGAATTTAGTGGGTGGTAATAGCAAAATCGTTCACGTAAGTGAAGTGGAAGATGATCCTCAAAGACGAAGGCCTGATATTACTAGGGCTAAAACATATATAAACTGGGAACCAAAGGTTGACCTTAATGAGGGTCTCAAAAAGACTGTAGAGTACTTTAGGCAAGAATTGAAAAAATATAAGTATACTTCTAGAAACAAGTTCATTACAGGAAATCGTCGGCGTTATCCTTAACCATCGAGTTTAAATTTATTTTTATTGTGTGTTTTTATGGCTGTTGTAATATATTCTATATTGTTGAATAGATATATAAGATTTTCAATAAAGTTTATTTTTATATTCCACAATCCTGTCTATTTACTGTTTAAAGTATTATTACAGTTTAAGGTGTTCAGATTTTGTAAAATAATGATAATAAACAATAAATTGTTATAATTTTTAAAGAATATTAAATATTTACATAGATTATAATGTTTTATGAAGTAAAAACCAGTACATTCCAAACATGAAACTAGGAGGACTTTTAATATAATCTTGAGATAAGTATTTTTTCATCTCTTCTACTTTCATTTCAACCACTTCTATTATTTCGTCATCCACTCCGCCTCCTGAAGTTACCTTCATATCATCAGTAACTTCGCAATAGTATGCAGTTTGAAGACTAGCAGAAGTTCCTACACCTGATCTGTATGAACCTATTCGTTCCAAACTAGAGATCGGTACATCATAACCACATTCTTCTAATATTTCTTCCTTAGCTATTTCCGCTAAGGACTTACTTTTATCTACAATGCCTGCACATAACTCTAATGTTACTCCTATTTCTGGGGGATATTTCTTCGTATCCAATTCTTGACCATTTTTCCTATCTTGTTCTGGAATAGCTCCATAGTACACAGCAGGTCGAAATTGTTTAACTAACACTAAAACTTTTCTTGTTACGTTAAATATAATAATAGCAACACTATCATGTACTGTTAATAGATCCCAAGTTCTTTTTGTACCATTTTGTTCAAAGTGCATAGTATACGGCTTCAAATAAATCGATTTTTCTAACGGTTTTACAACTACTTTTTCTACGTTCTCCATTTTCTTGTGCACGTATGTTAATTATGTAAAAATTGGGTAAAGTAGTTTTTTATTAAACTAAATATTCAGACAAGATAACAGAATCTTAATTAATCTAAATATCAACATTTGTATTTAATCAACTTAATGTTTTTCTTCTTCTTATTTAACTGAATTGTGACGTGTCTTATCCTTAATGCCGTATTACGCAATCTTGTGGTCATTTGACACGAGAAATTTATGAACGAATAAGCAGTATTAGAAATAAAGCTAAAAGAACCATAAACTTAACGATAAAATCGCGAATAGTAATCATTTTGATATATAAATTAAAATCACAGATTAAAATGTTGTGTTTACGTTGTATTGTAAATGTACCTGACCAATGAAATCAGACCACGATTTAAGTTTGACACTGACAGCCAAAATATTGGATGTATAGATATATTGCATGTGAAATAATGAATATTTTGTGTAGATAGTTAAAAATAATCGGTTTGAACAGTAAATTAAAATGTTGAAAGGTTTTGATAGTTTAAATAGGAATTTTTGGCTCAAAACTACGCCATATCTAGTCTTGTTAGCGTTAGAATTAATTTTAGATGGTATGTAATAACCTGTATTTTCTAAGAATTCTCTAAAATAATAGTGATTTCACAGTTTCAGAATGTATGACACAGGGTGAAATTGATAAGCATTTAGAATTAGGGAAACAATATTTAGCTAAAGGCCAGTTAGGAGATGCTTTAAGTCAATATCATTTAGCAGTAGGTAAGTAATAACGTATACTGTAACAGTATGTTAGAAATTCTTATTTAAATACCTTTTAGAGGGAGATCCTAACAATTATCTCACATATTTTAAAAGGGGAACAGTGTATCTTGCCTTAGGGAAAGCGAAAAATGCACTCAGTGACTTAGACAGGGTACTAGAATTAAAACCAGATTTTTTGGCTGCTAGGATCAGCAGGGGTAATATTCATCTGAAGCAAGCTAATTATGATTTAGCACAGTTGGATTTTTATAATGTAGTAAGTAAATATTTATGGGACTGACTATTCGGCGTATACAGCCTACGCAAAATTCGAAAAATTATTAGCATACGCGATTTTAAACCATTTCTTGGATAAGCCAATAAAAGTTGCTGATCACACCACAATTATTAAAAAAATCATAGATTTAGTTGCCACCGGCTTGGTTAAAGCAGAATTTTTATTCAAAAACAACACTAAGTTTGTTTTCACTAATATTGTGTTTCTATTGTCAAGAACTATGCATGTAGAACCTTGATTTTTTTCCTTTTGTCAGCGACCTCCCTAGAAGTCACTACCCACAGATTGAAAAACACCGTATATATTGTAGAAACTGCATTTATGACCAATATTTATTTATACTCAATTAGTATTAGTAGTTGATATTGGTTTATAAATAAATATTTTTTAGTTAAAACATGATCCGTACAATGCCGAAGCCAACGATTATATACACCGTATAGATCCAGCTAAAGAAAAGAAACGTAGTGCTGAATATTATTATGGACACAATGATTATGCAACAGCTATACATTATCTCACAGAAGTGATAGAAATCAGTCCTTGGGCTTCTGATCTGTATGAATTTCGTTCTGAGCTTCATATGCTTAATGGAGACGAAGTATCAGCGGTATCGGACCTAAGAGCTAGTACTAAACTACAAAGTGATAATACTGATGGATATTTAAAATTATCTCAATTATTATATAAATCTGGACAAGCTACTGAGGCGTTAAAAGCTATTAGAGAATGTTTGAAACTTGATCCTGAACATAAAGGTTGTTTTCCATTCTATAAATCAATAAAAAAGATAGAAAAATTTATCACAGATGCAGAGACAGCATTAGAAAATAAAGAATATTCTCGATGTATAGAATCTGCGAATAAAGTGATAAAGAATGAAAAAGATACTCCTAGCATTATATACGAAGCTAAAAGAATTCTGTGTAGTTGTTATTCCTATGATGAACAAAGCTCTGAAGCTATAACTGTTTGTTCTGAAGCTTTAGCTTATCATGACGATCCAAATATTTATTGTGATAGGTAATTATTATAATATTTTATTGATTTTAATTAAATTATCTATAAATTGTTTTGTTTAACAGAGCAGAAGCATACTTGAATTCAGAATTATACGATGATGCTATAAGAGATTATCGAGCTGCTATAGAAATAGATTCCCATTTTGAACGTGCAAAAGAAGGTTTACAAAAAGCAGAAAATCGACAAAAACAAGCAGAAAAAAGAGACTATTACAAAATTTTAGAAGTTAAAAGATCAGCTACTAAAAAAGAAATTGTTAAAGCTTATAGAAAAATGGCACAAAAATGGCATCCAGATAATTATCAAAATGATGAGAAAATGAAGAAAATTGCAGAAAAGAGGTTTATCGATATTGCTGCTGCTAAGGAGGTAATTTTTTATTTACTTATAGTAAATTGCTGTACAATTAATGAATATATTCGTACTGATTAAGAGCAAAAAAGGATTATTTTTTATTGGACCGATTATGTATTTAAAATTGTCAACCTTGTAGCAATTTATAAATCATCAAACCTTGAAGTATTGTTTTTTTACGGTTTAATATACATAATTAATGAAATTTTTTCTTATATTTATATTATATAAAAAAAATCTATGGGATATTTTCCTACGGTACGCGATTACAGGTGTTTATGCCCAAAATTTAGGTCGTTTCCTTCTTTGTCTGCTATTTTAAAGGAGCAACAAAAAAGCAAAATTTCTTCCTTCGAATTTATAATTAATCTACTTGTGCAGAGTTCATTTTGTCTCCGCTTTTAACTACAAAAAGAAGTCGATCAGAACCAAAGCAAATGCCGATACTGCGACAAGCCAGCGCCTTTTTGCTGCAAACTTCGACTTCAAAAAGTGGTCCGTCTGTAAGCGGCCTAAGTAATTGATCAATATCGTTTATGTAATTTTATTTCTGTTTGTGTTTTATAAAATCTAATTTATTCATTCTTATCATATTAAATGTTTGTTACAGGTTTTAACTGATGAAGAAAAAAGAAAGCAATTCGATAATGGTGAGGATCCATTAGATCCTGAATCAGGAAGAGGTGGTATGCCAAATTTCCACCATTTCCAAAGTTTTCACGGTAGTCCGTTCCAATTTAAATTCCACTTTAACTAATACTATAGTTTTGAATCGATAACATAGTATTATCAGTGACTTTTATATATTTTTTTTGGCTTTACAATGTATATTAGCCAAATTCCTAGTGCAGTTTCAAAGATCTTGTATTGTAACGATGGAAAATTGTAAGGCTGATGATTAAAACAGTGTTAAGTCTCTTATTTGTTGCATTTTGTTTAAGACGGTATTATAGAGATACTTCTCTATGTTTTTATATAATTTTTAAATAAACAGCCCAGTTTTTTTAGCATTAACATGAAAGACATAAAGTAGCGATTTCAAAAGATTCATTTAAAAAAAGCTCTCTTGAAAATGCTTGATATACCCTTTTTAAGTAAATAAACATTACTTTTTGTTTATTGGGAATGGATTCTATTCATGTGTACCTGCATTTCATCATCGTCACTGATAAAAGTTGTTTTTGTTGCTGTATAAAATGTATAAAAAATGGACTGAATCTAATAAACCATACAATGTACATATTTTTATTATTTAAAATAAATATTTATATGAAAACTGTTTTTTTGTTATATTTATTTCATGTATTATTGAGAATGAAACTATCTCTTTAAATTTACACTAATTTATTTCACTAACTTGACATGTTTCAACACACAGCGTTTTCTTCAGGCAAATGGTATCTTATGGGCAATTGTTTTTACTTATTTGCTTTTTCTGTAGAGAAAATCATTTTTATATAGCTTTTTCTTTAAATCTGAATTATATCTATTGTTTATAGCAATTTGTTGTATTATATTGAAGATTTTCTCCATTTAGAGGAAATGTGTGAGTCTATGTATTATATACTATGGAAGGTAGCGTTTTTGTGTTGGATAGGGCGACAAGAAGTATTTATCTGAGTGTTGGCTTATGAAAAACAAAAAACATGTTTATTATAAGATTTGGAGATTATGTCAAGAAAATTGATGGTATTTTCTTCTATTTCTATGGTGTTGTTTTCAAGTATGTTATTGATAAAATTAAGAGTTGTCTTTTAGTGCCTACAAAACAGATTAAAATATTTTTATTCCAATCACAACCTTGGGTCTTAAAATAAAAAAAATAATGTTCAATAAACTTTTATTGAAAACCAAATTTACAATTTTTTCTTACTTTATAAAAGATAAACTATATCTTAGATGGGTACAGCATCTGAAATATTAAAAATAAATATTAGAAAACTGTAAGAAATTATAGATTAAATAGGAACAAAAAATGTTGTGTATCAGTAAAATTCTTCAACATGAATTTAATCAGGTTTCAAATGTCATAAGCATCATTTAAAATTATAAAATTTATAATTCTGTCTCTTAATTGATTAAGCGACTTACAGTACCCTATTTTATATTTTAAAATATTGTTTAAATTCTTTCAATTGAACTGAAATTATAAAAACAAACTCCTCAAAAAATAAACAATTTAAACGTACAATTTCAAAAATAAGAATTTAAAAAAACAATAAAATTTACTTACGATACGAATACGATGTCCCATAGCTTTTCCAGGTAAATTCCTATTAAACTTCGCTCTCACTGCTCCCCTAGTACCATGTGGCCTGGTAACCTTTCCCCAAATTGCTCTTACTTTGGATTTAACAGATTTGGGCCTACCAGGAACACAAGTCTTGTTTTTTGCTTTGTATACGTAGACACATTTCTTTCCTACATAAAACCAACTGTCTAATTTTGAAGAAGTACCTTCTACTGACAAAAGTGCAGTGTTTTCATGTTGGTTTCTAAGACCTCTTTTGTATCCTGTAAAAATTGCTTTCGCGTACAAGCGGCCGTGTCTTTTAAGGGGACGTCTCTTTACTTTTGGTTTGTCACTTGGAGTTGGACCTTCTTTTAGAGGCTTTTTGTCAGCCTTAGGTTTCTTTGCCGCTGCGTCTGCCATGTCCTAAAACACAACCATGTTAGCTGTCAAAACACTCTTTTAAAAATCTCACTTCATCTTATAAGGGAAATAATATTTTGCACATAAAACTCTTGAAATAGATAATTGAAACATTAATCTACATTTTTAAAACTATATTTCTATGCTTTTTAGTAAATAAAGTTAATATTTTAGAAAATTATAATATATTGCACCCACCGATACGTTTATTGAGAAGTCAAAAGAATTATTTCTTGTCTGACATTCAGATGGCAGTGTTTTGAAATCTGTCAGTTTCTTCTTTTCTTACAGCGATGCCTGTTTTATTACAAAAATACGCTCAGATTAAAAAAGGAAAATTAAGTAGTAAACAAATTTAATTAAAAATAAAAATGTCCATATAACTGATAATACATTGTATGTATAAAAAATAACAGCAGCAAGTAATTGTAGTTTATAACTAGATTAGTGGTTGAACACTACTATGGGTAAAGTACCGTTAAGTCAGTTTAGTAAATGTTTCAGGTTAAGAATTTCAAAATATGAGAATGAAATCTTTATTTAAGATTAAATTAATACCTAAAATTAAACTGCGGTTCTTTTCATCAGAGGTAATGATACTTGTTTTCCATACACACTTTTAAATGCCCGTTTTTAGGCTTCAGACAGATATCCAAAAAGAATTTTTTCAGGGATTCAACCTACTGGTTCTATACATTTAGGAAATTATTTAGGAGCGATAGCACAATGGGTAAAAATGCAAAATGCAGGCGAAAACGTAATCATCAGTATCGCAGATCTTCATTCAATGACATTACCTCATGCAAGTATTATTGTAACCAAAATATATAATATATTAAATGTTTTTTTATAGGAACCAAAAAAATTAGCTAGGAATATACAGGAAATAGGAGCTACATTATTAGGATGTGGGATAGATCCTCAAAAAAACATTTTATTTCAACAGTCTTCTGTACCAATTCATACACAGTTGTCTTGGTGTTTAGGGTGTATATGTACAATGCCTAGGTAGTTATGATTCAAAATGTTTATAGGGATTTTATTGATTTTTTTTTCTTTTAGATTGGCTCATTTACCTCAGTACAAAGAAAAATCTAAGGATTTAAAAGATATTCCATTAGGCTTGTATATTTACCCCGTTTTACAAGCTGCGGATATTTTAGCTTATAAGTAAGTTACACGTTTAGCTATTAAAAAAAATAATTTTTACAAACACTGTAGGGCTACACATGTTCCGGTAGGAGAAGATCAAGTACAACAAATACAGTTATCTCAGGATTTAGCGAGAATGTTTAATAATCGATTTGGAGAAACTTTTCCAATACCTCATGCTCTTACAACAGGTAACAATAAAATTAAAATAGTTCTATTGGTATTCTTTATATAAATTTTTATTTACAATATCTGTCTGCTTTCATTTTACTTCTTCTGTCTAATAATGATTCATGTAAATTACCCTCTTCTTTTGCTTTCTTCAATGAGTCGGTTCCTTCTGAACAAATCTTTAATTTTTTATCCTGGAACTTTTGGAATTTCTTTATATAATTAATTTCAATTTGCTTTATATTTCCTTGATCTTCATTGGCGGCTTTTGTAATGGTACTTTCTTCTTTTACAGTTTGAGATCTTAATGTTATATACTCATTAGGACTAACTTTTTTAACATTTGCAACAATTTTATCATCTTCATCTTGTACAGTTAAGAAACAATCGTTATAACCCATTAGGGCTGTTTTACCATCTTGAAATACTGGTTCCCATTGTTCCATTGCTCCTATAGCATCTGATCTTCCTGTAACTACACCATTTTTTTCAACTTTTAAATATTTGTTATAACCAGATTTAAACGCTACTTTTCTCTCATCAATGGGTATTGCTGTAAGGATCTCTTCAGGCGAAGGGCCTTGGCCTTCTTTATGTGGAGCTCCAAGAGTGAACAAACCATTATCAAGAGCTCGTACATAAGTATGGCTACCGAATTCAATAGCAATAGGACCAACTATTTCTTCAATTTTTTTCACACACCACCAATTACCGTGTTTCGCACTATCTGCATCTACTTTTGGTGATTGTTCCTCTTCTTTTACTGTCTTATGTTTTCTTTTCTTAGCTTTTTTCTTTTCACCCTTAAGCACCAATTTACCCACACGTACTTTATCATATTCAGACATTGTTGTTGTAGGCACAGAATTTGCTCGGTTACGAAGTTTAAGAGACCCAACAAAAAAAATGTCGAAATCTGATACTGATACTAGAAGTCGGATCTGTATTACTGATAAACCTGATGATATTGTTCGAAATATTAAGAAAGCTGTTACCGATTTTACCTCAGAGGTAAGAAAATCTTGTATATTTGTCGATCTATTGTTGAGGCTTAAATGCTGGTTATAACGATATATTATTTAATTTGCACACTATTTGTTGATAAGGATGTCAGTTTACAATATCTTCTCTTTTTTTGGTTAATTTAGAATATTGTTTTATGATCTCTTACTTTACTAGACAATAGATAATCTTCTCTTAACCTTGTCCTAAGTGGGGATAGCGTTAGCTCTTCGTTTCCACCTGTCTCTATTTACTGGATACAGTTTTCTGTATTTAGTTTCTTTCAGGTCCTCATTTATTTTATTTACCCCATTCAACTTTGGTCTTCATCTCTTTCTCTTACTCCCAATCTCACATTTTTCAACCCATTTTCCTGGATTTTCTTTCTCTGCTGTCCCACTTTCACTGGTCCTCTTTTTGTTAATCCATACATCCAATGTAACATCTTTATCTCCGCCACTTCTAACTGTGTCTCTTGCTCTTTCGTTATTGACCAGGTTTTTAGGTTATACATCAACGCTGGTCTCACAACTCTCTTTCGTTTTTGTAGTCACATTCCTGTCACACAAAACTCCACTCATTCTTTTTCAGTTCATCCATCCACACTTAATTCTAAGATTCATGTTATTATTTAATCCTGGATTATTTTTTTGCACAGAGTCTAAATATTTGAGGTGTGAAACAGCTGGCAACATTTGATCCTGCAGATTGATTTTAAGTCCATTTCGTCTGTTCTCATATACTCAGTCTTGGTTCGAATAAACTCCGGAGAAGTTTCTCTTGTCTGACCACTTTATAAGTTTGTTATTATCTCAATGGACAATTTCTGGTCTGTTTGCTTAGACTATTTATTCATTCAATTTCTCATATCTATAACATGGTTCGTATCATAAATAATAAAACCACAACGTAATAGCATTAAATCTCTTTGATTTCTGAGCTAGAAAAAAAATCTTTTTGTATAAACTAAACAGTTGGTGGTTAATTTAATCTCTATGTGTCCTTAGGTAACGTACAATCCAGAGAAAAGACCCGGTGTTGCTAATTTAATAAATATTCATTCCTTCGCAACAAATAAATCAGTAGCTGAAATTTGTAAGGAAGCAGAAAATTTAAATACTGGACAGTAAGTGATCTGCGCATTGTAATAAATTTATTCTTAAAAAAAATTGGTGTATTTTTAGATATAAATTAGTCGTAGCAGATGCTGTAGTAGAGTATTTGAAACCTATTCAAGATAAAATATCAAACTATTTAACAGACCCACAAATAGTCATGGAAATATTAGAGAACGGACGAGAAAAAGCTGAAGAAATCGCTTATAAAAATTGGATTGAAGTGCAATATAAATTAGGTCTTAAGTTTAAAGTAAAAGTGGATAAAAAAGTGAAAATAACTTTGTAAATAAAAATATTTATTTTAAATAAAGATTTAGTATTGACTATCTAGAATTTTTTTACAAAACAAAACAGGTAGCAAAAAATTAATTCTGGAAATACTGGAAAGATCGTAAACTGCAGAACAGAATAGATTAGGATGAGAGAAGTGTTGAAGTGGTTTTAAATCTTAGATTTTCGGACAAAGTTATAGGACTTAATGCCTTTTTTAGGCATAGGATAATAAATGGGGAAAGAGTTAGTACCAGGCTTTCAGCGGAGCTCTTCCTCATCCTCTTTTTTTTCCTAAAAGAAAAGAAAACAGTATTTAGTGTTATGTAAATCTCAATGTAGTAGTGTAGTCCCAGATTGTGCAATGTAGGATTGAGAGATTGACGCTGTGGCGTAGACTCCTTCGGCGTGAAGCTTCCTATTTGTCAAGGGCAAAGGAAATCACAGAATTCCTTGTTGAGGGATGAGTTGTTGTTTGTGGTAAAATTTCATCAATAGGAAATTGGAATATTGTCTATTAGATCTTTAGAGAGTTCCCGGATCTACTCAACGAATGATTCTTAGGTTTTGGAAAGGAGATCTTCTTCTTCGGGGATCTAAAGATTCTCTGAAGGACTCCATTCCAGTGAATTTGGATCCTAAAGCGATGTTGAGTTCTTGTAGTGTAGTTCTTGGTGAAACATCTTCAGAATCTACCACCCAATACATCTACAGGGGACGCCCGTTCTCTCGTTTTACAGAGTTCCTTCTACCTCGAGGTCCCACCTCAGTGTTTGAGTAACTAAAAAATACTTGTATATTGTAAAACGAAGAAAAAAGAATATTTTGTGTTGCCTCCTAAGGGCTCAGTTGTTGTTTGTGGTAAAATTTTATTGGTAGGAGAATCGAACATTGTTCATTAAACCTATATAGAATCTTCGATCTACTGTCCAGAGGATTTCGGGGTTCTAAAGATCCTCGGGAGGCCTCCATTGCAGTAAGTTTGGACTCTAAAGCGATGTTGGGTTTCTGCAGCGTGCCTGTGGCGTATCTTTCTTATAGGACTTAAAACCGAGAAGCAAGAGTAAGTATTTCACTATTTTCGTAAACAAGGCGGCTTGGGTGAAGGTGGTGCAGGTACTTCTTCTTGCGGATTATAGCTCTGTTTGTGTCAAGAAATAAGTAGATTAAATCTTTGTGGAACAGCATGATAAATGCTTGGTAAGTGAGGAGTAGAGTTTTGGTGAAACATCTTCCGAATCTTCCAACCAATGCATCTAGAAGGGATGCCCGTTCTCTTGTTTTACAGAGTTTCTTCTCAGTATTGGAGTAAATCGCACACCGTGGTAGGTCATCCGTCACCTGGTCCTGTGGAGCGAGCTGTTTTTTCCTGAATAAAAGGTTGAGATTTCCGAAAGACAAAATATCCCGTTGACTGAGGTTTAGAAGTCTGAAGATATTGGGGGAAAACGAAATAAATCGCTCGCCATTTATTGTTTTTATTCTTATTTCAGTAAACTTTGTTAAAATACTGAAAATCTTTTATATTGTTCGCATTTATAATTGTAAAGGCGACGTTGTGATGTCTTCTAATCAAGGTTATAACTTGGGGAAAATAGAACAATATCTTAAATACTAAAAATTCTAATTGAATACTAAAGTAAAATACACATTATAAATAGAAATAACTAGCTTATTAGTCTATGTAAATATTTTACTTTCATGAATGAATTATTAAAATGGGATTCATGTGTGCTTTTTATAAAATATTGTTTATGATCTAAAGCCAATTATTATGTGAATAAATTTGTGTAAAACAAAAATTTGTATAATATGTGTAATTTGTCTAATAAATTGGCTATTAATATAACTAGAAATATTTTTATTAGAGGATAAGTAACAAGGTTTCAGATCAGACAAACCTTTGTTCTAAGACGAATAACTAACAAAAAAATGAATAGATTACAAAAAACCCCTATCTCGTTGTAGGGAAGAGGATGTCATACCAAAGTTCTTGAAAGCGAAACAAGTAATTAAGATCTGCTCAAGCTCGAAGAATTTATAACCGAACGGAAAAAGCTCTGCTCAGAGAGAGGATACAAACCACCAGAAGAAATTTAGCAGAGGTCGATACTAAACTATTAGGAATCTTTTATCAGCTAAGCAACAGACTTCATCGAACAGAATGGGATAAAATTGATGCAATATCATATAGAAGCATGGAAAATGAACTGCAAAGAAACACCGACCGCCAAAAAGACAAATTTGAAAGATTAACGAGAAACATTGGATCAAAGCAAACGCTAGACACTCAGAGAACAGTGATTAATGTTAGCAATCGGAACCTGTCTCCAGATGAGGTCTCCGTACTTGCTAAGGGCGGCAACTTTGCTATAACGCCAAAAGATGTGCCAAAGGAAGACATTATCGCAAATCTAGAATCCGCACTAAGATGTCTGCCAGAAGAAACAGCTCAGGAATTACGCACCGAATCAGCAAGAATTTTACAAAAGGCCAAACCACCCAAAAGTAACCTAAAGCCTAGGGAGTTAAGAGCAATTCAAGATCTAAACAAGGATGAGAGTATACTGGTGTTAGCAGCGGACAAGGGAAATGCGACTGTCGTAATAAATACCGCGGATTATAAGGAAAAGATAAATGATTTACTAGATCCTAGCAGTTACAAGGAGTTACGCAATGATCCAACACAACGCGTAATTAGAACAACAAAGACCTTAGTGAAGAAGTCAAGTCTAGAAGAACAGACAAAGAAATTAATTTGTAAAAGTGAAGCTGCTATACCAAGACTCTATGGTTTGCCAAAGATACACAAAGCCAACATTCCGCTGCGTCCCATTGTAAGCACCATTGGTTCACCGACATATGATTTAGCTAAACACCTGTCATCACTCCTGCAACCATACATCGGACTTACTGATTCGTATGTCAAAGATTCCACCCATTTTATTTCAAAAATTAAAGACTTAGTTCTTGAAGGGAATGATATATTAGTAAGTTTTGATGTAGTATCTCTCTTTACAAAAGTGCCCCTAAGCAATGCAATGGAACATATAGATGATAAATTCCCAGAGGAAATCTCCAATTTGTTTAAACATTGCCTCACCACCACTTATTTTTCATGGGACAATAAGATTTACGAACAGATCGAAGGAGTAGCAATGGGAAGCCCTCTCAGCCCAGTAATAGCAAATTTCTTTATGGAAAAGTTCAAACAACTTGCGTTGGACAGTGCCCCATACAAGCCAAAAGTTTGGTATAAATATGTAGATGACACATTTGTAATATGGAGCCATGGGCAGAATAAATTGCAAGAATTTCTGACACACATTAACAGCATCAATGAAAAGATACAGTTTACGATGGAAATCGAAAACAACAACAAGCTGGCGTTCCTTGATGTGTTATTATCACGTAAAGGAAGATCATTGAGCCACACAGTGTACAGAAAACCTACACATACGGATCGGTATTTACATAGGGATTCCAACCACCACCCATGTCAGAAATATGGAGTCATCAAAACCTTAGCAGAAAGGGCAAGAAGAATTTGCGAACCCGAGGCACTAAACGCAGAGCTAACTCATATTCATGATGCTTTAAGGGCCAATGGTTATGCAGAACGGGAAATCAAAAGATCGATTGGACCAACAAATCGTAGACCCAAGGAAAATGAGCAAATCCAACCAGTGGCAAAAGCATTTCTGCCTTTTATTCCGGGAGTGACAGACAGCATTGGTCGATTGCTAAGAAAGAAAAATGTGAAGACTATTTTCAAACCAACGAGAAAAATCAAAGAATGTCTTCGATCGGCAAAAGACAGAAGAGATCCACTGTCAGCTTCGGGAATTTACCGCATTCCGTGCACATGTGGAAGTGTGTACATAGGAACCACCAAACGCTCGATCAACACCAGAATTAAAGAGCACAAGGCCAATTGTCGTCTGGGGCAGACAGACAAATCCGCCGTAGCGGAACATTCCCTCACTATGGACCATCGGATTAAGTTTGAGGAGACCCAAGTCCTCGCTACTACATCAGCATACCATTCCAGACTCTATAGAGAAGCCATAGAGATAGAGAAGCACCCCAACAACTTTAATAAAAAAGAGGAAGCAGTCAAGATTAACAAAACATGGGTCCCGATAATAAAGAGTGCGAAAACTCTACCCTCAACGAACAACACCGACCAGAACCGATTGGAATCGAAAGCAACTGTGGCCCCGCCCACTTCCTTCCCGACGTATAAATACGACCTGCGATCACGCAAAGCTTAATAAGTCGCAGACTGTCAACCAGGAAGCAACTTCTGAAGATGCCAACCGCTCGTGTTGGCGAAACGTCAAGTCAGCAAGACAATCGACGCCGGCCTAATAGCCCAAAAACCATTGATACAATAAACCTACAACCCCTATAGACAAAGCAGAAAATCATAAACTTGTAGCACTACACTGAAAAGAACAGTATGTCCTATAGCAGGTTACATGGAAAATAACAATTTTTTTTATATAATTCTAAACAATATGTAACTTACAGAATAAAAACATTTTCAAAGCAAGAAATGTAGCTGGAAAGACTCTTCTGGGCAGAAAAACAAGTGAAGGCATACGGAGGACATGAGGGTTAGATTAATAGAAGGGTACTAAACAAAAAAAGTGAAGGAATAAAGAGCTTCGTAGGATTGGAAAAAAAATCTCCAATGGGATGGAGAACTGTAGGCTAATCCCGAAAGAGGAAAGTGGAGTGTCAATCTAAAGACTGATGCCAATGGATGAAGTTTAAATAGATGATTGGCCTAGGACAAAGAAGGAAGAAAAAAGACGAAATCATTATTAGATCTGGAACTGTTTATACTGTTTTACTTTAATTTCTACCCACTTTATTGTTCATAAATATCCGTTTTGTAAATATTTATAGAATAAAGTCAGATATATTTTATGTAGCATTCTAAATATTTTTTGTTTATATTTGACCCGGAAAATAATTTAATAGCATAACTTCCAGTTTTTACGGTTTGCTAGGCCCGTGATCAAATAGGAAAAACATCATTTCGTACATTAGACTCGACTATTAGAACAAGCAAAGCAAAACAGCGAAAAGATCTATAAATACTCTAACGCGTTGTCACACTTTTGAATGCCAATAATAATGTTTCAAAGAAGGCTTGAATCAGTTTTAGACTCTGTATATTCCCGTACGGGTCAGTTAAAGCTAAATCTGACTAAAAATAATTTCCGATTTGATGGAAAATCCAATTTTTAACTAAACTATATTTATATCTAACAAAAGGTGTCTTTCAACTTTTTTAAAGTCAGTGAGCCTTACGGATTTGCAGGAAATGTGATATGTGATTTATTGAGTGCTCAAAAAGTGTAAGTATTTTTTTATTTTATATATAAATTTTATAGGTACCTATGTCTTTAAGAAAGTTTTTTAATTTTCTAGAATATATAAAATTATTTTCTAAAATTTATGAAGTGCATACAGTTTCATTACTTTTAACGCTCTCAAACAAACCACGATAATCATAAGTTTATAGGCTAACATAATAAGTTTCGTTAATAACCTCTTTATTAGTGCTGAAATTCTTTTCAGCAAACATTCTTTTTTTGAGGTCTGCAGACATGAAAATCAACGGAAACCGGGTCAGGAGAATACTGTGGATGTGGAACTAATTCATGCAATTTTTCCCTCGTTTTACTAGTTTGTAACTTGGTGCATTGTCTTGACAAAAAAAGGATTTAGTAATTTCTTTTTTTAGTTAATGATCATGACTGTCCTTCTTTCAAGGCCTCAGGGTCAGATTCGTTTTCTTCTCTTTTCTTTTTGTTTTATCGTCTTCTTTAGTATTGTTCTTCTCTACCAGCGCTCCTTTTTTCTTATTCTTCTTAACTCTTCCTTTTTCTTTTATTCTGGTTGTTGGAATCTTGCTCTTTCATGGAAGTTCGAATTTTCCTTTCTCTTCTGACTTTTTGAGTTTTTTGTTTTCTAAATGGGGCCGTTTTTTCACTGTTAAAATGCTCTAACAATGCTGTGTAATGATCAGGCCAATCCTCTTTTTACAAAGCCTCAGGTTCAGCTTTGTTTTCTTTCATTTTTTGTATCGTCTTCTTTTGTTTTGTTCTTCTCTGTCCAGTGTTCTTTTACTCTTCCTTTTTTTTCTTCTGCTTGTTGGAGTCTTGCTCTTCGTGGAATTTCGAATTTTCCTTTCACTTCCGCCTTTTTGTCTATTTTGTTTTTAGATTCCTCCATTTATAGGTACGTCTATTTCCGTTTTCATGTTTCTTCTTCAGCTTTTAACTCTTCTTGTCTTACTGTATTTTCTTAATTGTTTGTTGTGTTCTTTCTTTTTCATTTGCTGGAGCATTTATTTGATAGTTGCTCTCATCTTAGCTCTTTTATTATTTCTCAAAGAGCAATTTTGATAAATATTCTGAAGAGAGCAATTAACAGTTTAGAGATTCCAATATATTCATGATTATTATAGTGTAATCTAGTCGACTCATACTACTTTTCATTCTCAAGTATCTTTCACCAATTACCATCTACTGAACTATTTTAAAGCGAAGCTTTTAATTTTACTGTCGGGTCGGAAGAGGTGTTGCGATAGAAATATCGCCACAAAAAAGTGTAACGGAACTTCACTTTTATCGGAATTTACTTTCCCATTTTTTTATATTATTTTGTAATGAATTAATTCAATTATTTATTACCAACATGGCTTACTTACTCGACGCTATATTAAATACCTAGTTGAAATATTTATTGAAATAATGGTTACTAAATATCTAAAAATGTTGTCAGTTTTTTTCGTTTGGCTGTTGGGAAATGTTTTAATTTTATACCGGTAGAAAATTTTTCACTAAATGAAATGAATGTTTGCTGATGCTCTAAAAACATTGGCGGTAATTCAACAGTTTTTCTAAACTAAATTGTAAAAGTAATAAAACAGGAATTTATTTCCTCATAGAAAATAGCAACATTAGTGCATGCAATTTTGTTGTAATTTAATTTAATCATAAACTAAAAATAATTATATACTTATTATCAATTTATTTTTGAAGAACCTAAAATGGCATTTTTATATATTTTAAAATATTTATGAGAATCTACCACATTTTTTTGAAACAAAGCTTTGTATGTTAGCTTTAGCGAGAAAAGTGAGTCGAGAAAAAGTGACTGCATACGTACGGGTAATGATCTTGTCTCAATCGCCTAAATCGACCGCGTAATGACTACAGACACAGCCGGACTTTACTATCCGGCTGTGCTACAGATCAAATGGCTGTGGTTACCACATACCAGGCATGAACGTTCTCACGGATACGTCTACGGCAGTTGAAGCTAGTAGTCTTCTTATCCTGGGGAGATATTGAGCAATCCGTCTACCGCGCTAATACGCAAAGAGTATTACAAAAATACATATTTCAAAAATATAAACATTACGGTGGGTTCGTTTTAAAATTTAAAAGTTGGCAATTGGCATCAGCTCGGGTCAAATCGGAAGTAAGTCATATCTTGTATGTATGTATGGTGTTAGGGGTAACAGATACACCTGTGACCTATAAGATCTATTGTGTCCCCCTTTTCTTGCTATATTTCTGATGATTTCTCAGAATTATACCAGCTCTTCTAGTCCTATCTTCCTTAGAAAGTTTAGGATATCATTGGGTTTTAAATTAGGTACCTAGTTCTTCCCTTTCTATTTCGTATGACCTTAGGTATTTGACCCTAGAAGTACTTAATGCCATGCATTCTGAAAGTATGTGTATTGAGGTTTCATCCTCTACCTCACAGAATCTGCAGTTTGCTTCATCTACTAATCCTAGTTTCTTCATGTGTCCTCTTAATCGACAGTAAGTCATCTTGAATTGTTACCTTTATAAATTCCAAAATTGATAGATAGCGATAATTCCAAAACTGAACGAAATTCACTTAAAATTTATAGAGGTGGCTTATTTTTTATTTACACCTGGTATACCTAAGTAGATCTTATTTTTAATCAAGTGGAAAAATTAGTTTAAAGAAATGGTATATAAGTTTAAAATTCTCGTGGTATAATATCCCACAGGTGTATTATAACGTCTAGACTAAAAATAGAAAAAATATTAGAATAAAGTTTTTAACTTATGAACCATATTGCGTTCACATGTTGATTTCGTCTGACTTCTCTAGGCACTTCAAAAAGCTAACAAAAATAGAACTATTGTTGCATTTTTTGCGAGATTAATCAAATTTCGTAAATATACAGAATGTCACATATTTTCTTAAATTTATCAGGGTAATATTGTTTGTTTTTTTAGGGTATGTGGTAATTATGGGCAGTTTGTTAAAACAATCGTTAACTGGAAATATTCATAAGATACGAGAATTTGAATTAGAAAAAGTAAGTAAACAACTGAAATATTTCTCGTTTCATTACGATAGAGAAACATAAACTTATGGACAAAATTAAAGCACCACTTTACTAAAAAGCTCAAGTTTTCCTGTATTCGATTGATATTATTTCGAAAATATCGTTCTTGAACATTTGCTCCCTTCCTGGAGACGAATTGTGTATTCATGTAAGATAATGTTCGTCCCATAGGCAAGTGGTTAACTATTTAAATGCAATTGATCTTGATTTAATGGAAAGGCCACCCAACGGTCCGGATTTAAAACCCATAGAGCACATATGGGCATTCTTCAACCATAATCAACTGTTAGAGGCAGTAATAGCAGAACGAGAAAGTATTCCCCAAGAAGTTATCAAAAATCTGATCTCCACTATGCCAGTAATAAGAAATAGAGGAGGCTATACACACGGTACTAGTCTCAATTGAAACACTTTAAATCAATTGTACACGTTTTTTATTACTTCTTCTTATTTTTCTCGGAAACCATAAGTCCGACGTAAACCCGTTTTTGCATGCTTATATATATGGACCGTTCACTCTTGTTAGAGTATAGGTCGCTCAAATGCTATGAGCTCTTTTAATCCATTTCACGGTGGATTAGTCCGCATTTTTCTTTAGGTCGTCGTTCATAGGTTGTGATGTTTTTTTGCCTTCTCTACTATCTTCTTCCCCTCTCTCCAGTCCTGAATCTTTTCTCTCCAGTTTACAATTTCCGTCTTTGATATATCGTCTAGCAGTTGGTCTTCCCATTTTATTTTTGGTCTTCCTCTTGGTCTATTTTTTACTGGTTTCCAGTTCATTATCTTCCTAATCAGTAATTCTACCCCTCTTCTTTGTGTGTGCCCTTTTGCACGCTTATTCTACATAATAAGAGCTACTTTCTGCCGCAAGTCCCTTCCTTAAATCGTAAAACTAAAGGAGCTATGTATTTTAAAAGTTTTTCGGTAGTTTTTCTTATTTTTCTCGCAAAGTTATTATCCGATTAGGTCGCATCAAAAACCATTTTAAAGGTAATAAAATTCTCTATATTTTCTCTCATTGGACCAATACCGTAACTATATTAATTTTCAAGATAAATTTGAGAAACCACAAAACTTGTTTATAATTTTTTTCCCTACAATAAACCAAAATCATCCAGTGGTTCCTACAAATATGTTCTATAAGGTGGTATGCATCATTTAGTGTTCAGAATTTTTGCCCAAAACAGCCTTTTTTCAGCTAAAAAATCACTCTAAACATATTTTTTCAGGTAAATCTTGGAGATGAATTTGATATTCTACAAATAGTTGGTGAAGGTTGGTTTGGTAAAATTTTGCTAGTAGAGCACAAAGCTACTGATACTGAAATGGTTCTGAAAGCATTACCTAAACCGTACACAGCTATAAAAGATTTCTATAGAGAATTCCATTATGGTTTACACTTAGGAATTCATAAGAATATAATAACCGCATATGATGTAGCATTTGAAACTGCTGGATTTTATGTGTTTTCACAAGAATATGCTCCTCTTGGTAAGTGATAAATACTTTGGAGGTCGTTGCTGTTACTTAAAGTCAGTTATTTTCGTGGAATATTTGTCATTGGGTAGTTTAATTGTAGTTTAAAATATATTAGAATTGGCTATTAAACACCTCAACTGATTGAGTTGTAGATTATTTTAGTAATACTCTATTGACTTTTCATTCTTTAAATTTAATAGACACGTTTTTAGCAGGTGTTTTGTTCAACACAACCAAATGTTAATTGATTATAAGGACAATTTTTATTTATAAACTGTTCGTTTTCTTATTTTTTTTTTCGAAATTGTTAAAGCAATAACAAAAGAAACGTTTTACTTGGGTCTATTTTTCAGCATTTTATTCTTTGAGCGTGTTTTTAGTTAGTTTTGTAGTGTTTATTTCTTAAATAAGTATAACAAATAAGCCTAAAAGTTTGTAGGCTAACAAAGTAAAACATATTTTTTTGGTAAAAATCGATTTTATTATTCAACATCGCTACTTTCGAGGGAGACACAACGATTATACTGGTTATGACATTTTTCTGTAGCCTCAGTTTGAGTAATGACATCTTCATCAGTGCTGAAATTCTTTCCAGCAAACATTTTTAAAGTCTGCAAATATGAAGATTAACGAGAACCAGGTTTTCAATGTTGCATTCTCTTGATACAAGAGTACCTATTTTGTTTTCCAATTAGAGCCGTTTTTTAGTAATTTCATTCTTCAAACGCTCCAAAAACGATTTGTAATGATCGCAGTTGATGGTCTTGCTATTCTTGAGGTAATCAATAAATATTGTACCTTGCGTACCTATCCATAAATATTGCCAGCAGACTGTTACGTCTTACCATACCTTGGAGTCGGTTTATCGCGTTAAGTTTTCTTTATTGACTCCCGATGGCACTCTGGAAGGAAAATTTCATCTTTATTATCGCTAAACATTGTTCTTTGTTGCTAAGCACGCACTGCACCCACTTTGCACACAGCTTTTGCATGTTCAAATATTCATTCACGTTACGTCAAACACTTTTCTTTGGTATCTTAAGAGTCTTAGCGTGGTCTTAGCTATCTTGATTAATTTTACCTCACGAATATTTAAAATCTTGTAGATTTTAGGCGTCCACTACTCGTCTTCCTGGAGCCACGCCTTGGCTTCAATAGTATTTTTTTCCGCATGTTTATTTCAATCCTTTATTAAAAACTGTGTCTTTTAGGATTTCTCTTTGTATATTATTTTCTTTCTTTTTATTAAATTCTAACGTTGTTTTTACTACCTGTATCAGTAGTTACTTATTTCTCAGTTATTTATCTTATTTTTTAGGAGATTTAACATCAAACGTATCAGAAATTGGTATAGGAGAATTGCACACAAAAAGAGTAGCTAAACAGCTAGCTGCAGCCTTAGACCATATGCATGCTAGAGATTTAGTACATCGAGATGTGAAGTTGGATAATATTTTAGTGTTTAAGTCTGATTTTTCTAGAATTAAATTATGTGATTTTGGTGAAACTAGAAGAGCAGGTAGTGTGGTATTACGGAGGAATGAATGGTTACCATATGCTGCTCCAGAAATTTTAATGGTGCCTACAGATGGTACTTATATGTAAGTTAAATAAATTTCTTTTTATCCTGATTAAAAATGTCGACTTTCCTCTCTAAATACAATGTAAGATTACTAATAGTCTTGCAAAAGAAGAAGCTAGTACTCTTGTTTCTGACCTAAACCTTTCTGTGGTAGGTATCTCAAAATGCCGTATTATGGATGAAGTTTGTAATTGGGAAAAGAAACTCAGTGCTTTCTACCGAAAAAACACTCTAGGCCAAAGACAAGCAAAAAAGTTAATACGGCCTTCAGTGCATTACTCTAAATTATGCGGAGAGCTTCAAAAACTTGATCTTAGATTAATCGCAAGAATTCTCACAGGACAATGGACAAAGTGGACAGGTCTTCTTAGAGCCTGAACAAAAAATATTTTAAGTCTAAAGTCACCTAAGCCAATGACCTCACATATAATCTAGAATCTAAAATCTTATACAAGTCTAGAGGATGAGTCACTGAGTTTCCTAAAATTACTCGTTTCTTAGGACCTAATGCTCCTTTGGGGTTCTTTAGAACCTCGTTAGCTTTTTTTGGTCCAGTCGAAGATAGTATATGTATGTGTGTCCACATTGGCATAGGACATGAAATACGGTTTCCTCCTCCTCTTGGCAGTATCGACAGATGTCTTCATCTGCCAAGTTCAGCTGACTCATTGGTTTTCTGAGCTGATGATGTCCTATAAAGAGACTGACAATCATTCTGACATTGTTTTGCCTGTATAACAGCTCTACAGTAAATTTTGCCGAGTGTCCTTTTACGAAGACTTTGGCTTGTGGCTTGCCCGGTGATTTTTCCCACCACTCTTGGGACTTCTCTAACCTCCATTTCTCAATGACTGCCTTTCTGAACCAGTCAGTCCCACCGAATGGTTCCGGGTCATTGGGATATTAGCTCCCGCTCGGGCCAATTCATCAGCCTTCTCATTGCCCCAAAACCCTGAGTGCCCTGGTACCCATGACAGTGTCAGAAAATCCGACTTGCGGCATGTGTCAGGGCTTATTTGTGCCCAGACTATCGCCTTTAGAGCTGCTTTGCTACGTTTATACTATGCATTTCTTTGATAGATATTTACTTTAAAATATTATTTTTAGGGCGAATACTTCCCATGATGTGTGGCAGTTTGGTATAGTAATATTTGTTTGCCTAACAGGATGTCTTCCTTGGCAAAAAGCAGCTATGGATGACCCAAGATACGTTAGATATTTGTCATGGCAAAATTCGAACATCCCTCTTAAACGCCAACCTAAATTGTTTAAATTAGTATCATCTAAAGCACAAAAATTATTTAAAAAATATTTAGAACCTCGTCCAGAAAAAAGGCCTGCTGGTCTAGCAGAAGTGTTTAGATTCTTAGACGATAGATGGATGTCTAAAGGTATGGAGAAATCAAATGAGACATTAAAAGAAGATGAAGGTTTATGTCCGTCTATGTATAGTTTTCATAGTAGTCCAGAAGAAAAGAATAAATTGTTATTTAATTTAACACAATACGGACTTGAAACAACGGTAGATAGAGTAGCAAAGAAAGATAGAATTAGAGAATGGATACAAAATAGTGTAATTGAAGAAGAAACAAACGAAGATTTAGAGGAAGATGAGGAAACTATAAGAATTAATGATAATGAAAACGGACCAATAGGAGAAAGAGGATCGATAACTGAAAGGAAAATTAGAGCAATGAAAAACCAACATCGACGTAGTCGAAGACATCATGTACCCAAACATGATGTACCATATAAACCACCTGTAGATCCAAGAATACCTTTGGAAAATCAAAAAAACATCAATAGAAATATTGATACTACTGATAGAACCCTTAGAGAATCAGTTTCTAGTGAAAGAAGTGTTTCTAATGGTAATCACACACAAAAATCTTGGTATAAAGTACCAAATTCTTTAACATCTTCTGAAAGCGCTTTTAGTAGTGATTCTAGCATCACTGTTAAGCATAAAATAAATATTCAAATACCGCAAACTTGACATTAATATATAAATTTTTTCTACGCCCATGACTGTAAACGTCAAAAATCGCACTGTAGACATTCCGTGTAAGTGACATTTAACAATAACATGCACGTAATGAGATCTCATAACATACATGTGCGTTTAGATAAGAAAACTTAAATTTCTTTGTTTAATCAAATTGCAATAAAATTTTTATGTACGTACTACTTTATTTGGTCTATTTACAAACTTTTAGTCAATTTAAAAACATAAATATATAATAGTTTTTATTTAAAAATAAAACAGATATCGGCAACATACATTACATTTTAAATTATTATTTAATCTAGGATGTTACTTATTGTCACTACTTTGATAAATGTTATTTTAAACGGCAAATTTTGTCATATATTTTTTAAGAGATGTCAAATATTTAGAATTAAAATTAAAATATTGAGTCGTAGAAAAAGCATAGTACGTAACTCGAGTGGTAAGAGGTATTACGTACTCGTGTAATTACGCACTCGCCGCTACGCGGCTTCGTGCGTAACTTTTCCACTCGTACGTAATATCCTATTTACCACTCTTGATACGTAATATACTATTAATAGGAAATCCAATTGAATATTCCAACAATTCCCAAATGAGGATTTGAAATGGAATAAGAATAATTTCTATACCTGCGACATTGTGTGATATACCATAATTTTTAGTTAAATATTATTGTGGATTGTTATATAATTAGTTAGGAATATTTCTTATTTAGTATTTTATATAATACATATTAATTTTCGAATGGAAACAACCTCTGTCGGTCTTCCTCTATTCCCCTACCAAACTTCTCCTTTATTATTAGATCTATCATTTAAATTTTAATTAAACACACTAAATAAACAAAAAAATTATATCCCAGTTCACACAAACTTTTTTCCTTTTCCCTCGACAAATCTCTATCTCTCCTGTTTCTTTAATCCTTCCTATACTTCTTCCATCCTTTCTGTTGTTCTTATTTTCGACATTCTTCATCTCAACACCCTTGCTTTACCAATACATCAACAATAAAACTACTTCAGTAAAAAGTAAAACTGGTAAAAAATTGTTAAAAGCAACAAAATTCGTTAAGATTTAGTAACAATCGGTAAAGTTTTATAAAAATTGGAAAAAATGGCCCTAAAATTTGTAACAAATATAAGAAAAAAACTTTGAAAGATGATAAAAGTTAAAAATTGGTAGACTTTCTAAAACAGTTAAAAAATGCTAAAGTTGGTAACTAAAACGCAGTTAAACCAATTTTTAACTGGTCATTAATAACAGGTATAAGTTATTAATAGTAGTTTACGTATCAAGTCCCGAAATTGGTGTGTTACTGGACGAGTGGACAATTGCAGAGCGAGCCGCAGCCGAGTCCTGCAAGCCTGCAAGTCCAGTAAAAGCACTTTTGTGACGTATTACGTACAATATTTTTTTAAACCTGTCAGAATTTAGTAATTTCCAGTTTTTTTTGGGTCAGAAAATCTCATTTTGTCGGACCGGTCCAGAAAATTATTTTTTCCACGACCATTAATGAATGTAATAATTCAGACTTTACTTTTAATAATAGAAAGTGTTCATTCTCACTCTTGAGATAGAATATTCATTCTGAAACACTTGCTTCTTATGTGTTTTGCATGTATTTCCATTCTATAACTAGTGACGGAATAACATTCTGTAATTCCTCAACAAAAACATAGATTGCCCTGCAAATTTTAAAACTGTCACTCAGTTTGTCAGTGCGATGTTCTAATTGTTTTGCTACATATTTCAATTTAAATAAACAGAATTATTACATGGTCGTGGAGAAAATACAGTCTGTTACACGGTTAGAATAAAAATTCGATTACTCGTGGTTCCTCTCGCTCGCTACGCTCGCGCTCGGAATTCTCCACTCGTATCGAATTTTCATTCTAACCTTGTTACAGAATATACTATTCTAGCCTTGTCCGACAAATAGTATATTCCACGCGTTAGAGCATCCAACTTTTTGGCCATGGTTTGTATACTATTTTTCTCGATCCCCATTCGAACATAGTCCGCCAGAGCGCGCTGTAATTCAAGCAAGCCATAAAAGTTGGACTTTCTGGAGCGAAGAGCTGCCAGAAAGTGCGTATTTTCGGGTAGGGGATCAAGAAAATGAGATTTTCTGACCTAAAAATAAACCGGAAAGTACAAATTTCTGGCCGGTTTAAAAAAAAGTCATTAAAAATAGATAAAAAATTGTTAAAAACTGTTAAATTAATAAAACCTTTAAAAAATGTAAAAATGACAGTATTTTGTTGTAGTAGTAAAAAATTCTATTGTTCTATATGTGATTTATTATTTATTTTGTAATTATAATTTTCTTATTGTAAAATGTGTTTTTTTAAATATAAAGAAATTATTATTTATAATCTTGAAGTGGTCATATAAATTTTAACAATATAAAGTACACTTGAAATTATCTCTTAGCGCTTGATACTGGGATTATCTTGAAAATCCTTTTAAGTGATAATTTATTATTTTCTATTAAAAAAATTTCTTAAATATCTGATAGCAACAAGATAATATTCAAGAAGGTTATTTCTAGATTAATTCGATTTTTTGGAGAACATTTCTCTTAGATTTTCTTCATTTATTTCAAAACAACCCCAGTTCATTTTTTTTTATATAATAATTGTGAATTTTGCTTTTTACTCAATATAATTAAACAAAGAATGATCTTAAATCTTTTTCATTTATTAAGTACTATTAAGATAATTTATAAGATTGGCTTGTCTATGTATCTATAGAAACAGAAAGAAACGAATTATATATTTCAAAAAGTACCTACTAAAAAATAAGATAAATAAAATAATCTCCCTTTTCCTAACCTTCAAACAAATGAAATATTTAAGGCAGGTACTTATTTTTTTTCATTTGTCATTGGATTATATTAAAAGTACGAGTACTATTGATTATCCCTGATAAACAAAATCTTAATTTACGATCTAAACATACTCATACTCGCTATAAATACAGACTCAAAATTATAAATTTTGGTTAATTGAAGTTCTCAGAGTAACTAATAAACAACATGAAAGTATTAGCAACATTATTTGCAATTTTTGCAATAACTCAAGCTGCAATCTATGATTGTACAATTGAAAGACTTGAAGATGTCCAACCTATCTTCGATAGCTGTTGGTCAATTAAAGTTGGAGATTTGGTAGTACCAGCAACTGAAACTCTCTCATGGCAATTAGTTGAAAGAACTTTAACTTTCCAAGGAAAACTTACTTTTGAACCTCGTTCAGATGCCAGCACACCATTACTAAGTATTACAGGAAGAAGCTTCTCTATTAATGCCACAGATGGTAAGTTATACATTAAGTTAAATGACTTGTTTCAGAAATGAATTTATAAAAAGGAAAGTATACCTACTTAGATGCAGTAAGTAATTCTGAGATTTGTAGATGCTGTTATTGACGGACAAGGTGCTGCTTATTGGGATGGTCAAGATTATTTCGAGTCACCTAAGCCAATATTAGCAGCGTTAAGTTTAGAACTTGGGTCTGTGGATGGATTAAAATTTAAGAACTGCCCTGGAACCTGTCTGTTTTTAAAATCCTCTGACAATCTTGCAGTTTCCAGAATTTTTATTGATAATACTGATGATGTAGTAAGTATAGTTCTTTCAATTTTAGTTTACTATTGTCGGCTCTTTAATCTCATTGGGACCAATGCCGAACATTGGCGTGAAAATGAACAAATAGGGCATATTTCGAAAAAAATCATATCCTTGTTAAATTTTATTAATTTTTGTTTTAAATTATGCATCTTGATCACTCGTTTCAAATAGTTGCCAAGACGCCATAGTATTATAATTAATTATTTAGTATACAGTTACAACCGCTATTGTTGAATTCTTGAAATTGAATTTTTTAAGTACGTTGTTTTATCGATGAAATTATCGTCCCAATCAGGTATCTATATTACCAAATTTCATCTAAATCGGTCTAGTAGAAAATACCCGATACACTCATACAGACCGAAATTTTTTTTATTCCAAAAATAGACTTCTACAGACCTAAAATCGGAGAGACTATAAATAAGGACTAAGAAAAAAACCATCTAGCTATTGACAAAGAGAAAGAAAAAGTCATTCGATGAAAGTTTTATCCCTAAATTAATATAATAGGATCTAACTCAACTTCTTTAGGGCAAATTTTAACTTTTCTTGTTTCAACAAGTATCCTACCTTCTGTTCAATTGACCAAGATAAAGCGCTTGATTACCGAAATCTCTAAAATTTAAGATTAAAAGGGAATATGAATAAAGTAAGTCATCTTAAAGAAGTTTTATTCAACAACTTTTATACCCATTTAAATTTTCCTAGTTTAAATACTGTTTTTCCAAATAACCAACATGAAGAGCTTTGGATACTAATCGAGGAATACCAAAACAGAAAGAAAAAAGCTAATACGAAGTCATTCGATGAAAGTTTTATACATAAATTGATCCAAAAAGATTCAATTAAACTACTTCAGGGTAAATTTTAATTATTCTAGGTCCAACACTATGAAGTATGCTCCCTTTTTTCCAATAATCAACATAAAGGGTTCTGATTACCAAAAGCTCCAAAACTTGAAAAACTAACGGAGTACAAAGAAAGTCAAAGAAAATATGAACATGAAGAGCTTTTGAAACCACCTAGCTATAAAGAAAGTTATTATGAAGTTATTCGATGGAAGTTTTATCCATTAATTAATCCAAAAGAATCTAATTCAATTACCTAAGGGTAAATTTTAACTTTCCTAGTTCCAACACTAGAAGTATCATACCCTCAGCCCAATTGACCACCATGAAGCGCTTTGATTAGCTCCAAATTGGTTACCTACTTTAAATGAGTATAAAGAAGGAAACCATCTAGTTCTAAAACAAGTTAAAAGTTAAAACAAATCATTCTATGAAAATTTTATTCACAAATTTATCAAAAAGGAACCAATTGAACTACCTTAGAGTAAATTTTTACTTCCCTAGTTCCAACACATGGAAGTACCTATTCTACCTTCTGCATGTTCAATTGACCAACAAGAAGCGCTTTGATTACCAAAAGCTCCAAAATTTAAGAAATGAAGAGAGTATAAAGAAAATATCTAAAGGAAGAAACCATCTAGCTCTACAGAAAGTTATTATGAAGTAATTCGATGGAAGTTTTAACCACTAATTTCGACAAAAGGATCAAATTGAACTACCTTAGGGTAAATTTTAACTTCCCTAGTTCCAATACTTCTGCATGTTTAATTGACCAACAAGAAGCGCTTTTATTACCAAAAGCTCCAAAATTTGAGAAATAAAGGGAGTATAAAGAAAATATATAAAGGGAAAAAACCATCTAGCTCTACAGAAAGTAATTATGAAGTAATTCGATGGAAGTTTTATCCACTAATTTCGACAAAAGGATCCAATTGAACTACCTTAGGGTAAATTTTAACTTCCCTAGTTCCAATCCTTGGAAGTATTCTACCTTCTGCATGTTCAATTGACCAACAAGAAGCGCTTTGATTACCAAAAGCTCCAAAATTTGAGAAATAAAGGGAGTATAAAGAAAATATATAAAGGGAAAAAACCATCTAGCTCTACAGAAAGTTATTATGAAGTAACTCGATGGAAGTTTTATCCACTAATTTCTACAAAAGGATCCAATTGAACTACCTTTGGGTAAATTTTAACTTCCCTAGTTTCAATACTTGGAAGTATTCCACCTTCTACATGTTCAATTAACCAACAAGAAGCGCTTTGAGTACCAAAAGCTCCAAAATTTAACAACTGAAGGAAGTATAAAGAAAATATCTAAAGGAAGAAATCATCTAGCTCTAAAGAAAGTTATTATGAAGTAATTCGATGGAAGTTATATCCACTAATTTATCCAAAAGGATCCAATTGAACTACCTTAGGGTAAATTTTAACTTCCCTAGTTCCACCACTAGAAGTATCGTACCTTCTGCCAAACTGACCAAAATAAAGCGCTTAGATTACCAAAAGCTCCAAAGTTGGTAACTTTAAATGAGTGCAAAGAAGGATACCATCTAGTTATAAAGAAAGAGAAATTAAAGTAGAGAAAACATTTTCATAATATGTAAACTTAGGAATTTTAGGAAATATATTTGACAACCTTGATTCGAAAGCCGGCCTCTTTGATAGGATTAGGAGGCGTGTTTATGTTGGTAAATTGTGCTTACATAGAATATATATTTTGTTTAATTTTTTTTTATTCTTGCATTATCTGCATAAATCGGTCTAATATAAAGTATCTTCTTTTTTGTTTAGGACTACAAAGGTGTCTCTACCCACGGTATAGTTATATCCAATTCAACCGGTTTCTCAGTATCAGGCGCACACATAAGTACTGGAGGAGATTGCGTGACCATTTTACAAGCTTCATCTTCATTAGTTTCACATATATTCTGTAATGGGACATTAGGATTGAACGTTAAACCAGAATGGACAGATGATTCTAACACCATCCAAGATATTCTTTTCGATAACATTACAATCTTGTATGGAGCAAGTGCTATCAATGTTTCTACTTCACCATTAACAGCTGCAGGATCCATAACTGATCTTCATTTCAACAACATTCACGCTGAGGGTAAGAGATGGATTAAGTTAAAAGTATTTTTTATTGTTAATTATTTATTTTGTTAGGTATCCGGTTAAATGCCATTGGAGTATCTCAAGATTTAGGGGACAAAGGTCATCCAGCAAATAATATCAAAATTACCGCACTCAATCTTGCCAACGTTACAGGTAAGAATGACAATGTTTTTATTATAATATTTATACATTTTTCCAAAATATCTTTATCTTTCCTGTTACATTCTCCCCTTTTCTTGTTTCCTAGTTATATCGTAAGAATTATAGATAAAAAACTTTAAATACCTCTACGGTACGCTTCGCAACAATATAACAGTGGCCTTGTCTGGGAAACCCACAGCGTATTTAATTGTCAACATGTTGATAAGCGACGTAAACACAGGTTACCCGACCTTGTAACCCTAATAATCCCTTAAAAACTAAATTGGCGTTGGGCGCCAATTTGTAGCTTCTTATTTTTCCTTTTTAAGCGATTACAACCTTAGGATAGCTCAACTGGGTTCGTGGCTTCCTTCCTGAGTTTTATCAATTCCCTCCAAACATTAATTACAGGTCGCCAGAGTACAGACAAAGCAAATAATACGCAAACATCATTTTAAAATGATTTATTAAAAAAAATCTTCAATAATGAAAAGTTAAAGTTTATACGATAATTAATTAAATCTCTTATCTTTTTATTATTCCAGGAATCCAAAATGAATCTACTTCTCGGGATTTGTAACCCTAATAATCCCTTAAAAACTAAATTGGCGTTGGGCGCCAATTTGTAGCCTTAATAATCCCTTAAAAATTAAATTGGCGTTGGGCGCTAAATTGTAGCTTATTAATTTCCCTTATGAAGGGATTACAACCCTAGGCTAACTCAATTGGGTTTGTGGCTTCTTTCCTGAGTTTTTTCAATTCTTTCCAAACACAAATTACAGGGCACCAGAGTACAGACAAAGCAAATAACACGCAAACATCAGTTAAAAATGATTTATTAAAAAAAATCTTCAATAATGAATAGTTAATGAAAATACGATAAATTAATTAAATCCCTTATCTTTTTTATTTGTCTAGGAATCCAAAATGTATCGTCTACTCGAGATGTGGTTTGAAATACTCTTCGGGATTTCAATACTTATATTCCATTCCAGGGATGGTATGATTTCTCTTCGATAAATTTTCAATATTCCTTTCCAGGGAAGGTATGATTTCTCTTCGATAAATTATCAAATATCGGCTTACAAAATGGCTGACGGCTTGTCACTATCTCCAAAATTATATTGTCTTTCTCTAATAGGGCCCTTCTGGATGTGGCAAAAACCCTAATAATGAAATCATAATCAAAACTCTATTCCTTAATGAATTACAATCAGGTAGAATCGCTATCTGGTTTCTCCCTATTATCGAGAAATAATTAATTTAAATACACGTATTTTATACACTCTATGATCACAAAAACTGATGTTTGCGATAGCGATTGTACTTGAAATTAAGTGTTAGTAATATTTTACAATAACAAAATTCACCACAATTTGGACAATTTAATAAAAATAAAATGTATAACTGAAGCTAAAGAATTACTTACTGTATCGAAGAGCACCTATATGAGAAATACAAACAGTGATGAAATGAACGAGCAGTTATAATCTACGCACAAGGATACCAACGGGAAACCGTCTCGTCTCCCACTTAATAATCATTGCACAAAACAATAAAATAAATATCTACCCATAGTCAGGTGGATTTCGGCACAAAAACGGTCTCTGATCGTTACAACCTTTACTAATATAAGTAACATAACAACCTTAGCTTAAAAGAAATTGTGCAAACTACTGGCTTACTAGAATAGAAATTAAAAAAGCAGTTCGTACGAGGTTTGTACTTTTAGTTTTGAATATAGTCATAAAGCCAAAAAAGATAGAGACTAAAAGTACTGTATTGCTTTTCAAAATATGTTCCACCACGATTTATGTCTATGTTTAACTAGATTTAACTTATTTTTAAATAAATGACTGTTTTTACAAATTTTCAACGGTTTTTACCAATTTTAACGGTTTTTAATTAATTTTAATATCCATTAACGATTTTTGTTTTTTTTACAATA
This sequence comes from Altica lythri, assembly GCA_964028335.1. NCBI lineage: Eukaryota > Metazoa > Arthropoda > Insecta > Coleoptera > Chrysomelidae > Altica > Altica lythri. The sequence continues at coordinate 7,978,906 of OZ034808.1, read as the reverse complement.
TTTCAACTGGTTTTATCATTATCTTATGTTTTTGAACATTTTCAACAAGTTTCCTGTTTTCTTTTAAGCAATTTTTTTTGGTTTAAATAATTTTAAAGATTTTTAGATTTGAAAAAAAATTAACGATTTTCACAAAAATTTTTATCCAAATTAATACTTTTTACTATTCTTGTAACGGATTTTTTCATTACATTAATTAATTAATTACTATGACGCCACCGTAAGGTGGCGCAGTTGATATCTAGTTTATTTAAAGAAGATATTTTTATATATAACATTTGCTCGTTTAAATATATAAGATAAATAAATCTTTGTTAAGATCTCAAAAATTTATAATTAATTAAAACTTTATAGTTTCCACAAGCGACGATGAAGCAGTACCAGTTTATATCAATTGCGCTGAAGGCGGTTGTATTGCTTGGGAATGGTCTGATGTTAACATTGACTCTAACACATCTAATAGTTGCAATTATAATCCAGTTGGATTTACCTGTTAATAAAAAAATCTAATAAACCAATAAATCTTGTTGACATATGACATTGTTTTTATTTTCAACTATTTTTATCAGCGACTAGATTCACGTCAAAATTTAGATGAGAAAGATTCGTACATTCAATACTAGGTTGTTCTAGCATAAGCTGAACCCTATTTAATATGATTGATCATTTAGATTTGAGCTTCATTTTACTTGGTACTTATAACGTGATTGACGTAAATTGACATAAATTTTTTATTTTTTAATCGATTTAAATGAAAACACACTAAATGCTAAGTGAAGCCTATCATAATATATCCATGAAAACTGCATCTTAATTGTTTAAGCCATTTTTAAGATTAGCGTGCTAAAACAAATAGACAAAAAAGATAAAATAAAGAAAGGCTAAGCGAATGCTGAGAAAATCGTGGGTTGAGTATGTAACAGATGAAGAAATTTTGCGGAAAGTTCGTTTAGTAGACCAGGAGCTTTTTGGGGATATTAAAAGAAGAAAAAAATGGCTACCTTGGACATATAATACGGGGAGAACTTTATCATCTCCAACGCATAATTCTTTAGGGTAAACTAGAGGGAGGAAAAAAAGGAGTAGGTAGAAGAAAACTATCCTGGCTACGAAATATACGACAATGGACAGGTATTCGGTACTCTGCAAATAATAGATACAATGCAAGGCACTTTAGGAACAAGATGCAGCTTTAACATATCAGGACAGCAAACAGTACCATTCAACAACTTATGAAGAAAACAAAGAGCTAGTTCAGTTCTTCGATGTTCAAGAGAATTTAAATTTAGTGTTTACTTCCCACAGGAAAACCCGTTTTGTAGCCCGTGATTTTTAAAAATTTCTATTAAACACTTTTAATCAAATCTAATTTAATTGAATTTATTGAAAAATGGAAGATCTCCTGATGAAGTCTAACATTTTCAATGATTTAGACTTAATTCCGGAATAATCAGATCGGAATGATAATTTGGGGCAAGGGTAACATTTAATTATGGTATCAGTTTCATGAAATGGATGATTGTCAAGCATATAGTTAAACTTTATTAAATTGTTGTTCCTATGAAAAGGGATTTGGTGGCAGTTCTTTGGATTCGGCATAAGTAGATTAACAAGATTATCTAAGTCACCTTTAATCGGCATCATCAATACTATTTACAGTTAAAAGAATATTTTAAAATCATCACCAAACATAGACGTGCATCATTTATAAACCTTGTGGTATACCAGAAGAAACTAAAATTGATGTTGAAATAGAACCTGCATACCTGACCTACTGAGTACGTCCCCTAAGGTAACTGCCCAACCATAAAATCAGTGAGCCAGCAATTCCTATGTCTCTTCTTATTATTTAAACAGTAGTCACATGTAGATATATACATATAGTAAAATTATATTCTATTTTGTCTTTGTCTCTCTATTCCACCCAGCTCTAATAACAATAACCACAAAACCATTCGGTTCAGGAAGTGGGAAAAGAGCATGCACAAAACTATCCCTCAGTCAGAGCGAGGCAGAAAAGAGATAGCACATAGTTTCATTTTACCTCTATGTCGTTACTCGGCACACATTCAGAGTATTTAAGGGTACTTCCAGTTAGTATATTCTCTAATCTAAGCTTTTAACAGATCAAAAGGAAGGTATGTCTGTCTTATATACATGAGACTTACCTTATTGAAGAAAGTTGTGCATATCTGCAATTTGGCACAAAGCAATGGTTACACGTCTCTTCAAAATCTACAAACCTTGAAAATATAAGGAAAAAGTTATTGTGAAACAAATGACAACGTTTTTGCTTGATAACGGAGTTTTCTCAGACTCTCAACATGGATTTCTGCCAAATATTTTGAGTTGTTAAGATATGTGGCCAGGGAATCATGAAAACAATACAATGTCATATCTCCTATATCTGGATTTCGAAAAAGCATTCGATAAAGTTCCTCATAATAATTTGATCTACAAACTGGTCCACTTTGGAATCAGAGTAGAGTTGTTGGTGTTAATAAATAATTTTTTGCTTAGTCGCTCGTAACAAGTAAAAATTAATGGTGTTCTCTCAGAGGTATACACCGTGATCAGTGGAGTACCACAGGGCTCTGTCTTGAGCCCCTTGTTGTTCTTGTATATATCAGCGATATTAAAATAAATGAAAATTGGAAATAAAGATGTTCTCAATAATATAGAGCTACAGAATGTGAAAGAACAAAATGATTTAGGAATTATAATAAGCTTTGACCTTAACTGGTAAAGTCACATTACAAAGAAAGTACACTCCCTGGTGTACCTCATTCAAAAAGCCTTTTAGAATATGTCGGCTGTTATATTTAGAAAAATCTATATTTCTTTTATTAGGCCTCAACTTAAGTATGTTTAATATATATTATGGAATCCATATTTTGCTAAGGATATACAGAAACTGAAATAGGTGCAACGTAAAGTCACAAGGATACTATACGAATTACACAATGATGTATATGAAAGTCACCACAAAGACTACAGTTAACTACTTTAACAGACAGAAGATTAAGAGGCGACCTTATAGAAACTTATAAGATAATGTCAGATCTAAGGGGCCATTAAAAAAAAACTGTTGAAAGAGAGAACAGTGAAGTTGGTTAGAAGAAGAAGTAATAATGATGTGTTTAAAAGAACATATACATGATTAACACTTGTATTGTATTCATTTTTTTTTTGTAATAGTCTTATTGGCATTTTGCTATCTACTATTGTCATCTAATAATAATAATAAACTTTACTATAAGATATTTTTACTTTGAGGATCCAAGAATATTCCCTGAAGAGAAAGGTTTTCCATACTGTTAGTAATATCTGGTAATCTTGCAAGGTTTGATTGCTTTAGGTTCTTGAGAAAGAGATTTCTATTGTTTGATTTCTTTATCCTAACTTATAAATAATTGAAATTTTTTTGTTACAGGTACAATGGGAGATAAATATGAAAGAGCTGTTACCATAATCTGTGGTACAGATAGTTGCAGTGATTGGGATTGGTCAAATATCAACATTCAACATGCTCAAGTTGAAAACGAGTGCAATTATATACCAAAAGGATTTGATTGTTGGTAAAAGTGTGAAAACAAAATGTATTTAAAATGAAAATGTATTTTTATTAAAGTATAAAATTACATATTTTAACAAAGATAATGTGTTTTAATAACTTTAATACTGGAATTTATGCGACAATCCCTTTGCAATAAAATCTCGGTAAATTGGTAATTTGTGGGTTAACTGAAAAAGAGTATATTAGAATAATCGTTTCTAAAATATAGTAATAAAACTTACCCCATCGACATAAAATTTGAATCAAATTCTGCTATCAGTAAGCCAGTTTTAGTCTCATAGAGAGTTCCTGTAAAAGTTAATAAAATAAGCATCTTTGGAATTTTTTTTTTAATTTTTAATACCTATTGGTGATGTTTTCATTAGGAGCAGCTACATAACTAGAACCAAAAAATGGACCAGAATCTTCATGCTAATTTAAAATTCCATCTGAATCTTTATATTCGTGCTGATAAATCTCATTCCTGTTATATCCATTTGTCTTGCTTTAATACTCCATAGTAGTTCTGTTTCTTCACCAATCTTTAATAAGTTACTCATTAGAATTTAATTAAATTAAGTATTCTAAAACTAATCTGACAAAAGCATAATACAGGACAGTAAGAGTTATATAAGACAAGCCTTACTATTACGTAATGTAATATAAAACCTAAACATATTGCATCCATAGCAACTGCAACAGGAAAGACATTTCTGTTTAGAGCACGGAAATATTTCTCCCCATCCAACTTAGCTACTCTTTACAAAGCCCAAACACGACCTAATCTTGAATACTGCTCGCATGTATGGGGTTTGGCGGCTCCGTCAAGGCTCGAAGTTCTTGATGTAATACAGAGAAGAACAGTTCGACTAATAAACGACACTAGTATCACCAAACACCCATTGTCCCACCGAAGAGCAGTGTCTGATCTTTCCTTGTTTTACCGACACATAAACGGATTTTGCTCAGAAGAACACCGCTCTATAATGCCGCCACTTGTCAGAGCAGCCAGAGCAACGCGACGTGCCAACTCCATGCACCCTTATACTGTTCAATGCCCGACATCGAGAACGGAGCGATTCGATTGTTCCTTCATCCCCAGGGTCTCCAGATTGTGGAACTCCTTACCTTCCCACGTCTTCCCCACTCGTTTTAACTTGCAGGCCTTTAAATCCCAAATTAATAAATTGTGTCTTCTGTCCCAATAGATGTTTTCGGTACATTTGTATTTAGGTCTATACCTACGAGGACATCCTTAATAAAAAAAAAGAATCAGTCCAAACATCTTCACACCATCAGCATAAATTAGAACATCAGAATGTTTTTTAAAGTAAGTAATATCATTGACAAAGAGGTTAATCCAAAGTGGTCCAATATGTGATCCCTGAGGAACCCCAGAGATCACTATGGAGAGCGACCCACCAATTCTACTGACGCCTGTTCTTCGGAAAAATGGAAACCACAGCATTGCATTCTAAATCATATAAAAGGTCCCTGTGGGAAGCTTCTAGAAGTTTCTTTTTAGAAAAAACGTTGACAATTAGCGATTTTTTTGATAAAAATATTAGTGAAATTGTAAATTTACCATTGTATTGAAAATTTCTTAAGGTTTTTCATCTTAGAATACTGCAGATCCAATATGTCGTTTGTTTTTCTGAGCATTACTATTTTTAGGCTCATTTTCTGCAAAATAAGAATTTGTTATTTATTTAAATAATATAATTATTTAAATCATCTTGGTAAATTATACATATTTTTTTAATTTTTACGTTTTTTTACGATATATTATCAGTTTTCTTACCACTTCTTCAAAAATTGTACATATTTTTTGTTGTATTTCTAAATTCGTCATTCTAGTTATTTGAAAGCCTTTGCAAATAAATATAGGACTAATATTATAAAATTGTTTCAGTTTCTTGCAATTTTTGGATAGTCATGATTTTTTCGAATATTTTTTTTATGAATTATTAGAACTATCTATTTAAAAAAAATCTTTGGGACACCCTGTATACGTTGTTATTTTATGTCAAAAACGATGATTTGAAATATCTACTAATGAAACAATCGAAGCAAAAAACAATAGTTATTGAGTTTAATCTAAATAACTATTCGAGACTACTTTGTTTGAAAAAAAAATTAAAGCAAGTAATAAAATAATAAAACTTATTTAAAAAAAGTAAATAATTTGAAATTAGTAATAACTAAAGCAGTATTTGAATTAATGTAACAAATCGTGACGTCATAACGGTCAACCAATCACAGCTTACGAATATCATAGAACTTCATTTTAAATAATTTTCTTTAAAAAAGGATGCTGTGGGGAGCGTCTAGAAATTTCTTTATAGAAAAAAATCGTTGACAGTTGGCGATTTTTTCTTGCATAAAAAGCTTTTTGATAGTTTTATTCTCTGTAAATCTGAATAAAACGTAGTGTTTCGGTGTTATTATCGAAAATAAGGGTAAGAATATTATTATGGTGCATTAATTTGAAATATAAATAAATTAATAATAGGGCGTTATTAATATAATTCATGACTGATTCTTATCCTTTTGTAATTAGATTTATTAGAAAAAGCATACATCTAATACTAACTAGTAAATATATCAAAATTTATTCAAAAGTTATGGTGTTTATATAAGAAAAGAAATTTTCATTTAAAAGGTTGACCCCAGACAGACAATTTGAGGTTTTGAAAATATTATCGCATTTTTAATGTTTTATCATAAATAGCAATAGCAAAACTGACAATTCTTAGTTATCCGTGAAAAAGATGGCGATGGGGAGCTTCTGGAAGTTTCTTTTAAAAAAAAATCTTTGACAATCATCAAAAGTTTTATCGTAAAAAGTCTTTTAATGGTTTTATTTTCTGTAAATATTGGTAAAAAGTGGTGGTTCGGTATTATTATTGAAAATAAAGGTAAGGATTTGTATTATTCAGATGAATTAATTTGAAATTTATTTAAATTATTGTTAGAGCGTTATTAATCTATAACTACCTAGTAAATATATCAAATTTTTTTTAAAAGTTGGGGTGGTTATATATTAAAAAGTACATCTAAAAGGTTAATGACCCCTAATAGACAATTTGAGTTTTTGGTAATATTGTCGTCTTTTTGAGGGTTTTTTTTACAACAATCATTAGTAAAACTGTCAATTCTAAGATTTAGTTTATAGTTTTTCGATTATTAAATTATTTATTGGATTCTCATTCAAATTTCTTAAGTTTATATGTATTTCGAAAACTTTTTTTATATAAAATAACCTGTGCTGCGATTTTATAACAATCTTAAAAAAGCTCTATTACCTATCGATAATGAGGGTAAAATTTATAATAGTTTTTTTATAATTATAATACACAAAATGCATATTTACCAAATAATTATTCAATATTCCTGAATATCGGGTTGGGATTTTGATTTCTATATTTTTATAGGTATGAAAATATATATGTTATCGTCAATTTAAAATTTCTTCTTTACAATCATCTCATATTTCGAAATATAAAAAAATCTGGTGGTTTTTCATTTTCATTTTGAATGCTGCATGTTGGGTATGAAAATTACTGCATTTTCTGAAAAATAATAATATGGTATTTATTGTAAGGTATAATTATTTAGATTTAAGCTACTATTTTCTTTTTCAAATCGATATGATACTCTTTTATCGTTTTATAAATGGGCATAAGAGAGAAAATCGTCAAACTAAAAGATGTTTTTCGGAAAAACGAACCAGGTTCAGCTTCAAATTTTCCTTTTTTGCACACATATCATGTTAAATTTTCATTATACAAATAGGCATTCATACATGAAAAACTTCGTAGATATTGAAATCCGAAGATCTATAACTCGAAAATACGTACTTTGTGCTTAAATATGTTGAAATAGTAGGTTCTGACCTATGATTTTCTCAGTTAAGCTACTATTTTTTTTTTCAAATAAATATGATAGTTTTCTATCGTTTTATAAATGGGCATAAGGGAGATAATCGTCGCACTAAAAGATTTTTTTAGGAGGAAAATTATATTTTTGGAAAAACGAACCAGGTTCAGCTTCCAATTTTCCTTTTTTGCACTCATGTCATGTTAAATTTTCATCATACAAATAGGCATACATGAAAAACTTCGTATTGAAATCTGAGGATCTATAACTCGAAAGTACGTTATAGGATCACGGAGTACATATGAGAACTTTTGATCAGGATACTTTGGGCATTTTTTCTTGTAGTTTGGGCGAGATCCCCTTGGGACGAATTTCCATAAGGTCTGTGTGAGGTCCTTACCAAATTTTCTTCTATTGATTGGAATCCTTTCACAATTTTCTTCTATTAATTAGAGACTTTCTTTTTCTTCTTTTTAGTTTTTCGATATATATGTACCTATTGTATATATCCATTTGTCCGGTTTTGCTTTCTTTTGGGGGTGAAATACACGTTGGATTCAGTCTACAGTTTTTTGATTATTTAATTGTTTATTACATTTTTATTCAAATTTTAAATTTTTTATGTATTTCGACTGATTTTTATGTATAAAATAATCTAGAGAGCAGCCAGTTAAACGATATAGCAGTAAACGCCAGGAGATGAGGAGTAGCCTATGCACCAGGTACTCCGGAGATCAGTTTTAATGTAATATTCGTTTTCAGCGATCCTAAAAAACCCGAGTAAGAAAATTGAACTTATTTCCGGCAATAAAAACAAATTCTGTTTAAGATCCCTGTACGAATACTTTTTTTGTATGTATAAATTCAATTTTCTAATATTACATTATCTTCTATATTTATAATAAATCTGTAGAGAGGTCAATTCTGTACATGAAATATATTTCCAAAATAAATATCAGGGGGTGATTAGGGATCGATACTGATGCCAAAAATGATATCAGTAAAATTTTTGTCTGTCTGTCTGTCTGTATAACCGTTATAGAAACAAAAACTACTCGACGGATTTTAACGAAACTTTGTACAATTATTTTTCATACTCCTGAGCAGGTTATAGGATACTTTACATCACGCTACAATCAATAGGAGAAGAGCAGTGAAGAGAAATGTTGGGAAAACCACTTTTACGGTGTGGGGGGAGAAATTTTTATACAACAAACTATACGTCACGCGAACGAGGTCGCGGGTACATCGATATAGAACCCAAAAATGTGGTTAGATTTTTTGTTGTACGTCTGTCTATCTTTATGTTTGTGCGCGCATAACATGAAAATTACTGATCCGATTTGAATGCGGTTTTCACATATGTATTTTTCTTCTTTTAACTTAACATCTGGTGTATAAAAATTGCTTTCCCAACTCTTTTACGGTGTGGGGGGAAGAAATCTTAATACAACAATCTATACATTACGCGAACGACGTCACGGGTACATCGATACAGAACCCAAAAATGTGGTTAGATTTTTTTGTAGGTCTGTCTGTCTATCTATATGTTTGTGCGCGTATCACATGAAAACTACTGATCCGATTCGAATGCGGTTTTCACAAATGTATTTGTCTTCTTTCAACATAACATTTTAACGGGGTGAGTAAAGAAATTTTTAAACAACAATCAACACGCCACGCGAACGACGTCGCAGGTACACCTAGTCATTAATATCCGTCTTGTCACTTAAATTGATACATCGTAATTGTATGGTAAAAACCACACTCGCAGAATCCGAGCATTAAAAAAATAGTTATTCAATTATTGAGTTTATCCAAAATCATTACGGGTAAAATAAAAATAAACAAAGAAATAAATTTGAATATAATAAAACTTAATTAAAAGAAGTAAATAATTAAAAATTAGAAATAACTAAAGCAGTATTGGAATTAATGTTATAAATCCTGATGTCATAACGGTCAACAAATCACAGCTTACGAATATCACAGAACTGCATTTTAAACAATTTTCTTTAAAAAAGGATGCTGTGGAAGCGTCTAGAAATTTCTTTATAGAAAAAAATCGTTGACAGTTGGCGATTTTTTCTTGTATAAAAGTCTTTTAAAGGTTTTATTTTCTTTAAATCTTGATAAAACGTAGTGGTTCGGTATTATTATCGAAAATATAGGTAAGAATTTGTATTATTTTGGTGCATTAATATGAAATATAGGTAGTTAAATTATTAATAGAGCGTTATTAATCTAATTCATGATTGATTCTTATTCTTTTGTAATTAGATTTAATAGAAAAAGCATACATCTACTTAATACTAGCTAGTAAATATATCAAAATTTATTCAAAAGTTAAGGTGGTTCAATAAACAAAGGATTTAACATCTAAAATGTTAATGACCCCTGATAGACAATATTACTTTTTGGTAATACTGTCGCATTTTTGATTCTTCTTAGGTATATCTTTGGAAAATAAAGCTTCTGGGAAGTTTTCTTTTAGATAAAATCGTCTAGAGTTCGCGATTTTTTTGCATAAACCGGTCTTTCAATAGTTTTATTTTCTGTACGTAAATTTTGATAAAAAGTGATGGTTTGGTGTTATTATCGACAATATATCAATATTTATTCAAAACATAGGGTGGTTATATAAAAAAAACTTAACACCTAAAAGGTTAATACAATTTGAGTTTTTGGAAATATTGTCGCATTTTTGATCATAAATAGCATTAGCTGTCAATTCTCAGATGGCTGTGGGGAGCTTCTAGATGTTTCATTTTAGAAAAAATCGTTGACAGTTAGCGAACACTTTTCGCATGAAAAGTCGTTTAATGTTTTTTTTTTCTGTAAAACTTGATTAAATGCAGTGCTCTGGTATTATTATCCAAAATAAAGGTAAGAATTTGTATTATTTAGATAAATTAATTTGAAATTTATTCAAATTATGAATAGAGCGTTATTAACCTTATAAATGATTTATTCTTAGGTACTCTGTTGTAATAAGATTTAATATTCATTCTTACTCTGATAAGATTTAATATTAAGAAGTATAAATCTATCACTACCAAGTAAATATATCAAAATTTAGGGTGGTTTTATAAAAAAAGTTATAGTTACATCTAAAAGGTTAATGACCTCTGACTGATAATTTGACTTTTTGGTAACATTTTCGTATTTGCGATGTTTCATCATCAATAATATCAATAAAACTGTCATTCGTTACGTTTATTATTGAAAAAAGGATGTTTAAAGCTTTTAAAAGTTTTATTTTAGAAAAAATCGTTGACAATTGGCAATTTTTTCTTACATAAAATAGTATTTAAATTGTTTTATTTTCTGTACCTAAATCTTAATAAAAAGTGGTGGTTTCGTATTATTATTGAAAATAAAGGTAAGAATTTGTATTATTTAGCTGCATTAATTTGATATGTTGTTAAATAATGAATAGAGCATTTTTAATATAATTAATAATTGATATTCTTATTTTTTTGTAATTAGATTTAATAACCATAAATAAACATCTATAACTAACTTGTAAATATATCAAAATTGATTCAAGAGTTAGGATGGTCATATAAAAAAAGTTAATTACCCTTGATAAACAATTTGAATTTACTATTGGTATCTAAGTAAACTATCAGCTAGTTGTGACAATCCAGAAGACGTGGGGATATTAAATATTGAGAAAGAATTTCATTTAAAGAAAGCTGAGAAGTTTTATAAACTAAAATAGCGAAGTAGCTTCATAATTGTTTCCTTATATACGATCTAATAAGGTGACGACAAATAATCTTATCCCAATAAGCAACGGATGTCTTCTTCCTTCTTTAATTTAGGTGAATCGCCTGTTTGATTTTCATCCACCTGCCTCTCTGTCTAGGTTATCGCTCCATCTTTCCCGGGGGCGACCTACACTTTTGTGTCCCATTGGTGATTTGTCTCGAATTATTTTTACAATTCTTCCTTCGTCCATCTTACCTAATATGCTCATTCCACTCTTTTTTTTTTCTCTTTAGTACCCAGTCATTAATACCTTCGACCTTACATGCATTTCTTCTACTTTCGCTTGTTTCTATGTCTAAAAAAGTCTTTTCAGCGATACTGCGTAGAACCTTCATATTTATTTTTTTCCATTAATCGTTTGGTTTTTGATGTTTCTGGTCTGGTTTCTGTTTTATATATTCTGGATTTGGTCTCAATTCTTATACTTCTATTGAGCCATATTGTATTGGTTAAACATCCGGCTATTTTTAAAGCCCTCGTCACTTGTTCCCTTACCTCCACTTCAACACCACCATAACTTGACAATTCTATGCCCAAATATTTAAATTTCATATCTTGTTGCATAATTGTTCCATCCACTTTAAGTTTATACCTTATGAGTGTTTCTTCTTATATCAGCTCGTCCTCCAGTAAAAATCAAAACCGTGAATATATTGAGATATTCAGTTGATTAACCTGGGGTTGTTTTAGTAAGACAAACTTATTTAGGTAGTTGGGAGAAATCCTTTATAAGAAACAAACGTGGTAGGTATATAGACAAAGTTTCAATTGAAATCGTTATACGTTTGAATATTTCTCAGAGAAAAAAATCTTAAAGATTTAATCGAATATTTGAAAAACACAGAAACTCAAAACTTTTATAACCAACTACTCCTTACAGAATCTGTTCTGTAGGAATTTAGATGAAGACAATAACAGCAGTGGTGTAAGTGATGAAGAATAAATATTAGGTATGCATTTCAAATAAAAGCTTTCGTGCATATTTCAATTTAGTTTGAAAGTATAGGTACATATGATTTTTCCTATGAGTTAATGAAAATTTCCTGCAAAAATCCCATATGTCGAATGAAAATATGACTTTCTTGAAATATCCAAAGGAAAAAATAATGTTATTGATATTGTAAAATGTGTGTAATCATCAAAATAATAAATCACTAATTTAAGAATTTTCACAAACTTAATATTGTTCAATCAAATAACTTTTTTTTAAATTTACTTAAATGTTGTACCTATTTAACGACAAATAGGGTTTTTGCGAAGAACACCTCATTTGTACTAATAACCTGTATATTTCAAGAATTAGAAATTACTCATTTTTTTTATAACTGTTTCAAGTTATTCAAAAGTTTTTCCAACTTTTAAGAAATAATAGAAAACGATATACGTAATTCTTTACTTTACAGAACAATAACATTGATTCAAAACTATTAATCAGTTGAATTTCTTGATATAAAATTTAAATTTACATGAAAAATAATTATAAATTATTTATTTCAAAAAGTAATTTATTGCAAATTGCTAAATGTCAATAAAAATTTCCATTTAAAAAGTAGAAAAAAATGTCATAGATAATAGCATCACATTATCCAAGTAATCGCTGTTCATGTATATTATAAAACAATTTTGGACCAATCACAGCGCTGTATTATAAAACTGTTTGTTTATCAAGGGTGGTTGTGGGGAGCTTCTAGACAAAACAAAAAAATAATTTACAATTAACGAAAAGTCTTTGCATGAACAAGTTTTTTTAGTGATTTTATTTATTGAAAATCTTACAAAAAACGGGGTATTGAGTGTTATTATCGATTATAAAGGTAAGAATTTGTGTTATTAATTTTAAATAATATTGAAATATCTTGAAATTTATATTAATTATTCAGTATAAATTAACTTATTAATCATTGATAATTCTTTTTCATTCTTTTTTAAAACTAGATTTAATTACAAGATTTACCTTTATATCCCTATAAAAAACTAGTAAATACCTATATCAATATTATTTCAAAACTTTCTTATAGGTATATGAAAAAATAGTTTAGCCACTCAAAGGTCATTGACCCTTAGTTGGCAATGTGAAGCTTGCTAATTTTTTTCCCATTTTTAATATGTTATCAGGAATAGAAATACTAAAACTACTCATTTTAAAGCTCACTTTATAAATATTGTTGATTATTTAATTATTTAATACGATTTGTACCTATTTTTTATCACGAAATCAGTGAAGTTAACTTACCATAAATTTCACAAAAACTCACTTGCTTTCTTTTTTACACTTTTAATTCACTCTATTTTACTAACACTGTACACAATCCATCAGTATTCCCATAAAAAGTTTGGATCCAATTCAGCCATATTACTATACATTATGTTAGGACATAATTATTTTTCAAAAGCGATAAAGACTTCGTAGGTTTTTACTTTTACGTTATTTCTTGATTTTACACCACCTCACATTAAACAACACAAACTGAGACTTGAAAAACTATATAAATAACAATTTTATTGTATAATAATTAAAATTTCTTTACGACTCTCTAACAACGCTAGTTTATGCTCAACTAGTGATGTCTGTCTGACGTGTTGGCGGTAAATTGGATACTTAACGGATTTTAATAATTGGAGGGAAGTTTAAAAAGTATGTTTTCTTATATTTTTAAATTTTTTAAACAATTTATACGTATTGTAACCTGTAGATATAATATAATTTTTAATAAAAGTAATTTTTTCATTTAAATTAACGTAGATTGTTTAGAATCCAGGTTTTAAATAGGCATTATATTGGTATGGCTAAAACAAATACCTACATAGTCGTTTTCTATACATTTTTAAATATTTTTTTTAAATTTTCCTCAACGGATAAAATTAGAAAATTTTATGAATAAGAAAGTAAATATCTAGTTTTAACGATTTTAACAATTTTTTTGATTAAAAGTTTTCACTGTTTTTTACAATTTTAAAATTTAGACTTCGCACATTTCTTATGGAAATACGTCACCGTTAATAATTGGAGGGAAGTTTAAAAAATATATTTTTCTTATATTTTCAAATTTTTTACACAATTTATAGGTATTGTAACCTGTAAATATAATATAATTTTTAATAAAAATAATTTTTCCATTTAAATTAACCTAGATTGTTTAGAATCCAGGTTTTAAATAGGCATTATATTGGTATGGCTAAAACAAATACATAGTCGTTTTCTATATATTTTTAAATAATTTTTTAAAATTTTCCTCAACTGTTAAATTTGGTCAATTTCATGAATAGTAAATATCTAATTTTAACGATTTTAACAATTTTTTTGGTTACAAGTTCTCACTGTTTTTTCCAATTTTAAAATTTAGACTTCACACATTCCTTATGGAAATACGTCACCGCTGGATCTCGCCTAAGCTACATGAATAAATGCCTTGAAGTATCCTGATCAAAATAAAATATGTCCATCTATATTTTTGGGTTAAATGATCTCAAATGATATTGGTTACGTTAAAAAAATTGCTTAAACCCAAATATCTGCATTTAAACACACTTTTTAACGATAAAAATATCATTCGAAATCATGATAATACGGATCACGGAGTGCAAATTCAAAACCACCGCTCTACCACCCCAAAATTAAAAAAAAAAAAAATTGTTTATACCTAATGAAAGAGCTTAATTTGCACCTTTCAACAACGTATTTTTCATGATTTGCACCCTCGTACTTTTTTTAAATTTTGCTTTACTTAAACCAGATTCAAATGCTCATATCTCACTCCCTAAAGTGTATTTCGATATGCACTTTTTACCAAAAATTTGCAATTTTAATTTTCTAATTTGCACCATCGTAAAATTTGCGAAAAACGGTAACAATTATTATAAAAATCGCTGTGTCTAGGTACACGCTAACTTGTACGCAAATAAAAAAAGTTAGATACACGCGAACGAAATGTCTTCAAACCAATGACGTCATTATTTAGCGTGCGCTGTAACTGTATTTTTGGTACAAGCTCATTTTCCTTTTTTTGTGTGTATTTGTGATTAAGGAAGGAAAGTAATACTATTGAGATGTCTTAATTATAATAAATCATCTAAAAATAAAAAAATATATTTAGGTTGGGTTATACATTTAGTTGTTATGACATGTACAAAGTAATGTTAGAATATTTTTTATTTGTACGTAAGATAATTATTATTGTTAAACTTTAGAAAATTATTTTTTATTTCGTTCTCGCTTTAATCCAATCGGCACCTTTAGGTCTTTCTTTTATTTTAATTTTAGGTGGTAATACTATTTTACTTATAATATAACTAAAAAAATATTAATATATAGCGATTACAAATAAAACGTATGTATGAAAATCTTACAGTTGATATTTTTGTTGCTTTCTATATATATAGTTAAAACTGATTCCCCACGTCAACTTTCTATTTTTTGCCAGTTTTTAGAACAAAAGTTCTCTTTACTGATTTCGTTACTCTTTTTAACTGAAACGAATTCCACTTCATTAGGCACTAAAATTTCATTAACCTTTAGAAAAGAAGATATATTGTTAATTATATAAGTTTATTTTACAATAATTTTAAAGTTCAACAAACCAGTTATATTTGATTCTAAGATAACTTTCGGTATAGTAAGTTGATCATATCCATTTACAGATGTTCTTGTTATTTTATTCCTCCTACGCTACTAGAAATTGCATTTATGGCTACTTCATGACCTTGTCTCCAAACAATCTCTATTGTTTCCAGAATCTTCATTTTGTAACTGAACGAACTATTGGAAGATAGGCCAGCGAATTTGTCACAAAAAAAAACTTTTTTTCTCGTTTAGTTTACTGTCTGTACACTGGGAGAAACAGCCTGTGTCACAGAAAAAGGTAGCAACAAAATGTTCTCACTTGCATTGGTAACTCCTTTTGCAACTCTTGGATGTTTTATATAAAAAATTTTTGACCATCTTTCATTACATACTGTAAACCGTCCATTCATGTTTTATGTGATGCTAGTTTTTGTTGTAGTAAGTAATTAATTACTAATTGTGAATCAGTTTCTTGCCAAAGTTAATAATTTCTGTCATATTCTTCTTCACTTCCGCTGTAGACAAGATTCTCTAATAGTTCTAGAGTTTTCATCCATTTCTGATTTGTAAAATTCATTCTTTCTTTACATATTACCCTTTTCATAGTCTTCAACGAAAACTTTTTACTGATCAATATTCTAACGTATAACCACAATACACTTAAACTTAAACTTTGACTCTGAAACTCACTGTAGGTACAATAAAGCACACACGTAGTACCTACAAGTCAGCGTGGACCAAAAATACAGTCACAGTGCACGCTAAATAATGACGTCATTGGTTTGAAGACATTTCGTTCGCGTGTATCTAATTTTTTTATTTACGTACAAGTTAGCGTGTACCTAGACCAGAGATAATTTGTCTATGACCTAGGTCCTAGACACAACGTATAAAAATTAATAAAATTATTTCCTGGCTGATGTACGTTCAGAAATAAATAACTGCGCATGCGCTCACTACCCGCAATTACTTATTTCTGACAGCAGTCCGAAACTAATTTTATTAATTTTTATAATAATTGTTACCGTTTTTCGCAAATTTTACGATGGTGCAAATTAGAAAATTAAAATTGCACATTTTTGGTAAAAGGCGGATATCGAAATACTCTTTAGGGAGTGAGAAATGAGTATTTAAATCTGGTTAAAGTAAAGCAAATTTCTAATCAAATTTATTCAAAAAAAGTACGAGGAGGCAAATTATGAAAAATACAGTTTTGAAAGGTGCAAATTAGGCTCTTTCTTTAGGTATAAACTATTTTTTTAAAGAAATTTTTGGGGCTGGAACAGAGGTGGTAAACTTTTGATCATGATACTTTGGGTATTCATTCTTAAAGTTTGAGGGAGATCCACCGGGGACGAATTTTCATAAAGACCGTAAAAAAACGGGCAGATTTAGCTGTTAAGAAGGAACCCGCAATTTTTTGTTGAAATTGGTTAAAAACAACTTTTATACAACAATAATTGAACAATTCTCCTTCTGAAAAAGTTGAGCAACATTTATAAATATTCAAAAAATAAAAAAAACAAGTACAAAATCACAGTTTTTTCTTCTTTTTTTGCTTATAACTTTTAAACTATAAATTTTGGAAAAATTTTATATATTACCTATTTATCAATAAATTTTGTATGAGAGATATATTTTTATGTTAAAAAAACAATAAATTTAATGTTACGGAACAGTTAAAAAAACGGTAAATTTCTGTAATCACGGCTCCACCTTAAAACACCTCCAATTTTTTTTTACTGTTTTTTATGACTCGGGAATGGTGTACCATGCAATAATATGGTGGCGCATGCTATTGGACCCCATAGAAATTAATAAAAACACCATAACATTGAAAATTATTTATTTTGTGTATTTTCGGTATTTTGTGTATGATTGAAGAAATCAGCGATTGCTGTGCACAGTCATATTATGACTTTATGCACAATGTTAATGATATTATCTCAGTTACCAATGGGTCCCAGTGTTAAAGACTTATTTGAGTTGTTCCTCTCCACGGAAATCTTTAGTAAAAGGCGAAAGATTTATTCGCTTTGAAGAGAAACCAGAGTGACGAAAGTTGAACTTAAGACGATAGGTATACTTGATGATATCATCACAGCTTTGTTGCACAAATTCCCTGTTTATCTTTAACTATTTTACAGCTGGCGCTACTTATACCAGTGTGTTCTACGTTCAACAAAATCATCTCAATTTTAACTTTCGTCATTTTGGTTTCTCTTCAAAGCGAATGAATCTTTCGCCTTTTACTAAAGATTTTCGTGGAGAGGAACAACTCAAATGAGTCTATAACACTGGGACCCATTAGTAACTGGGATAATATCATTAACATTGTGCATTTCATATTATGACTTTTTTAATTTTTTTTACGGGTTCAAAGCCATGCGCCTCCTCAATATTACTCGGGATACTCTATATTAGTGGTAAAAAACGATAGAAAAAAATTTGGAGCACTTTCCAGGTGGAGCCGTGATTCCACAAATTTACCAAAAAAACAATATTTTAGATCGGTCTTTCTTGCTCTGTGGGCTTCTATTTCATCAAAATCTTCGTCTTGCAGTTGAGATTCCAAATTATCATTATTTAAATCAATATCATCAAAATCTTGCAATTGATATTCCAAATTATCATTATTTTAGTCAATATCATCAAAATCTTCCTCCTTCAGTTGATTTTCTAAATTATCATTATTTAAGTCAATATCAGCTGTGTAGTCAATTGAACTTTTAGAAATTTCTTCTTCAAGATTAATGTAGCAACTATGAGAATTTTTGCAAGTTTGTTCATGACAGTTAAAACAATAATCTGTGCATTTTAAAAGTGTTGGTTTAAAATCATATATCTAATGTATGGGGGGGGGGGGTAAAAGAAGTGTTGGCGTAAATTTAAATAAATTAAGATTTTTGTGTTACAAATAGGAGAGCACAGATTATTGTTTTAACTGTCATGGCTACATTAATCTTGAAAAAGAAATTTCTGAAAGTTCAATTGACTAAAATGAAAATAATTTTCACTTGTAATACCACTAGACGTCAAATTATTTCCGAAGATTTTTTCAAGTTCATGAATATTTAAGACGAGGGAAAATTTCTAAAAATATTCATGAGCGAGAAAAAATTTCAGGATATTAATTTGACTTCGCGTGGTCGCGTGGTATTCGGTAAGAAAATTCCACACCGAATGTAATGGCCATGTAGTGGCTTCTCAGCCTGCCCTTTAAGATATTGTTTTATACTCATTGTAGTTACACGGTAATGCAGTTTTTTAATGAAATATATTACATTCTTTGATTTTTTTATTTACTTTACAAGTGGGAGAAAATGAAAAAAAATATTAGTTTTACAGATACATACCTACAGGAACAGATTACATAATAATAGAATAGAATAGAGAATAGAATAGTATATTTATCATTTTGATTTACATAGTAAATATAATGAACGTCATAAATAAAAAATAATATAACGACTTCACTTTAAGTCTAAACACAGAAACTCATTAACAGAATACACTGGATGTTTGAGTAGTAAACTTTTAGTGGCTTTTTTGAATGCCTCAAAATTTGTTATTTGCCTTATGTTTTTTGGCAATTTATTAAAAAATCTCTTCCCTGAATAAAAAGAAAAGTTCTCGTACATTGTTGAGTGGTGCTTCTCATATATAATCACATCTCTAGACGACATCTGCAAACTACCTAAACAACTTTTGGTTTGCACAATGCATTTATAAATATATGCAGAATAGAATGTAAATAATTTATGTTTGATAAATATAGGTAGACAAGAGTCTCTGTTTCCTAGCTGGAAAATTAAGCGTATTATACGTTTTTGGGCGATAAGAACACGCTCAGAACTAGAGGCGCCACCCCAAATAGTCAAGTTATATGCAATGTGCGAATATACGAGTGCATAATAGATCTGAAGCATACCTTGCGTATCAAGTCTATTTCGCATGTTAATAATAGCGTAATATGCCGAGTTTATTTTTTTGACAACCGAATCAATGTGGTTATGCCACTTTAATTGACTGTCGCACACTAGGCCTAGTAGTTTGAAACTATGGGAAGGATTCAAAACAACATCACCCAAATTTAGGCTAATCATATGTTCTGGTTCAGCTCTATTAAAAAATTGAACTAACAATGTTTTCATTGGATTATATATAAGGTTGTTTGCACTGCTCCAAGTAACAAATTCCTGGGTGTGCTTGTTTAGTTTATCTTGCAACTCAATCTCATTATCTGCTGATATAATTAGTGAACAATCGTCTGCGTACATGATAAGGCTACTATTTTCGTCTAACGTCAGATTCTTTGCTAAATCATTTATGTAAACATTAAATATCAAAGGTCCTAAGACCGACCCTTGTGGAGTGCCAATCGCTAAGGTGTACTCATCAGATATTACGTCACCTATTCTGACTTTGAGTTTTCTCTCAGTTAGATAACTATTCAAGAAATTGAGAGTGGTACCTTTTACACCTAGTGCAAATAACTTAAAAAATACTTTCTCAGCCGATAGGCAGTCAAAAGCACTGCTGAAATCGAATAATACTCCTGCACAAACTTTTCCTCTATCTAGGTTAATGTGTACTTTTTTGAAGAACTCATAGCATGCAGTTTCCGTGGATTTACCCTTTGTGAATCCATGTTGATTTGTGCTTAATACCTTAAACAATTGAAAATATTTTGTTAATCTATCTACTATACATTTTTCTATTATTTTTGACAAGACACTCAGTATTGATATCGGTCTGTAGTTAAGCATACTGAAGGGATCAAGTTTTTTATGTACAACTGTTACCAAAGCAAGCTTAAGTTCCGTAGGAAATTTACCTGTAAGTATGGCCGTGTTTACTATATGTGTTATAGGTTTTGCCACATTATTTTTAACACTTTTAATAATTTTTGTACTTATTAAATCACAACCTACCGTGCCTGTATTTTTCAATTTATTTAAAACACTTACTATCTCCTCTGGTGTGACAGGATTATATTCAAACTCTGTATCGGTGAAATCACTAATTAAATTATTGTAAAGTCTGTTGTCACCCCCGGCATACCTAGACTCTACCATTTTTTGAGCAAAAGTAGAATAATGATTAGCAAACATGTCAGCTATCACCTTTTGATCTTCTATTATTGTATCATTTTCTTTAATTATAATCTTTTTGTCTTTTTTTGATATAGTTTTTTTGGTTTCATTAACTAATCTCCAAATAGCTTTAGTTTTATTATCAGACCCACTAATATAATCAGTATAATATTGTAGTTTTTCTTGTGATGTTAATTTTTTGTGTTCTAGTTTCTTTTTCTTATAAATGTGATTTAATTCAGGATAATCTTTTAATAAGGAATAGAGATCTCTAAGATTTTGACTTCTGTCAATCGTCGCAGGTTTAACCCATTTTTTTGCATTTTTACTCATAGGCTGGCGCTTTTTAATAGTAGGACAGCAATTAGTCAGGGCCCAATTAAATATGCCAAGAAACTCGGACAGCTGTTCATTAACATCATTTGTATCATAAATATAACTAAAATCAGATTTACTCAAAAAAGAATTTAGATTTAACAAGTTTCCCTGACACGTATCCCTAACAGAAATATGTTTAACTGCTTCAGTAGATTTGTGAACGCTAATATCATATGTATAGATAGACGCAGAATGGTCACTAATATTTAACTTGACTACCTGGTGCTCATTCACTGGGATATTAGATACTATATAATCTAATTTAGCTTCAGAGGTTTGTCCATGGACATTTGTAAAAACTCTAGTAGGAATTTTGGAGGGGTCATGTATTTTATACATATCAAATACCTCATTTAATAGTCTTTCATGAGTTGATCTACTTAAACTGCAAATATTTAAATCACCCGCTAAAATAATGTTATCATACTTAGCAAAACAATATTTGAGAGCATTTGTAAGTTGATCTATGAAACATTGAATTCTATCTAAAAGTTTACTACACTCTCTATATACATTTAGTACACATATCTTAACATTGCCACATTTAAATTCAACAGCACATAATTCAAAAATCAGTTCTACCGAAAATTTTTTGTTAATATATTCTAACTCATTGCAATTGCCAATATAATTTTCTTGTACATATGTCACCGATCCTCCATGTTTGGATAATGAGCGGCTATACTGAGACACTGGATAATATCCAGTTATGGTTAGTTGATGAATTAATTCTGGTGTGACAATCCAGTGTTCATTTAAACATAATAGTACTGGATTTTCAGTTTGTGTAAGAACCTCTAAATCTGTCAATTTATTTGCTAACGACTGTACATTTAGTTGTATTATTTTAATAGAAAAGATATCTAACAATGTTGTACTGCATTCTGTATTGAATTTACGTTGATCCGTGGTTTGATCGAAAAAACTCATACCTTTTTACAAGCAAGCCTTCCGGCCAAACGTCAGGTTCATAAATCTCTTGTAGCAACTTATATTCCGCTGATATTTTATATGATTTGTACATACCTTTTGTGGGTAGATCAGTTACCTCAAATTCGTTGTTTGGAAATTTCTTAGTAAGCCATTTCAAAACATTTGATTTATTGCTATCTACTGAACATTTACCTAAATATATCCATAAACGACGGTCAGCTGCTTTTAAGGTGCAATCTTCATTTTCATCATCACCCATTTTAGCCGTGCCAGTAACAATAGTTTTCTTTTTTTCATTCCTATTTGCATATTTTCGGTATTGTTTTGGTTTCTTAACCTCTTTGTCATTTTTCAAATCAGATTCTTCTGTTTTATCAACAGGTGTGTCTGTAACTGTGCGCTTGCTTACCTCATTAGCTGGACGATGTTGCCAAGCGCTATTATTAATCGGAGTTTTTGGATTTGATTTTTCAACATTTAATTTTTCTTTTTGCAAAAGTTTGATGAACGCTGCTTGTTCTTCCACTCGATCTTCAAGATTTTTCAAATAAGCCTCCTTAATTACATTAAGTTCACTGGTACCATCCATTTCTACTATGGATTTGTTGATCACCTGTTTTAGGTTAGGTTGGCATGTCTCACATCTCATTGCACTTTTACACTTAACGCAACGATCTAAGAGATTTTTAACTTGCTTCAATTGTTCTTCTGTAATTGATGTTATCTTAGACACTTCTTTTGTTACTATAACGTTTATCAACTCATCTTTTGTTAATTTTCTAAGAAGAAGTTTTATTGTTAGGTCGTCCATTTTGCAACGTTGCCACTATATAATATTCAGTTTGTCTTCACAACAGCCTTACCACTTCTTCTTAGCCTATAAAATGTTGATTACTACTGATTGTAGTAGCTCAAAAGTGCCTTTTAGGGACAAAAAATATAATATTCTTTTATTTTATAGTTACTTGAGCTTACTACAAGTGGTAGAAAATTATAATTTTAGAGGTTTATCGGGTAGCTGCATGAACAGATTCATAGCGCGTCATAGCTTTGTCAGCAATTATTTAGGCCTTCAAATTAGTAATATCTACTCATTGTAGTTGCATGGGAATACCATTTCAAGATAAAAAATAGTATATAACTAAATATTATGTGAACAAATAAAAACCAGTATGTCAAAAATGGTCTGTTATTGTAAACGTCAAAAAATTTCCAGTATAATTCGCTGTTGGGTACCCCACGAAAAAAAAATTTCCGCTAAAATACCTCCGATGCCATGGTGATCTGTCAAAATAACGTTTTTTGATTGGTTCAAAATTATAGGTGTGGAATTTTCTTAATAATTCTTAGCTTTTGACAACCACATCGGTTGTCGTTTTAAAAGATAAAAAATTCTAACATAAGGTACATGCGCCCTGTAAGGCCCATTTTTTGTTAAATTTTAATAATTGGAAAAGAAATATATATTTGTGAAAACTGCCTTTATCACAACATAGGTAAGTTATTTGTGAATAAAGAAAAAATACAAATCAACATGTTTGGAAACAATTCGTTAAGATAATAATTGTTTTTTAAAACCTCTCAAGTGGCTTTGTTAGGAACATAGGCACTTATCATAGCCCGATATTAAATATGTAATCAATAAACCCTATCAAAACAAAAAATATGTATTTATGTAAAATTTAAGCTAATATATGATATTCTTAGGTAATCCGTCTGATACAATTTTTTTTTGTCATAAATTGGACGGTGGGCCATCTTAGACTTAGCAAAACTTAATTTACCTACTAAACAAAAATCTCTAAATAGACTCAACAAATAACCATTTTGTGGCATTATGCTAATAATCACTTTAAGAAAAAACATGTTTATTTAAAGACTAAATATTTTTTTCAAAAATTTAAGTGGGCCTTATTAGAAGCCTTATTAGGCGTATAGAAAAAAAAATAGCAAAATGGGAACCTACAAAAATCTAAAGCGTAGGTAATAGGCTCTTAATTACATTCTGGTCACAAGAATTTCTCTACGTCGTTCTTAGTCAGCCCAATACATATCTCGTGGTACCACAAAAAACAACTGATGAATTGTCTCATATCTGCGACTGTCCCGAGCCATCATAGGATGTGATGGGCCTTTATAGGGTAATTTACCCCTTCACGAGAACTACTTTTTATAAATGAAAATTAACAAATAACATAAACAACTCAACCTTGATTCAAGTGCCCATAAACCCAAGTAACATTGTATTTAAAAAAAAACACGAAAACTTCTGTTTTCTTAAGAAAATATTAAAAAGTTTTAAATTACAATGTTATAAATCGTCAGTCCTTTGCAACGGCACTAAAAAAACTGTCAACCCTGCAAAAATGACGACTTACTTCCTTATATATGAAGTTGAAATTTTGTCTATGGCACTAACCGAACATAGCCGCGAAATTTAAACTCATTCGAACTTTTAAAAGTACAAAATGTTGAAAGTGGGCCATCTTAGGAACAGGGCCTTCTTAGGCGTAAGTACCTTATACTTCTTAATGCAAAGCTTGGTTTTCAAATTTATTGATTTGTTTTTTTGGTTTTTATAGATATACCAGTTTTTACCCGCGGCTTTGCCCGCGTGAAATTTACATATAAAAATTTTAATTTTAATCATTCTGTAGGTATATCCTTAGTAAAATAAGTCTGGCCTAATTTAATTTTTTTTTTTATTTAAAATTTCATGTTTGTCAGTTAATCACGCTGCAAGCAATAAATGGATTTTGATAATAATAAATCATACAACACCGATTATGACTATCTTATAATATTGATCTATGACAGTTCTCGTGTTCGACCTAATCATCTGTAGGATATAGTAATTTGTGAGCGCCATCCAGTTTCGAATATCAAAAACTAAATTATAGCACGTATGTATGCATGTTGTGTATTATTTCAGGGGTATTTTTTAATTTATAAATAGGATACTTTCATACCAAATCTGAAGTCCCTCTATTGTCCCATTAAAGGGGTGGGAGGGAGAAATTTTTATACACCAGATGTTAAGTTGAAAGAAGACAAATACATCTGTGAAAACTGCATTCGAATCGAATCAGTAGTTTTCATCTTATGCCCGCACAAACATAAAGACAGACAAATAAAAAAATTAACCATATTTTTGGGTTCCAAATCGATGTACCCGCGACGTCGTTCGCGTGGCGTGTTGATTGTTGTATAAAAGTATCCGACCCCCGTACCCGTACAATCCTTATAAAGGGAGTTGATTTCTAAAAATACAATATACTTAAGTACACCGCCACAACCTCTAAAGTGCACACATTTTAATTTTCTAGTTCCTTACTTCAAAAGCATAGGACTTTCATAGAAATTTCCAACCCCCTTTTTACCCCCTTAGGGGTAGAGTTTCGTAAAATCCTTTCTTAGCGGACGTCTAGACCCTATAATGAACCTACCTACCAAATTTGAAAATTGTACCTATTGATTCAAATAATTTTTGTGTTCATTGAGACGAACTTTAAGAGGTCTTCCTCATTCCCCAATGTAGACTTTGCCAATTAATTTAGATCAAAAAACAAAAAATTGTGTATATGGTATACCATGTGATTGTGGCATAGTCTACATTGGGGAATCAGAAGGACCTCTTGAAGTTTGCTTCAATGAACACAAAAAGGATATAAGAAAGGATTTTGTATCGAATTTACATAAAATTCCTGGAGACGAGATCCGTCTTAAGCACCAGGTGTTTCGGACACCATCGCCATTATCATATTCGTATTCAGCGACCCAAAAAACAGCCGAGTTCCAAGTGTGCACTGATTTTGTAGAGAATTTACATAAAACCCCAGGAGAAGAGGGAAATACCCTAGGCACCAAGTGCCGCGGAGACTTTCGACATCATGATACTCGTGTTCATCGACCCCAAAAACCTCGAGTGTATAAATTGAACCCATTTGGAATACTTACCGAGTTGCAACTTTTCTATCTATTGTCTGTTCGGAATGCACTTTCGATTATTCTTAAAAACTGTGTTTATGTAGCCAACAACCTCAAAAGCATAGTGCAGGATATAATGCAACCATGTGACGGTACTATGGACTACAACACAATACTCACTACTGTGATGTGTCACTATGATATTCAGAACATTAGTTCAGACTGTTTTTTGTATATCTATCTATTTTCAATGTACTGAATGTTTAAAGGGTATTCAAAGGACTTATAGTTATGACTAAACATGTGGTAAATATTTCATCTTTGTTTATACCGACCAATATACCTTATATGTGTTTCTGTCTCTCTCTTACTCACACCATTACATATGTAATAATTTTTCTCATTTAACCCCACACAAATCTTTCCCGCCGAGTGCACGAATAGAAGTACCTATAACTTCAAAAATACTCTTTTTGTGTTATCTACAGAGTTTCATTAGAGACCAATAATTCTAATGTTCATTTAATTGTTCCAGATGAAGGCATTTTACCAATTTCTTTTTACAAGATGCAATCGCAATTTTATCGGCATTAAATTATCGTAATTTATGGGAGTTACAAAAATCTGAATATACATAGAAGTGGACCAATAATGGAAAATTAAAAAGCCAAGAAATAAAAGATAATAAATCGGTTAGTTATATTTTTATAATATTTTATATTATAACATTCCAATGTTTCATTATTGTTTCCAGATTTGAGAATGTGCGTAGTGAAAGTATCGCTTTTTAATTCGAAAACAATGCAATACAACTTGCAACGGCCGGTAGTGAAAAGTATCTAACGTTTTTTTTTTTGTGTTAAATTACGGGATTATCGGGAGTGACTATTATTTGGATGAGGAAGTGCTTCTTCAATGAAGAATTTGAATGCTTTCAACTTAAATACAAACAAATAGGTAAATTGTATTTTTGCAACATAACAAAATTTGCAATAACATTTTAATATTTTTCAGTGAAGTGCATGTGAGTGATGGTTCTGGAATAGCCTGGTGTTATTTTGACGATACAGTAACAGGGTAGCAGAAAATAGGTAATTTTTTTTTTTAGAAAATTCCAAAACCAAGCGAGTGTATCTTTTGAGTTTTTAATTTTTTAAGCAATTTTTTTTACAGGTAGGTCCCGAACGAGATTAGCGAGGATTTTAAGGTATTGTGCAAATTTTTCTTTTTATTGCGTTTTTTTTGCGGACAGTGCAGTGCAGTGAAAATAAGTGACTTTTTATGGTTCTAATTGGTATATACAAGATATAATAATGCAAAAGATAAAAATAGGTAAAGATTTAAAAAAATTATAGTCCTGTATGTGTCAATTTCTATACGACTTTTATGTTGTAGGTTGCTCTTTTACAAGAACTGAAAATTTTCTGGTTTAGTATTTGGTATCGCATTTAAGAGCTCGGTCAATGAAAAATTAAAACAGCTTTAGCAGATCAACATAAAATAGGTAAGTTATATTTTTGAAACATGAAAAGAGTCGGCATTTGGAAATATATTTATCATTTTTCAGTGAAGTGTATGTGGATGATGGTTCCGGATGGCCAGGCGTTTTTATAATGACAAAGAACTATCATTCATTTGACTACGGTAATCAATTTAAAAGTTAATTTTTTTATTATTTATCTAATAGTTTTTTACAATTTTCAGATTAAGGAATCGTACTTCTGATTCTTCATAAAATATCCGTCGTTCGTTTATAATAAAGATGCAATATAACTTGCAATCTTCGGTAGTGAAAAGTAACGTTTTAATTAGTGTTAAATTTCGGGATAATCGGGAGTGTCTATTATCTGGACTAGGAAGTTCTAAAAATTCAATAAAGAATTAAAAATACAGCAATCTATATACAAACAAAAAGGTAACTTATATTTTTGAAACAGAAAAAGAATTCAATTAAAAATTATTTTATATATTTTTCAGTGAAGTGTATGTGAGTGATGGTTTCGGATGGTGAGGCGTTCTTATGACGACACAGTGAGAGGGTAGCAGAAAATAGGTAATTTTTTAAAAAATCCTTTACATCAACCAAATTTATCTCTATATATTTTTAATGTGTTTAGTTACAAATTTTCTCTCTTTTACAGGTAGGTCCCGAACGAGATTAGCGAGGATTTTAAGGTATTGTGCAAAATTTTTTTTGTTGCGTTTTTTTGCGGACAGTGCAGTGTAGTGGAAATAAGTGACGTATTATGGTTTGATTTAAGGATGCAAGAGATGTGAAAAGAAGGTAAATATTATAAAGAAATGGGTGTTTTTATCTCTCTATACGTCTTTTATGTTATAGTTTTCATCATTAAAAGAAGTATCTTGACGGTAGTGTTTAATTTCAGGATTCTCGGTAGTAAATATTATTTGGATGAGTAAGTGCTTCTTTCATGAAGAATTGAATTGCTTTTAACTGAAATACAAACAAATAGGTAAATTTATTTTTGTAACATAAAAAAATTGTAACAGGAAATTAATTTTAACTTTTTTCAGTGAAGTGCATGTGAGTGGTGGTTCCGGATGGACAGGCGTTCTTATGACGACAATGTGAGAGGTTGGCAGAAAATGGTAATATTTAAAAAAATTATAGTCCTGCATGTGTTAATCTGTATACGACTTTTATGTTGTAGGTTGCCTTGTTACAAGAACTGATGGTGAAGCGAAGTGGAAATAAGTGAGGTGTTAAATTTTGGTTTGGTCTTTTCGTGACAAAAAAATGTAAGACATAAGAAAATTAGGTAAATATTTTAACAAATTTGGCCTGTATGTCATTATCTTTATATGTCTTTTATGTTGTAGTTTTGTTGGAGATTTTGGACCAGAGAGAAAATTTTCCGAATGTTATCGACAATGTTGTAAGTTGAGGATACTTTAATGGTGAAAATGATGATCACAATTGAGACTACAGAATGTTTTTTATTCTGATTCACTATAATTCATTGGAAAAGGTACATTTGACTACGGTAATCAATTTTAAATTAAATTTATTGTTTTATCTATCTAAAAGTTTTTGACAATTTTCAGATTAAGGATTCGTACTTCTAGTTCTTCATAAAATATCGTGCGTTCGTTTATAACAAAATGCAATACAACTTGCATTCGTCGGTAGTGAAAAGTAACGTTTTAGTTAGTGTTAAATTTCGGGATAATCGGAAGTGTTTATTATCTGGACATGGAAATTGTAATTAAGAGATAAAGAGGCAGCAACTGAAACACAAAAAAAATGTAAGTTATATTTTTTGACACAGAAAAAGAATTCAATTGAAAATGATTTTTTATATTTTTCAGTGAAGTGCATGTGAGTGATGGTTTCGGATGGTCAGGAGTTTTTATGACGACAAAGTGAGAGAGTAGCAGTAAATAGGTAATTTTTTACAAAATCCCTTACTTCAATCAAATTTATCTTTATATGTTTTTAATGTGTTTAGTTACGAATTTTCTCTCTTTTACAGGTAGGTCCCGAACGAGATTAGCGAGGATTTTAAGGTATTGTGCAAATTTTTCTTTTTGTTGCGTTTTTTGCGGACAGTGCAGTGCAGTGGAAATAAGTCACGTGTTATGGTCTGATTTGAGGGTTCCAAGACACCAAAATACAAGAGATGTGAAAAGAAGTTAAATATTAAAAAAGAATTAGCCCCGTGTGTGTTTACCTCTCTATACGTCTTTTATGTTATAGGTTTTATCATTAAAAGAAGTAACTATCTGGAACTATCCTGGATGTTGTGTTTAATTTTGGGATTCTCGGGAGTGACTATTAGGTATTTGGATGAGCAACTGCTTCTTTCATGAAGAATTGAAATGCTTTCAACTGAAATACAAACAAATAGGTAAATTTATTTTTGTAACATAAAAAACTGCAATAGGTAATGAATTTTAACTTTTTTCAGTGAAGTGCATGAGACTGATGGTTCCGGATGGTCAGGCGTTCTTATGACGACAATGTGAGATGGTAGCAGAAAATATATAATATTTAAAAAAAATTATAGTCCTGCATGTGTTAATCTGTATACGACTTTTATGTTGGTTACAAGAACTGAAAATTTTTGATTTAGTATTTGGTATTTCGGGAGTGACTATTATATGGTTGAGGAAGTGCTTCTTTAATGAAGAATTTCAATGCTTTCAACAGAAAAACAAAGAAACCGGTAAGTTATATTTTTGTAATATGAAGTGATTCTGAAAATGTATGTTTATATTTTTCAGTGAAGTGTATGTGTATGGTTCTGAATGGTGAGGCCTTCTTCTGACGACACAGTGAGAGGGTAGCAGAAAATAGGTAATTTTTTAGAAAACCTTCTCCTTAAAGAATATCTTACGTAACAAATTTTCTCTTTTTTACAGGTAGGTCCCGAACGAGATTAGTCAGGATATTAAGGTATTGTGCCAGTTCTTTAATTTTCTTGTTGCGCTTTTTTTGCGGACAGTGCAGTGCAGTGGAAATAAGTGATGTGTTATGGTTTCATTTGGTATCTCCAAGATATCATAATGAAAAAGATACAAATAGGTAAGTATTTTAAAAAAATTAGTATGTGTTAATTTCTATACGACTTTTCTGTTTTAGGTTGCATTATTAAAAGAACTAAAAATCTTTTGGTTTGGTATTTGGTATTGCATTTTTCTAATATTTTTTTTAAACATGAAAAGCCAGCAAATAAACAATAAACAAATAGGTAGGTTGTATTTGTTAATAATTTTCTAAAATTTTATCATTAATAAACGTAATTTTATGTTTTTTAGTTCAATGGAAATGTCTACCTAAGGGTTCTGGAACAATTTAGTGTTTTTATGTAGACGCCAATCCAACCAACTTTATCTTTATATGTTTGGTAGGTAATAAATAGTCAAATTATAAAAAAATGTTTATTAATCTTTTTCTAGAATTGTAGATGACTGACTTTCTGGAACTTAAGGAAAATTGTTGTTGTTTTGTTAAGAGATGGCATGAATCAGGTGCAATGAACAGAAATGACGTGTT
Source organism: Altica lythri (assembly GCA_964028335.1). NCBI lineage: Eukaryota > Metazoa > Arthropoda > Insecta > Coleoptera > Chrysomelidae > Altica > Altica lythri. Next base: position 7,947,785 of record OZ034808.1, on the reverse strand, counting down.
ATAGTCTGATTTGATGGTTCCATGACACCAAAATGCAAGAGATGAGAAAAGAAGGTAAATATTTTTAAAAATTTGGCCTTTGTGTGTGTTAATCTCTCTTTACGTCTTTTATGTTGTAGGTTCCATCATTAAAAAAAGTTATCTCGAACTTTCCTGGGTTAATGGTTAATAACGTTATTTTTTACTATACGAATCAAATATCCATTTCGCTAAAAAATCTCGCTAGTGTGTTTCCGATAACATTGCAATACAACTTGCAACGGCCGGTAGTGAAAAAGTAACGTTTTTGTTAGTGTTTAATTTCGGGATAATCGGGAGTGGATGAGGAAGTGCTTTTTCAATGAAGAATTTTAATGCTTTCAGCAGAAAAACAAACAAAAAGGTAAGTTATATTTTTGCAATATAAAGAGTGTCCGAAAATGTATGTTTATATTTTTTAGTGAAGTGCATGTGAATAATGGTGAGGATTGTGAGGATGGTGAGGCGTTCTTATGACGACACAGAGAGAGGGTAGCAGAAAATAGGTAATTTTTTTAAAAACCTTTATCCTTTAACGGAACCTAACTTTCTTTGTTTTTAATATCTTAAATTACAAATTTTCCCTCATTTACAGGTAGGTTCCGAACGAGATTAGCGAGGATTTAAAGGTATTGTGCCAATTCTTTAATTTTTTTTATTGCGTTTTTTTGCGGACAGTGAAGTGAAAATAAGTGACGTGCTACGGTCTGATTTGAGGGTTCCAAGGCAGCAAAAATGCAAGAGATGTAAAAAGAAGGTAAATATTAAAAAAGAATTAGCCCTTATTATTGTCTAGCTACTTTTGGGATAAGTTGAGAAATGTTATTTCCGGGTTGAGGAAATTTTTTAATAGTGAAGATGATGATGACCAGAAAGACTAAAGAATATCTTTTTTTCTGATTCACTATAAGTCATTGGGGAATATTATTTAAAAATTTAAAGTTTTATTATTAATTCGTATTATGTTACAGAAGCATCTACCTGACCAGCGAACTTTCTTTTTCATAATTTTTAATTGTATGTTACTAACAATTCTTTACATTTTACAGATTAAGAAATCTTACTTCTAGTTATTCATAATATATTGAGCGATCGTTTGTCATAAAATTAAGAAATAAAGAGGAAGCAACTGAAACACAAACAAAGGTACGTTATATTTTTTGAAACAGAGAAAGAATTCAATTAATTTTTTTTTCAGTGAAGTGCATGCGAATGATGGTTACGGATGGCCAAGAATTTTTATGAGTGAGGTAATAAATTTTGGTTTGGTCGTTTCGTGACAAGAAAATGTAAGACATGAGAAAATTAGGTAAATATTTTAACAAATTTGCTCTGTATGTCATTATCTTTATGTTGTAGGTTTGTTGGAGATTTTGGACCAGAGAGCAAATTACCAGAGGTTATTGCCAATGTTGTAAGTTGGGGGATACCTTAATGGTCGAATTGATGATCACAAATGGGACTACAGAATGTCTTTTATTCTGATTCACTATAATTCATTGCGAAAGGATAAAGTTGACTACGGTAATTAATTTTAAAGTTATTTTTTTTTTTAATATTTATCTAACAGTTTTTTACAATTTCCAGATTAAGGAATCGTACTTTTAGTTCTTCATAAAATATCGCGCCTTCGTTTATAGCAAAATGCAATACAACTTGCAATCGGTAGTGAAAAGCAACGTTTTAGTTAGTGTTAAATTTCGGGATACACGGGAGTGCCTATTATCTGGAGAAGAAAGTTCCAAAAATTAAATAAACAATTAAAAAGACTGCAACCAATATACAAACAAAAAGGTAAGTTAATTTTTTGAAACATAAAAAAATAGCTCAATTGGAAATGATTTTTTATATTTTTCAGTGCAGTGAATGTGAGTGATGGTTTCGGATGGCCAGGAGTTTTTATGATGACAAAGTGAGAGGGTAGCAGAAAATAGGTAATTTTTTACAAAATCCTTTACTTCAACCAAATTTATCTTTATATGTTTTTAATGTGTTTAGTTACAAATTTTCTCTCTTTTACAGGTAGGTCCCGAACGAGATTAGCGAGGATTTAAAGGTATTGTGCCAATTCTTTAATTTTTTTATTGCGTTTTTTTGCGGACAGTGAAGTAAAGTGAAAATAAGTGACGTGCTATGGTCAGATTTGAGGTTTCCAAGGCACCAAAAATGCAAGAGATGTAAAAAGAAGGTAAATATTAAAAAAGAATTAGCCCTGTGTGTGTTTACCTCTCTATACGTCTTCTATGTTGTAGGTTTCAGCATTAAAAGAAGTAACTATCTGGGACTATCCTGACTGTAGTGTTTAATTTCGAGATTTTTGGGAGTGACTATTATTTGGGTGAGAAAGAACTTCTTCCATGAAGAATTGAAATGCTTTCAACTAAAATTCAAACAAATAGGTAAATTTATTTTTGTAACATAAAAAAATTGCAATAGGTAATGAATTTTAACTTTTTTCAGTGAAGTGCATGAGAGTGATAGTTCCGAATGATCAGGCGTTCTTATGACGACAATGTGAGAGGGTAGCAGAAAAAAGGTAATATTTTAAAAAATTATAGTCCTGCATGTGTTAATCTGTATACGACTTTTATGTTGTAGGTTGCTTCGTTACAAGAACTGAAAATTTTCTGGTTTAGTATTTGGTATTTCTGGAGTGACTATTATACGGATGAGGAAGTGCTTCTTTAATGAAGAATTTCAATGCTTTCAACAGAAAAACAAACAAATAGGTAAGTTATATTTTTGTAATATGAAGTGATTCCGAAAATGTATGTTTATATTTTTCAGTGAAGTGCATGTGAATAATGGTTTTGGATGGTAAGGCGTTCTTATGACGAAACAGTGAGAGGGTAGCAGAAAATAGGTAATTTTTTCGAAAACCTTTTTTCTTTAACGGAACCTATCTTTATTTTGTTTTTAATATCTTTAGTAACAATTTTTCTCTCTTTTACAGGTAGGTTCCGAACGAGATTAGCAAGGATTTTAAGGTATTGTGAAAATTCTTTAATTTTTTTATTGCGCTTTTTTGCGGATAGTGAAGTGAAGTGGAAATAAGTAAGGTGTTAAATTGTGGTTTGGTTTTTTCGTGAGAAGAAAATGTGAGACATGAGAAAATTAGATAAATATTTTAACAAATTTTGCCTGCAGGTCAATATCTCTATGTCTTTTATGTTGTAGTTTTGTTGAAGATTTTGGACGAGAGAGCAAATTTCCTTTTATTCTGATTCACTATAATTCATTGGAAAAGGGTACATTTGACTACGGTAATCAATTTTAAAATTAATTTATTTTATTATTTATCTAACAGTTTTTTACAATTTTTAGATTAAGGAATCGTACTTCTAGTTCTTCATAAAATATCGTGCGTTCGTTTATAACAAAATGCAATACCTACAACTTGCATTCATCGGTAGTGAAAAGTAACGTTAGTAGTGTTAAACTTCGGGATAAACGGGACTGTCTATTATATGGGCTAGAAAGTTCTAAGAATTCAATAAGGAATTAAGAAGACTGCAACCAACATACAAACAAAAAGGTAAGTTATATTTTTTGAAACAGAGAAAGAATTCAATTGAAAATGATTTATTTTTTATTTTTTAGTGAAGTGCATGTGAGTGATGGTTCCGGATAGTCAGGTGTTCTTATGACGACAATGTGAGAGGGTAGCAGTAAATAGGTAATTTTTAGACAACCCTTTACTTTAACTAAATTTATCTTTATATATTTTTAATATGTTTAGTAGTATCGAATTATTTATCTTTTATAGGTAGGTCCCGAACGAGATTAGCTAGGATTTTAAGGTATTGTGCGAATTCTTTATTATTTTATGCGCTTTTTTTGCGGACAGTGCAGTGGAAATAAGTGTTGTGTTTTGGTTTCATTTGGTATCTCCAAGATATCATAATGGAAAAGATAAAAATAGGTAAGTATTTTAAAAAAATTAGTCCTGTATGTGTTAATTTCTATGCAACGTTTATGTTGTAGGTTGATTCATTACAAGAACTGAAAATCTTCTGGTTTGGTATTTGGTATTTTGTTAATATTTTTTTTTAACATGAAAAGCCAGCAAATAAACAATAAACAAATAGGTAGGTTGTATTTGTTGATAATTTTCTAAAATTTTATTATTAATAAACGTATTTTTATGTTTTTTAGTTCAATGGAAATGTCTACCTAAGTGTTCTGGAACAATTTAGTGTTTTTATGTAGACACAAATCCAACCAACGTTATCTTTATATGTTTGGTAGGTAATAAATAGTCAAATTTTAAAAAAATGTTTATTAATCTTTTTTCTAGAATTGTAGATGACTGACATTCTGGAACTTAAGGAAAATTGTTGTTGTTTTGTTAAGAGATAAAATGGTTCAGGTGCAATTAACAGAAGTGACATGTTATAGTCTGATTTGATGGTTCCATGACACCAAAATGCAAGAGATGAGAAAAAAAGGTAAATATTTTTAAAAATTTGCCCTTTGTGTGTGTTAATCTCTCTTTACGTCTTTTATGTTGTAGGTTTCATCATTAAAAAAGTTATCTCGAACTTTCCTAGGTTAATGGTTAATACCGTTATTTTTTACTATACGAATCAAATATCCATTTCGCTAAAAAATCTCGCTAGTGTGTTTCTGATGACATTGCAATACAACTTGCAACGGCCGGTAGTGAAAAATTAACGTTTTTGTTAGTGTTTAATTTCGGGATTTTTGGGAGTGACTATTATTTGGATAAGGAAGTGCTTCTTCAATGAAGAATTTCAATACTTTCAGTTGAAAAACAAAAAAAATAGGTAAGTTTTATTTTTGCAATATGACGAGAGTCCGAAAATGTATGTTCATATTTTTCAGTGAAGTGAATGTAAATAATGGTTCCGGATGGTGAGGCGTTCTTATGACGACACAGTGAGAGGGTAGCAGAAAATAGGTAATTTTTCGAAAACCTTTTTTCGTCAACGGAACCTAACTTTCTTTGTTTTTAATATCTTAAGTTACAAATTTTCTCTCTTTTACAGGTAGGTCCCGAACGAGATTAGCAAGGATTTTAAGGTATTGTGCCAATTCATTATTTTTTTATTGCGTTTTTTTGCGGATAGTGAAGTAAAAAGAAATAAGTGAGGTGTTAAATTTTGATTTTGTCTTTTCGTCAAAAGAAAATGTAAGACATGAGAAAATTAGGTAAATATTTTAACAAATTTTGCCTGCAGGTCAATATCTCTATGTCTTTTATGTTGTAGTTTTGTTGGAGATTTTGGACCAGAGAGCAAATTTCCAGATGTCATCGCCAATGTTTTAAGTTGGGGGATACTTTAATAGTGAAAATGTCTTATATTCTGATTCACTATAATTCATTGGAAAAGGGTACATTTGACTACGGTAATCAATTTTAAAATTAATTTATTTTATTATCTATCTAACAGTTTTTTACAATTTTCAGATTAAGGAATCGTACTTCTAGTTCTTCATAAAATATCGTGCGTTCGTTTATAACAAAATGCAATACAACTTGCATTCGTCGGTAGTGAAAAGTAACTTTAGTTAGTGTTAAACTTCGGGATAAACGGGAGTGTCTATTATATGGGCTAGGAATTTCTAAGAATTCAATAAGGAATTAAAAAGACTGCAACCAATATACAAACAAAAAGGTAAGTTATTTTTTTTGAAACAGCGAAAGATTTCAATTAAAAATGATTTATGTTTTATTTTTTAGTTAAGTGCATGTGAGTGATGGTTTCGGGTAGTCAGGTGTTCTTATGACGACAATGTGAGAAGGTAGCAGTAAATAGGTAATTTTTAGACAACCCTTTACTTTAACTAAATTTATCTTTATATGTTTTTAATATGTTTAGTAGTATCGAATTATTTATCTTTTATAGGTAGGTCCCGAACGAGATTAGCCAGGATTTTAAGGTATTGTGCCAATTCTTTATTATTTTATGCGCTTTTTTTGCGGACAGTGCAGTGGAAATAAGTGTTGTGTTTTGGTTTCATTTGGTATCTCCAAGATATCATAATGGAAAAGATAAAAATAGGTAAGTATTTTAAAAAAATTAGTCCTGTATGTGTTAATTTCTATGCAACGTTTATGTTGTAGGTTGATTCATTACAAGAACTGAAAATCTTCTGGTTTGGTATTTGGTATTTTTTTAATATTTTTTTTTAACATGAAAAGCCAGCAAATAAACAATAAACAAATACGTAGGTTGTATTTGTTAATATCTTTCTAAAATTTTATCATTAATAAACGTATTTTTTATGTTTTTTAGTTCAATGGAAATGTGTAAGGGTTCTAGATCAATTTAGTGTTTTTATGTAGACGCAAATCCAACCAACTTTATCGTTATATGTTAGGTTTGGTAGGTAAGAAATGGGAAAATTTAAAAAAAATGTCCATTAATCTTTTTTCTAGAATTGCAGATGATTGTCTTTTTGGAGCTTTAGGAGAATTGCTGTTGTTTTGTTAAGAGATGGCATGGATCAGGTGCAATGAACAGAAGTGGCGTGTTATAGTTTGATTTGATGGTTCCATGACATCAAAATGCAAGAGATTAAAAAAGAAGGAAAGTATTTTAAAAAATTTTGCTCTGTGTGTGTTTTAATCTCTCCATACGTCTTTTATGTTGTAGGTTTCATCATTAAAAAAAGTTATCCATTTCGCTAAAGAATCTCGCTAGTTTGTTTCCGATAACATTGCAATACAACTTGCAACGCCAGTAGTGAAAAAGTAACGTTTTTGTTAGTGTTTAATTTCGGGATAATCAGGAGTGGATGAGGAAGTGCTTTTTTAATGAAGAATTATAATACTTTCAGAAAAAAAAACAAACAAATAGGTAAGTTATATTTTATTAATATAAAGAGTTTCCGAAAATGTATGTTTATATTTTTCTGTGAAGTGCATGTGAATAATGGTGAGGATTGTGAGGATGGTGAGGCGTTCTTATGACGACACAGAGAGAGGGTAGCAGAAAATAGGTAACTAATTTTTTTGAAAACCTTTTTCCTTTAACGGAACCTAATTTTCTCTCTTTTACAGGTAGGTCCCGAACGAGATTAGCAAGGATTTTAAGGTATTGTGCCAATTCATTAATTTTTTTTATTGCGTTTTTTTGCGGATAGTGAAGTGAAATGGAAATAAGTGAGGTGTTAAATTTTGGTTTTGTCTTTTCGTCAAGAGAAAATGTAAGACATGAGAAAATTAGGTAAATATTTTAACAAATTTGGCCTGTAGGTCATTATCTCTATATGTCTTTTATGTTGTAGGTTTGTTGGAGATTTTGGACCAGAGAGCAAATTTCCAGATGTTATCGCCAATGTTGTAAGTTGGGGGATATTTTAATAGTGAAAATGATGATCACAATAAGACTACAGAATGTCTTTTATTCTGATTCACTATGGATACATTTGACTACGGTAATTATTTTTAAAGTTAATTTTTTTTATTCTATCTAAAAGTTTTTTACAATTTCCAGATTAAGGAATCGTACTTTTAGTTCTTCATAAAATATCGCGCGTTCGTTTATAGCAAAATGCAATACAACTTGCATTCGTCGGTAGTGAAAGGTAACGTTTTAGTTAGTGTTAAATTTCGGGATAAACGGGAGTGTCTATTATCTGGAGAAGGAAGTTCTAAAAATTCAATAAGGAATTAAAAAGACTGCAACCAATATACAAACAAAAAGGTAAGTTAATTTTTGAAACAGAAAAATAGCTCAATAGGGATGTGGACTGTACTCAAATAAGTATATAATTTTACCACGAAAAGTTAGTTTTTATAATAAAAATAATAAAAAACACAATATTTTCTTCCTTAAACAAGGGATTAATTTTTTATTTAATAAAATGTAATTAAATATTTCACTCTCAAGTCACGTGACAATGAACACCAATTAAAATGTGTGACGTCACTTGTTGCCAAACAAGAATTTTCGCTGTCAAGTAATATGGTGTCTGTTGATATTTGGATAATATTATTACTGTGATTCCCGTGAAATTTCTTCGAAATTTGAACAATTTTTTTTGGAATAAATTTTTAAAGGTTTTCCCATAATGGAAACTGGGTATATTAAGGCAGATAGTTCAAATTTGCCAAGAATTGATTGCGTTACGGTGGCTTATTTCTTCGCAACAAAAAGTAACTTCTGCTCTGCTGAATTTAGAAATGTGAAGACCTCCATGTAAGTAATATAAGTACTCATGATACATTATAATAGTAATCGTAGGTATTTATAAACTCGAAAAGTTAAATTGAATATAATTAAATAAAATAATATGATTTTGAGGTTATATTTTATCTTTTTAACAAATTGTTTCATTTCGTTTTACTCCTCGAGGAAGTCATATGGAGACGATGCTGAGGGATATGTCCAACTTCATCGAGATCCAAAATTGTGCACAGTTAAGTGCAAAATTTGCCCGGAACATAAAGTGCTGGATTCCGACGGGCTAGTTGAAGCTAAATTTTCCGCTTCGTTTTTGTACGTGGAACTTAAATAAATAGTTTTTCAGTTGTTTTAATAGTATTACTTTCACACTGCGGCACCACACAACATTTATAAAATGTAGAATCCATCTTATTACCACAAAACTACGAGATAACTTTCTATTACATACAACTTCGACCATGTTTAGGAACAAGTGACGTCACAGCGGGCGTTTTACAGGTATTCACGTTTTGGCGTGAAATTTGAAATGGAATTTTAAATAACTTATTTTAAAGGTATTAGTTGTATTAAAAAAATAATAATAAATAGTTTGGGCTATATTTGGTACTTATGCATGGTTTTAAACACTTTCCGAAAAATAGTCCACATCCCTATTAGAAACGATTTTTTATATTTTTCAGTGCAGTGCATGTGAGTGATGGTTTCGGATGGTCAGGAGTTTTTATGACGACAAAGTGAAAGGGTAGCAGTAAATAGGTAATTTTTTACAAAATCCTTTACTTCAACCAAATTAATCTTTATATGTTTTTAATGTGTTTAGTTACAAATTTTCTCTCTTTTACAGGTAGGTCCCGAACGAGATTAGCGAGGATTTAAAGGTATTGTGCCAATTCTTTAGTTTTTTTATTGCGCTTTTTTGCGGATAGTGAAGTGAGGTGTTAAATTGTGGTTTGGTTTTTTTGTGACAAGAAAATATGAGACATGAGAAAATTAGGTAAATATTTTAACAAATTTTGCCTGCAGGTCAATATCTCTATGTCTTTTATGTTGTAGTTTTGTTGGAGATTTTGGACCAGAGAGCAAATTTCCAGATGTCATCGCCAATGTTTTAAGTTGGGGGATACTTTAATAGTGAAAATGTCTTATATTCTGATTCACTATAATTCATTGGAAAAGGATACATTTGACTACGGTAATCAATTTTAAAATTAATTTATTTTATTATCTTAACAGTTTTTTACAATTTTCAGATTAAGGAATCGTACTTCTAGTTCTTCATAAAATATCGTGCGTTCGTTTATAACAAAATGCAATACAACTTGCATTCGTCGGTAGTGAAAAGTAACGTTAGTTAGTGTTAAACTTCGGGATAAACGGGACTGTCTATTACATGGGCTAGTATTTTCTAAGATTTCAATAAGGAATTAAAAAGACTGCAACCAATATACAAACAAAAAGGTAAGTTATATTTTTTGAAACAGAGAAAGATTTCAATTAAAAATGATTTATTTTTTATTTTTTAGTTAAGTGCATGTGAGTGATGGTTTCGGGTAGTCAGGTGTTCTTATGACGACAATGTGAGAGGGTAGCAGTAAATAGGTAATTTTTAGACAACCCTTTACTTTAACTAAATTTATCTTTATATATTTTTAATATGTTTAGTAGTATCGAATTATTTATCTTTTACAGGTAGGTCCCGAACGAGATTAGCTAGGATTTTAAGGTATTGTGCCAATTCTTTATTATTTTATGCGCTTTTTTTGCGGACAATGCAGCGGAAATAAGTGAGGTGTTATGGTTTCATTTGGTATCTCCAAGATATCATAATGGAAAAGAAAAAAAAAAGGTAAATATTTTTAAAAAATTAGTCCTGTATGTGTTAATTTCTATGCGACGCGACGTTTATGTTGTAGGTTGCTTCGTTACAAGAACTGAAAATCTTCTGGTTTGGTATTTGGTATTGCACTTTTTTAATATTTTCTTTTTAAACATGAAAAGTCAGCAAATAAACAAATAGGTAGGTTGTATTTGTTAATATCTTTCTAAAATTTTATCAATAATAAACGTATTTTTTATGTTTTTTAGTTCAATGGAAATGTGTAATGGTTCTGGGACAATTTAGTGTTTCTATGTAGACACAAATCCAACCAACTTTATTTTTATATGTTTAGTAGGTAATAAATAGGCAAATTTTAGAAAAATGTTTATTAATCTTTTTTCTAGAATTGCAGATGACTCTCTTTCTGAAACTTAAGGAAAATTGCTGTTGTTTGGTTAAGAGATGGCACGGATCACATGCAATGAACAGAAGTAACATGTTATAGGTAGTCTAATTGTATGGTTCCATAACACCAAAATGCAAGAGATGAGAAAAGAAGGTAAATAATTTTAAAAATCTGTGTGTGTGTGTGTGTGTGTGTGTGTTAATCTCTCTATACGTCTTTTATGTTGCAGGTTTCATCATTAAAAAAAAGTTATCTGGAACTTTCCTGGGTTAATGATTGATAACATCCGTTTCGCTAAAAAATCTTGCTAGTGTGTTTCCGATAACATTGCAATACAACTTGCAACGGTCGCTAGTGAAAATTTAACGTTTTTGTTACTGTTTATTTTCGTGATAATCGGGAGTGATTGTTATTTCGATGACGAAGTGCTTCCTCAATGAAGAATTTCAAAGCTTTCAACAGAAAAACAAACAAAAAGGTAAGTTATATTTTTGCAATATGAAGAGTGTCCGAAAATGTATCTTTATATTTTTCAGTGAAGTGCAAGTGAGTGATGGTTTCGGATGATGAGGCGTTCTTATGACGACACAGTGAGAGGGTAGCAGAAAATAGGTAAACCTTTGTTTCTTCAATGGAACCCATCTTTATTTGTTTTTAAAATCTTAAGTCACACATTTTCTCTCTTTTACAGGTAGGTCCCGAACGAGATTAGCCAGGATTTTAAGGTATTGTGCCAATTCTTTAATTTTTTTATTGCGCTCTTTTGCGGATAGTGAAGGGCAGTGGAAATAAGTGATGTGTTATGGTTTGATTTGCTATCTCCAAGATATTATAATGCAAAAGATAAAAATAGGTAAATATTTTTAAAAAATTAGTCCTGTATGTGTTAATTTCTAAGCGACGTTTATGTTGTAGGTTGCTACGTTACAAGAACTGAAAATCTTCTGGTTTGGTATTTGGTACCTATTACACTTTTCTAATAATTTTCTTTTTAAACATAAAAAGTCAGCAAATAAACCAATAGGTAGGTTGTATTTGTTAATATCTTTCTAAAATTTTATCAATAATAAATGTATTTTTTATGTTTCTTAGTTCAATGAAAATGTGTAAGGATTCTGGAACAATTTCGTCTTTTTATGTAGACGCAAATCCAACCAACTTTATCTTTATATGTTTGGTAGGTAATAAATAGACAAATTTAAAAAAAAATGTTTATTAATCTTTTTTCTAGAATTGCAGATGACTGTCTTTCTGTAACTTAAGGAAAATTGCTGTTGTTTGGTTAAGAGATGGCACGGATCACGTGCAATGAACATAAGTAACATGTTATAGTCTAATTGTATGGTTCCATCACACCAAAATGCAAGAGATGAGAAAAGAAGGTAAATAATTTTAAAAAAATTGCCCTGTGTGTGAGTTAATCTCTCTATACGTCTTTTATGTTGCAGTATCTGGAACTTTCCTGGGTTAATGGTTAATAACGTTAGTTTTTACTATACGAATCAAATATGCATTTCGCTAAAAAATCTCGCTAGTGTGTTTCCGATAACATTGCAATACAACTTGCGACGGCCGGTAGTGAAAAAGTAACGTTTTTGTTAGTGTTTAATTTCGGGATTATCCGGAGTGACTATTATTTGGATGAGGAAGTGCTTCTTCAATGAAGAATTTCAATACTTTCAGCTGAAAAACAAAAAAAATAGGTAAGTTATATTTTTGCAATATGACGAGAGTCCGAAAATGTATGTTCATATTTTTCAGTGAAGTGAATTTGAATAATGGTTCCGGATGGTGAGGCGTTCTTATGACGACACAGTGAGAGGGTAGCAGAAAATAGGTAATTTTTCGAAAAGCTTTTTTCGTCAACGGAACCTAACTTTCTTTGTTTTTAATATCTTAAGTTACAAATTTTCTCTCTTTTACAGGTAGGTCCCGAACGAGATTAGCAAGGATTTTAAGGTATTGTGCCAATTCATTAATTTTTTTTATTGCGTTTTTTTGCGGATAGTGAAGTGAAATGGAAATAAGTGAGGTGTTAAATTTTGGTTTTGTCTTTTCGTCAAAAGAAAATGTAAGACATGAGAAAATTAGGTAAATATTTTAACAAATCTGGCCTGTAGGTCATTATCTCTATATGTCTTTTATGTTGTAGGTTTGTTGGAGATTTTGGACCAGAGAGCAAATTTCCAGATGTTATCGCCAATGTTGTAAGTTGGGGGATATTTTAATAGTGAAAATGATGATCACAATAAGACTTCGGAATGTCTTTTATTCTGATTCACTATGGATACATTTGACTACGGTAATTATTTTTAAAATTAATTTTTTTTATTCTATCTAAAAGTTTTTTAAAACTTCCAGATTAAGAAATCGTACTTTTAGTTCTTCATAAAATATCGCGCGTTCGTTTATAGCAAAATGCAATACAACTTGCATTCGTCGGTAGTGAAAGGTAACGTTTTAGTTAGTGTTAAATTTCGGGATAAACGGGAGTGTCTATTATCTGGAGAAGGAAGTTCTAAAAATTCAATAAGGAATTAAAAAGACTGCAACCAATATACAAACAAAAAGGTAAGTTAATTTTTTGAAACATAGAAAAATAGCTCAATTGGAAACGATTTTTTATATTTTTCAGTGCAGTGCATGTGAGTGATGGTTTCGAATGGTCAGGAGTTTATGACGACAAAGTGAAAGGGTAGCAGTAAATAGGTAATTTTTTACAAAATCCTTTACTTCAACCAAATTAATCTTTATATGTTTTTAATGTGTTTAGTTACAAATTTTCTCTCTTTTACAGGTAGGTCCCGAACGAGATTAGCGAGGATTTAAAGGTATTGTGCCAATTCTTTAATTTTTTTATTGCGCTTTTTTGCGGTTAGTGAAATGAGGTGTTAAATTGTGGTTTGTTTTTTTTTGTGACAAGAAAATATGAGACATGAGAAAATTAGGTAAATATTTTAACAAATTTTGCCTGCAGGTCAATATCTCTACGTCGTTTATGTTGTAGATTTGTTGGAGATTTTGGACCAGAGAGCAAATTTCCAGATGTCATCGCCAATGTTTTAAGTTGGGGGATACTAATAGTGAAAATGTCTTATATTCTGATTCACTATAATTCATTGGAAAAGGGTACATTTGACTACGGTAATCAATTTTAAAATTAATTTATTTTATTATCTATCTAACAGTTTTTTACAATTTTCAGATTAAGGAATCGTACTTCTAGTTCTTTATAAAATATCGTGCGTTCGTTTATAACAAAATGCAATACAACTTGCATTCGTCGGTAGTGAAAAGTAACTTTAGTTAGTGTTAAACTTCGGGATAAACGGGAGTGTCTTTTATATGGGCTAGGAAGTTCTAAGAATTCAATAAGGAATTAAGAAGACTGCAACCAATATACAAACAAAAAGGTAAGTTATTTTTTTTGAAACAGAGAAAGATTTCAATTAAAAATGATTTATGTTTTATTTTTTAGTTAAGTGCATGTGAGTGATGGTTTCGGGTAGCCAGGTGTTTTTATGACGACAATGTGAGAAGGTAGCAGTAAATAGGTAATTTTTAGACAACCCTTTACTTTAACTAAATTTATCTTTATATGTTTTTAATATGTTTAGTAGTAACGAATTATTTATCTTTTATAGGTAGGTCCCGAACGAGATTAGCTAGGATTTTAAGGTATTGTGCCAAGTCTTTATTAAGTATTTTATGCGCTTTTTTTGCGGACAATGCAGCGGAAATAAGTGATGTGTTATGGTTTCATTTGGTATCTCCAAGATATCATAATGGAAAAGAAAAAAAAAGGTAAATATTTTTAAAAAATTAGTCCTGTATGCGTTAATTTTTATGCGACGCGACGTTTATGTTGTAGGTTGCTTGGTAACAAGAACTAAAAATCTTCTGGTTTGGTTTTCATTGTAAACATGAAAAGTCAGCAAATAAACAAATAGGTATGTTGTATTTGATAATATCTTTCTAAAATTAAATCAATAATAAACTTTTTTTTCTTCTTTTAGTTCAATGGAAATGTGTAAGAATTCTGGAACAATTTAGCGTTTTTATGTAGACGCAAATCCAACCAAATTTATCTTTATATGTTTAAATGGTTGATGTATTCATGGCAGTAGGTAATAAATAGGCAACTTTTATTTAAAAAATGTTTATTAATCTTTTTTCTAGAATTTAGATGACTGACTTTCTGGAACTTAAGGAAAATTGTTGTTGTTTTGTTAAGAGATGGCATGAATCAGGTGCAATGAACAGAAATGACGTGTTATAGTCTGATTTGATGGTTCCATGACACCAAAATGCAAGAGATGAGAAAAGAAGGTAAATATTTTTAAAAATTTGCCCTTTGTGTGTGTTAATCTCTCTTTACGTCTTTTATGTTGTAGGTTCCATCATTAAAAAAAGTTATCTCGAACTTTCCTGGGTTAATGGTTAATAACGTTATTTTTTACTATACGAATCAAATATCCATTTCGCTAAAAAATCTCGCTAGTGTGTTTCCGATAACATTGCAATACAACTTGCAACGGCCGGTAGTGAAAAAGTAACGTTTTTGTTAGTGTTTAATTTAGGGATAATCGGGAGTGGATGAGGAAGTGCTTTTTCAATAAAAAATTTTAATGCTTTCATCAGAAAAACAAACAAATAGGTAAGTTATATTTTTGCAATATGACGAGAGTCCGAAAATGTATGTTTACATTTTTCAGTGAAGTGCATGTGAATAATGGTTTCGGATGGTGATGCGTTCTTATGACGACACAGTGAGAGGGTAGCAGAAAATAGGTAATTTTTCGAAAACCTTTTTCATTCAAGGGAACCTATCTTTATTTTGTTTTTAATATCTTAAGTTACAAATTTTCTTTCTTTTACAGGTAGGTCCCGAACGAGATTAGCAAGGATTTTAAGGTATTGTGCCAATTCTTTAATTTTTTTTATTGCGCTTTTTTTGCGGATAGTGAAAGTGCAGTGGAAATAAGTGAGTTGGTTTCGTGACAAAAAAATGTAAGACATGGGAAAATAAGGTAAATATTTTAACAAATTTGGCCTGTAGGTCATTATCTCTATATGTCTTTTATGTTGTAGGTTTGTTGGAGATTTTGGACCAGAGAGCAAATTTCCAGATGTTATCGCCAATGTTGTAAGTTGGGGATAGTTTAATAGTGACAATGATGGTCACAATTGAGTCTACAGAATGTATTTTATTCTGATTCACTATAATTCATTGGAAAGGGTACATTTGACTATGGTAATCAGTTTTAAAGTTAATTTTTTTTATTATCTATCTAATTGTTACAATTTCCAGGTTAAGGAATCGTACTTCTAGTTCTTCATAAAATATCGTGTGTTCGTTTATAACAAAATGCAATACAACTTGCATTCGTCGGTAGTGAAAAGTAACGTTAGTTAGTGTTAAATTTCGGGATAATCGGGAGTGTCTATTATCTGGACTAGGAAGTTCTAAGAATTCAATAAGGAATTAAAAAGACTGCAACCAATATACAAAAAAAAGGTAAGTTATTTTTTTGAAACATAGAAAAATAGCTCAATTGGAAAGAATTTTTTATATTTTTCAGTGCAGTGCATGTGAGTGATGGTTTTGGATGGTCAGGAGTTTTTATGACGACAAAGTGAGAGGGTAGCAGTAAATAGGTAACTTTTTACAAAATCCTTTACTTCAACCAAATTTATCTTTATATGTTTTTAATGTGTTTAGCTACAAACTTACTCTCATTTACAGGTAGGTCCCGAACGAGATTAGCGAGGATTTAAAGGTATTGTGCCAATTATTTAATTTTTTTTATTGCGTTTTTTTGCGGACTGTGAAGTGAAGTGAAAATAAGTGACGTGCTATGGTCTGATTTGAGGGTTCCAAGGCACCAAAAATGCAAGAGATGTAAAAAGAAGGTAAATATTAAAAAAGAATTAGCCCTGTGTGTGTTTTCCTCTCTATACGTCTTTTATGCTGTAGGTTTCATCATTAAAAAAAGTAACTATCTGGGACTATCCTGGCAGTAGAGTTTAATTTCGGGATTTTTGGGAGTGACTATTATTTGGGTGAGAAAGAACTTATTCCATGAAGAATTAAAATGCTTTCAACTGAAATACAAACAAATAGGTAAATTTATTTTTTTTAAATAAAAAAAATGCAATAGGAAATGAATTTTAACTTTTTTCAGTGAAGTGCATGTAAGTGGTGATGCCGGATGGACAGGCGTTCTTATAACAATGTGAGAGGGTAGCAGAAAATGGGTAATATTTAAAAAAATTATAGTTCTGCATGTGTTTATCTATATACGACTATTATGTTGTAGGTTGCTTTGTTACAAGAACTAAAAAACCCTCTACTTTAGTATTTGGTAATCCATTTTTTTAATCATTATTTTTTTTGAAAACATGTAGAGCCACAACTAAACAATAAACAAATAGGTAAGTTGTATTTGTTAATATCGTTTTAAAATCATTAATAAAGGTACTTTTTATGTTTTTTAGTTTAATGGAAATGTGTAAGGGTTCTGGAACAATTGAGTGTTTCTATGTAGACGCAAATCCAACCAACTTTATCGTTATTTGTTTGGTAGGTAATAAATAGTCAAATTTAAAAAAAAGTTTATTAATCTTTTTTCTAGAATTGTAGATGACTGACTTTCTGAAACTTAAGGAAAATTGTTGTTGTTTTGTTAAGAGATGGAATGGATCAGGTGCAATAAACAGAAGTGACATGTTATAGTCTGATTTGATGGTTCCATGACACCAAAATGCATGAGATGAGAAAAGAAGGTAAATATTTTAAAAAAATTTGCCCTGTGTGTTTGTTAATCTCTCTTGACGTCTTTTATGTTGCAGGTTTCATCATTAAAAAAAGTTATCCATTTCGCTAAAAACTCTCACTACTTTGTTTCCGATAACATTGCAATACAACTTGCAACGGCCGGTAGTGAAAAAGTAACGTATTTGTTAGTACTTAATTTCGGGATAATTGGGAGTGGATGAGAAAGTGCTTTTTCAATGAAAAGCTTTCAACACTAAAACAAACAAATATGTAAGTTATATTTTTGCAATATGAAGAGAGTTCGAAAATGTATATTTATATTTTTCAGTGAAGTGCATGTGAATAATGGTTCCGTATGGTGAGGCGCTCTATTGACGACACGGTGAGAGGGTAGCAGAAAATAGGTAATTTTTTCGAAAACCTTTTTCCTTCCATGGAACTGAACTTTTTTTTTAATATCTTAAGTTACAAATTTTCTCTCTTTTACAGGTAGGTCCCGAACGAGATTAGCGAGGATTTTAAGGTATTGTGCCAATTCTGTATTTTATTTTTTGCGCTTTTTGCGGATAGTAAAGTGCAGTGGAAGTAAGTGAGGTGTTAAATTTTGGTTTGGTATTTCTATGACAAGAAAATGTAAAACATGAGGAAATTAGGTAAATCTTTTAACAAATTTGACCTGTATGTCATTGTCTTTTATGTTGTAGTTTTGTTGTAGATTTTGGACCAAATTTCCAGATGTTATCGCCAATGTTGTAAGTTGGGGAATAGTTTAATAGTGAAAATGATGATCACAATTGAGACTACAGAATGTCTTTCATTCTAATTTACTATAATTCATTGGAAAAGGGTACATTTGACTATGGTAATCAATTTAATATTTTTTATTATCTATCTAATTTTTACAATTTCTAGGTTAAGGAATCGTACTTCTAGTTTTTCATAAAATATCGTGCGTTCGTTTATAACAAAATGCAATACAACTTGCATTCGTCGGTAGTGAAAAGTAACGTTTCGGGATAAACGGGAGTGTCTATTATCTGGATTAGAAAGTTCTAAGAATTAAATAAGGAATTAAAAAGACTGCAACCAATATACAAACAAAAAGGTAGGTAAGTTATATTTTTTGAAACTAAGAAAATTGGAAATGACTTTATATATTTCTTTCAGTGAAGTGCTTGTGAGTGATGGTTTCGGATGGTCAGGCGTTCTTATGACGACAAAGTGAAGGGGTAGCAGAAAATAGGTAATTTTTTAAAAAATCCTTTACTTTAACCAAATTTAACTTTATATGTTTTTAATGTGTTTAGTTACAAATTTTCTCTCTTTTACAGGTACGTCCCGAACGAGATTAGCGAGGATTTTAAGGTATTGTGCAATTTTGTTTTTGTTGCGTTTTTTTTGCGGACGGTGTAGTGGAAATAAGTGACGTGCTATGGTCTGATTTGAGGGTTCCAGGACACCAAAATGCAAGAGATGTGAAAAGAAGGTAAATATTTAAAAAAAAGGGTGTGACAGTCAGTGGGACTGCCGGCAGAAGTTATACTTCTATGCACGCGCTCGGATTCATAAATTGTTATGCGAATGATTTAGCAAAATCATTATATGATATTCGTGTTCAGCGACCTCCAAAACCTCCTAGTACCGAGTACACACTCATTCTGTATCAATTTTGCATAACATTTCCTGGAGACGTGGTCCGTCTTAAGTACCAGGTGTTTCGGACACCATCGCCATTATCATATTCGTATTCAGCGACCCAAAAAACAGCCGAGTTCCACGTGTAATTTTGTACAGAATTTACATAAAACACCAGGAGAAGAGGTAAATACTCTAGGCACCAAGTGCCGCGGAGACTTTCGACATCATGATATTCGAGTTCAGCGACCCCAAAAACCCCGAGTACATAAATTGAATCCATTTGGAATACTTACCGAGTTGTAATTTTTCTATCTGTTCGGAATGCACTTTTCGACTATTCTTAAAAACTCTGTTTATGTAGCCAACAACCTCAAAAGCATAGTGCAGGATATAATGCAACCACGTGACGGTAGTATGGACTACAATACAATACTTATTACTGAATATTATTAATATAAAATACTAAACTTTATATGTTTACTTACGTGACAGAATTATAAAATAATCTGTCAAACACAATGTAATACGTCACTATGATATTCCAAAACATTAGCTCAGACTGTTTTTTGTATATCTATCTCTTTTCAATGTACCTACTGAATGTTTAAACGGTATTTAAAGGACTTATAGTTATGACTAAACATGTGGTAAATATTTCATCTTTGTTTTTAACAAACAATATACCTTATATGTGTTTCTGTCTCTCTCTTACTCACACCGTTACGTATGTAATGATTTTTCCCATTTAACTGTACACAAATCGAGTGCATGAATAGAAGTATAACTTCAAAAAAATTAGCCCTGTGTGTGTTTACCTCTCTATACGCCTTTTATGTTGTAGGTTTCATCATTTAAAGAAGTATCCATCTGGGCGGGCTATAAGGAAATTTTCGACCATGTTGTGTTCAAGTGATTAAATAGTATCTACTTTGGGGTAAGTTGAGAAATGTTATTTCCGGGTTGAGGAAATTTTTTAATAGTGAAGATGATGATGACCAGAAAGACTAAAGAATGTCTTTTTTTCTGATTCACTATAAGTCATTGGGGAATATTATTAAATATTTAAAATTTTATTATTAATTCGTTTTATGTTGCAGGAGTATTTTTATAACAAATATCTATCTGATTAGGTGTATTTCAGAAAAATTTTCTCCAATATAAATCTTATTATCATTTTACAATTACTTATTCAAAAAAGTCTCCGTACATCACATAGTTTTAATAATTTTTTGGACTCCCAAATTTTGAGACTACATCGAAAAATAATACACAAAATTTATGGAAAAATTAATAAAAGAACCAGTTTACAAAGACACATTTGACCAACTGAATATTTCAGGTTCATCTTCAAGTATTTATCTGAAACTTTCCTAGCTTTGTAATTGAAATCGTTTTTTTATTGCTTCTTTTTTTTTCAGCCCAACGAATTAAACAACAGTTTCGTTTAAAAGTATCGCTAGTTTTTTTCAAAAAAATTGCAATACAACTTGCAATCGTCGGTAGTGAACAGTAACGTTTTCGGTAGTGTTAAATTTCGGGATAATCGAGCGTGACCCAAATCCAGATATGGACGTTCGTCTTCAATTAAGAAAAGAAAAGCCAGCAACTAAACACTGAATAAAAAGGTAGGTTTTATTTGTTCAAAATAGTATACAATCTTTATTTAGTATTTAGAAAATATCAGTTTACCACCGTTGGATTTTTAATCTTTAATTAATAACAAATAAAAAAATGAGGAAAAGCACGAATTAGATAATGTAAATAATTAATGATAATGAATTTAGAATTTTTTATTACAATAAGATTAATATGTTACGTAACAAGCAGCAAAAAAACTCAATTTTCATAAACCTTCTACGTGCACTGCTATAATTCTAGAACTTGTTGAGGGACCATCTTGCTCCGGAATTGGAGATATTCTTTCTTCTTCTTCCAGTTCTACAAAAGGACAACAGTCCTCTGAAAACTTCTTATTTAACAATTCTGAAATCCTATCCTCGCAGTTAACACAAAGATCAGTAATCTTTTCGATTTTTAACGTGGCCGATGACGATGGTTGGTAATTTTCATGTTTGTGCTGATTATTACATGCTTGAATTTCTGTAAATCTTAATCTACATTTTTCTGGAGTTATATGTGTAGTTATATCGTCTTCTATCCCTGAAGATTTATCTAAATTGTTTCTTATTTCTGCTTTTGTCGAGTCAAAATCATTTGGTAACATAATTGCTCTATACAGATAATTTTTATCCTCGCCTTGTACAGCTATGAATCTATAATTCTTTGAAGAACAACATTCATCCACTTTTATTTGTCTACAAGTTGTTTTTACTCCGGTACTCGTTGAAGGTTCTGTTTTATTCTGTAAATTCTCCATGATCAATTGACCTCCAATGAATTCTGAAGTTTGTAGTGGTCCTCTTAACTTGGGTTCCAAAGGAATGTTCATGATGTCTTCACAAAATTGGATAAATCGTCGACTTTCATCGATATCATCTGGAGGTAGTGGAACCTCTGGATAAGGTGTAGGTGTGGAACATCTTGGAAGATGGTCTACTCCTGGTATTAATGCAAAGTCTATGGTGATTTCATTTATCTGAAATAATATTCAAAATAAGTTTGGTTGTAGAAATTCATTTTTAAATGTATTTTTCTCCATACTTATATATCTTCTATCTATATAAACAAAAATGAATTGCTGTTCATTAGTCCCATTAGAACTCGAGAACTGCTAGACCGATTTGGCTAATTTTAGTAGATTTATATCTACTATTCAGCTGGTTCGCAGGTCACGACTTCGGGAAAATTTCACTACAGTTTTTCGTTTTGGGCCCCCCTGACCTCAAAAACACCTTCCGTTCAAAATTAGAGCGAAACACGTGTCTGTAGTTTGGTTTTGCCCTGATATGAGTTGAATGATATTTATATCGCAGCATCCAGGTGTCTTTTAAAGTATTAGAAATTCTAACCGACACCATTCCAGTTCAAAACTGGAATTATTACTTTTGACAGTATGGCACTAGATATTATGTATCATCTTTGACATTTTTTATATTAGACTGTCACAAAACGCTCTGTTCGTTATATGTATATGTGACCTTATTGATCCTTTTTGCGTACATGCCCAATAATTTTTCCCCTTTTGTTTATATTAATACGCGTTTTCTTGGCACTTTGTTTATTTCATATCCTGGGCTTAGAACGACTCAAACATAATGAGTCCGTTTCGCCAACGTTGCGACGCTGGTTGCTAGCCGAAAACCCATTGGCACAGCTGGTCGAAAGCAGAAAATGGCGATAGGATTCCTGTGTGAGCTTTCGTTGTTTTTGTGTTTTTATGTTTCTTTAAACATGTTTCCCCAACATCCTTTGCTCCCAAGTACCCAACACTCTTGCTAGCCAAGTGCAATACCCTACTTGGTTATGCCGCACTGATGACGGCTAATGAGCCAGAAACATGCATGTCTGCGGTTACCATTCCTACTCGTGACCTTATTGATCCTTTTTGCGTACATGCCCAATAATTTTTCCCCTTTTTTTTAATTTTTCCCCTTTTGTATATATATATGTATATATGTATAGTTCCGATATAACGAAATCTGTGGACACGATAGCGGTCGCATTTCTTAACGGATCGAAATGAAATTTGGTACAAAAATCAATTGTCCAAAAATCTCGGTCGAGTTCGTTAATGGGCCAAATCGGTAAGGCCGTTTGGGCGTGACATTAAATCAAAATGGAAAAAAATTCGTAACTTTTTTACTTTACCCTGTACAAAAAAATGTTTGGGGACTTTTTTGTTTGTCTTAAAGAGACCTACAACTTTTATGAAAAACATTTTTTTCTAAAACGTATACTTTTAATATATTCAACTAGCTGTACCCGCGACGTAGTTCGCGTGGCGTGTTGATTGTTTCAAAATTTCACGCCCCCCCCCCATCGTTAAAGGGTGGGGTGAGAAATTTTTATATACCAGATGTTAAGTTGAAAGAAGACAAATACATCTGTAAAAACCGCATTCGAATCGGATCAGTAGTTTTAATGTGATGCGCGCACAAACATACAGACAGACAGACAAAAAAATCTAACCACATTTGTGGGTTCTATATCGATGTAGTCACCCCCCCCCCACCGCTGATGATTTTTTAAATATCTTAAATGTATAGAATTTTTATTTCTACAGATTTAATTATATGTATAGATTATTTTTCAGGCCACCGCATGCCCCCTTGTGGGTGGAACTTTCTAAAATCCGTTCACAATTGACCTCAAAATTATAAATATAACTATTGTGCAAAGTTTCAAACCTGTAGGACTTATAGATTTTAAATTTTATTTTTTATTTTTCACGCCCCCGCAACCCCTCTGTGGGTGAAATTTCGTAAAATCAGTTCACAATTGATCTCAAACTTATAAAAATAACTATTTTGCAAAGTTTCAAACCTGTAGGACTCATAGATTTTAATTTTTTTTCACGCCGCCCCTGTGGGTGAAATTTTGTAAAATCCGT
Source organism: Altica lythri (assembly GCA_964028335.1). Lineage (NCBI taxonomy): Eukaryota > Metazoa > Arthropoda > Insecta > Coleoptera > Chrysomelidae > Altica > Altica lythri. Next base: position 7,924,460 of record OZ034808.1, on the reverse strand, counting down.
TGACAGTTGACCTCCAAATTATTATAAAAATAACTACCTTGCAAAGTTTTAAACCTGTAGGACTTATAGATTTAATTTTTTTTTCACGCCCCCGCTACTCCCCTTGTGGGTGAAATATTGTAAAATCCGTTTACAGTTAACCTCAAAATTATAAAAATAAGATGATTTCTGTATAGCTTTAACCATTAATGTTGCACACGCGACGGAAGCTTAAAAGATGGAGTAACTTATCCCGTTTTCCCAACATTTCCCTTCACTGCTCTGCTCCTATTAATTGTAGCGTGATGAAAACTATACTATAACCAGCACAGGAGTATGAAAAATAATTGTACCAAGTTTCGTTAAAATCCGTCGAGTAGTTTTTGTTTCTATAGCGGTTATACAGACAGACAGACAAAAATTTTACTGATTGCATTTTTGGTATCAGTATCGATCCCTATAATAGTTATTTTGGAATTATATTTCATGTACAGAATTGACCTCTCTACAGATTTATTATAAGTATAGATTAATATAAATCTACTGATGCGCCTGGCTTACCGGAGGGCCATTTTTTGTATTGAATTATTTGTGGAAGTTCGGAAAAGGTTTATACGTTAAGAAATATCCTTCCTACTAATATTATATAGGCGAAAGTTTGTTTGGATGGATGTATGGATGTATGGATGTTTGTTCCTCTTTCACGCAAAAACTACTAAACGGATTTTAATGAAACTTTACAGTAATGTAGCTTATAGATCAGAATAACATATAGGCTATAATTTATAAAGATATTGTGTGAATTGTCCAAAATATAACGATGATGGATGTTTGTTCCTCTTTCACGCAAAAACTACTAAACGGATTTTAATGAAACTTTACCTTGCTTTTATTCGAATTACACGCAGACGAAGTCGCGGGCAAAAGCTAGTAAATAATAATTTACGGATAATTCCAAAAATAATAATTTAATTTCCCAATACAATATATTTATTATTTAGTTCTGTGCATTCCTAATATGTACATGAAAGTGTAATTTAGCGATATAAATTTATTCCATCATTTGACATATAGCTAAGAGAGACATTTGGTAGATGGCGTTGTATTTCGTTTTATATATAATATAGTTAGAAAGGTTATTTAGAATTATCTTTCTCGTGAATAAAGTAATAAGCATTACGAAAAATGTGGAAAATCGAAAAAGCAACTGAAAAAAACGACAAATCCAAAAAAACAAGAAAATATGATAAAAATCCATAAAAATAGAAAACAAACGTAAAAAACAATAAAAAACTCGCACAAATACAAAAAATTAAAAAAAAAACAAAAAAACAGGAATTATTGAAAAATTGGTAAGAAACTGGAAACAAGCAAAAAAATTAGATGAAACCAAAAAGCATGAGAAAGAAACGAAATATAATAGCACATGTTTGGAAAAAAAGGAAAAATTAGAAAAAAGTTAAATCGAAAAACACGAAAATAAATAAGGCGTTGTAATTCGATTGCCAAATAATAGAGTTAAAAAGTTTATTTGGATTTGTCTTCGTCCGGAATGTAGAAAAAAATGAAGTATCAAAAAATAGCGGAAGAAAAAACGTAAAAACGACAATCCTAAAATAAAAATAAAACAACTAGTGTGGCAGTCAGTGGGACTGCCGGCAGAAGTTATACTTCTATGCACGCGCATGGATTCATAAATTTGTATGCGAATGATTTAGCAAACTCATTATATGATATTCGTGGTAAGCGACTCCAAAAACCTCCTAGTACCGTGTGCACACTCTTTTTGTATCGAATTTGCATAAAATTCCTGGAGACGAGGTCCGTCTTAAGCACCAGGTGTTTCGAACACCATCGCTATTATTATAATCGTATTTAGCGACTCAAAAAACCACCGGGTACCAAGTGTGCACTGATTTCGTACAGAATTTACATAAAACCCCAGGAGAAGAGGTAAATAAATACCTTAGACACCAAGTGCTTCGGAGACTTTTGGAATCGTGAAATTAGTATTCAGCGACTCCAAAAACCCCGAGTACATATATAAATTGAACCCATTTTCAGCAATACTTACCGAGTTGTAAGTTTTCTCTCAATTGTCTGAATGTACTTTTCGAATGCAGAAATGCAATTTTCATTTTTACATTATAAAATACAGCGATAAATTTCCTGATACTTTAACGAATCCAATGCAAAAAAAACGCATTCCGATCCATCTTACGTTAAAAAATTCGGAGGTTTTGGTGCTTTATTTCCTCCACTATTGGTAAAAACTCTGTTTATGTATTCAAAAACCTTAAAAGCATGGAGCAAAATATACTGCAACCATGTGACGGTATTTTAGACTACAATACAAAACTCATTACTGAATATTATTATTAATATAAAATGCTAAACTTTATATGTATACTTACGTGACAGAATTATAAAATAATCTGTCAAATAATCATGTGGTCCGTCACTATAATATTCATACATTAGTTCAGACAGTTTTTTGTATATCTATCCCTTTTCAATGTACTGAATGTTTAAACGGTATTCAAAGGACTTATAGTTATGACTAATAACATGTGGTATATATTCTATCTTTGTTTTTACCGACCAGTGTTACCTTATAAGTGTTTCTGTCTCTCTCTTACTCATACCATTACATATGTAATGATTTTTCCCATTTAAATGATAAAAACCAAAAAGAAAAACACATAAACGGGAGTAATGAATAAATACCAAAATTAATTAAAAAAAAACAGCGTCAAATCGATTAATATTTTGAAAACGTAACCGAATAGTAATAAAATGTAATAAATTTAGTTAACTACTTACCATATCTAATTCTCTTTGAATTTCTGCACCCAAGGACTTGTCCATTCTTGTTATTAAATTCACTGTCAACTTTCAACACTTGAAGTTTAATTGTAATCTAAACTGCAATTACGAAATATCGAAATAATTGTGTAGTTAAAAAAGGGCGTAATTTTATGGATTTTCCCCACCATACGTCCAATGGGAACTAAAACTAAACTCTTTAATCCTTTTGGATCTGTGAATATTTCTAGGTAATTTTGTATACTGATAAGGGTATTATTAGAGGCAAAGTTAATGATGTTTTGGATGCTTATTATTAGTTTTAGATAGTGTTATTAATATGAAAAGATATAATACCGATTTTTCTGATTTCTTTAAATATAGATACTTAATTTTGTATACATTTAAAAATCCGCTTTCTAATCAGGAAATTTATTAGAACTCAAAAACTTTCTTGTAGTTTTATAGAAAAAAAAATCATTAAAATTATATTTATGGATATTTTTTAAATTAAAACAAACACCCTGTGGGGTTCAGCATTCATTATTATAAAATTATGTTTTTTAACTTACTTTTTTATCTTAGCTACTTCAAAAGAAATACAATTTTATAGCGGAACATGTTTTTATGTTTTTAACTCAAAAAAGGAACAAAAGCAAATATAAATGGTAAACGAAAGTTTCAGTAGCGAGTATTTCCTCCTTTAGCTCGAATAACTTCTTGACAGCCCCGGCCCTTACTTAAAATAATCATTTTGTTTCATTTCTTCCCATATTTTAATCAGTCTCCGTACAACATCTTCCAAAGCGTTTAATGATTTCTCTATTAGTCTTCTTTTAATTGTCTCACATAGGTTCTCTATGTTACAATCCGATCTTCGAAATGGCCTTGCCATGGTATTGACTCTGCAAGATAATTGATTGGTTTTCCGCTTTTTCATGTGCTCCTGTTTTTTCGATTAGTTTTTTAATTTCTTGTTTGTTACTAAATTTTTATCAATTTGTAACCATTTTTTTAATTTCCCTTGTTTTTTCCGATAAAACTGATAAAGGATTTGACACAATTTTCGTTTTTTTTTCCTAAATTTTGCGATTTTTAAAATTTTTCTATTTTCCGAATATTCTGGTTTTCTTTTTTTATTTTTCGATTTTTATTAAATTCTATCTTTCTATTTTTCCCACCTTTGCTGGATTTTACTACTTTATAGATTATCTTTTTTTGCACAACTTTTTGATTTTTCTACATTCCAAACAAAAACCTTTTTCAACAATCCTAATACAACCAAATTTTTTTATTAGTTATTCGTTTTTTATGTTTTTTAGAGTTTTCTTTCCATTTTTTGTTTTTTTTTCGTTTATGTTTTGGTTGTTTTGCTCTTTTCGTTCGTTCGTTTGTTATGTATTTTTTAATTATTCCTGTTCATCGTTTTTTTAACTTCCCGCTAAAAAAAATTAAAATTTTTTTAACTTCCCGCTAAAAAAAAATTAAAATTTTTTTTAAAATCGGGAAGTTATTGGTTTCACCCCGTTTTTCGAAAATCGAGTTTTCATCGGATCTCAACGTTTTGAGGTATTTGGAACCTCCCCTGACTATTTTTGCGAGGGTGTCTGTATGTCTGTATGTACGTGTGGATGTGTGTGTGGATGTATGTAAACCTCTTATAACTTTTGAACGGCTTGACCGATCGGAATGAAATAAAAAGCGTTCCAAAGAGTTTCATCTAACTTAGATTCCCTGTAAGTTTAAACCGATTCGAACCGGTAGATTTCGAGAAATTTCAAAATAACCGAAAAAAACAATTGGTAAAAATGATGTTTTTTGGGCATATCTTTGTGGCCATCACATCGATCAATTTCATAACCTAATCAGCTCTCAAGCTTAAAAAACCACGTCGAATGCCGTTTTGCAAATTAAAATCGGTTGATTCGTTCGTGAGAAATCGTTGTCGAAAAATTTCAAAAAGTGTTATTTTTTCAATAACTTAGAGATTTTTTGACTAATCGATTTTGTGCTTCTAGTAACGTTTTTAGGTCTCAAAAAACTGCGTCGAATGCCATTTTGAACATCAAAAACGTCAAAATACGTCACGTTACTATCATAGCTTTACGGTTAAAACTAGCGGGAAGTTGCAAGGATGGCCTTTCAGGTCAACCTCTTTTCGAATTTTTTTTCATTTAGTTTTTTATGATTATTTTTTTCTGTTATTAGAAGAGAATAGAATAGAATGTTTATTGACGGAAAGCTCCATTACAAAATTTTAAATTACAAAAATATATATTATAACATATATGAATAATAATGATATGTTTTGATAATATCAATCACTATGTTATAAAATATTCCTTACCTTTAATTAATTTTAAATTTTAAATATAAATAGTGAATAGGTAAGAATTAACTCAGTGTAATTATTTTCCAATATGATTAATTAAATATGCTACCGGCTATTCCCTTATGTCAAGGTCAGAGTTCAAATATTCAACCAAACTAGATTCAAAATCAGTGAATACACAAATTTGCAATAAAATGACTGTATAACCGCACTATCCTAGACCAACAATATTTTCTAGGCGTGAATTGCATATAAATTTCTAACCTTTCTAATTCAAAATGTGTCAAACTTCAAAGATACCGTTGATAAACCAAATATGCATCAAATATATAAAATGAAATATTCTGACTTGAGTTATTAAACAATTTGGATGAAACTTATCAAAAAGGTGAATAATAATAATAATAATTTAATTAAATACATAAAACAGTGAAATAAAAATGTTCATCAAAATTTCAAAAATCAAACACATATAAAACTCTTTATTATAACGAGTGCAAAGTTGTTACCATTTGTGTGAAGCTTCACTCCTCTTCTGGAATCAGGATTCAGTTCTTAGGACAATCTACTTTCTTCTTCCAATACAGCAAAGATTTCAGGAAACTTTATGAAGATCAATTAATCAATTCCTCTTCAAAACCAAGCGATGGATGGCTACTATTTTCTTCTGGTAAGTGTAATTAAGACTTTCTTTCTTGTTAAATATTAATTTAATCTTCTTTAACTCAATTAAAATACAGTTATACCATAAAGTGCTCAGCCCCATAAATTGAAATATCTATTTCTTCATAAAATCATATAAATTTCTCTTACCAATTGCTTCCTCTGGTTACCTTGGGATATTCTTTATACTTTAAACCGTTTTAATACTTTCTATTCTCAATACTTTCAAAAAAAACTCAAAATTTCTACGGAGCAAATTTTTAATACAACTTCCATTTCAACAACCAGAAAACAAGTGACAAATATCTTCTACAAACTTCTTAACTAATTATTTATAATATAAATCTTACTAATCTCCTTTTAACTTTCTTTTAACATCATAATTTTTACAAAAATCTTCATCGAAACTTTTTACATCCTTCCTCTTCAGAAGGTCCAAAACAAGAGAGATTCTCCCAAATCAACAAAAAAAACAAATGACAAAATCAACAAACTTAAATCTATACATCTTTTCCATCTAATCGCCTACTAATTTCTTATTCAAATAAAATTATTAACAAAATCTAATTCTTGATTCAATATTACAATTTAAAACAATGATCATTCTTTTTTATATTCTTATGAAATTTACTAGCACTACAAACTAATAATTTTCTCTTTTTCAGAATATTTCATTTGGCATTTGAACTATTTATAAATTAGAATATGGTTGGTAAATACGTATAATTTAAAAGTAAGTAGAAGTTTTAACATGTATTTTAACTATTTGTGATGTCCTTTTTTTTTATAATTTAATTTTCTCATTTACTTACACCCCTAATTCATTTAAAATTAATGTTTGATTACTAACGTATTGGCAATTTTATAAACTTTTAATTATCTACTTTACCCATTTATCAATTTCATAATTATCAAAACTTTATATAATGTAGAATGTAGATTAATCATTTTTGAATCTTTAAATAAAAGTCTTTGAAATGTATTTGTATTTTTTTTTCTTATTATTCTATTTTCTTTTTCCTTTTTTAGGAATTATGAAGAAGATGATGATAATCAATCCCAATGTTACTAAATTTGCGCTCTGACACGAAATAAGAAAATCTCCTTTCTCTACTTTCCATTAGATTTTCCTTCTACATTCTTATTTAATATAACATAGTAACTAATATCATCTCAAATCCCCCAATTAAAATTTTTACATCAAACATTTCATTGATGTTGGATTAAAAATTATAATTTTAATCTATTTTTTTTTTATAAATAAACACTCATTTTACAAAAACTTTAGCCTCAATTAATATTATTTGCACAGATTGTATAAACCTTTTTTCAATAAAACCATTGAATCTTAATTTGATATTTACATCTTAATACTATTATTTACAAAACTTTGCTATTAATATCATCTACCCAACATCTTTATGAATTTTTTTAATTTGTAAAATTCTGTTAATCTCAAATTCCTTCCCCCTTTCTAATATTCATTCAAATATAACTTAATTTTTCTACTTTTAAACTTGTTCCCCCTTATTTAATATATTTCCTATACATTTAATTTTCCGATACACCTAAATATCTTGCCTCTTTCCTGATATTTCCAAATATACCTAATACCTATTATAGATTTAATTTTCTTCCCCCTTTCTTGATATTTCCCTTTATACGTATAACCTATTATAAATTTAGTTTTCTTCCCCCTTTCTTTATATTTCCAAATGTACAATTTTTCCCAGAATGCTTGTTTTATCTTTCCCAAGAAATATTTACAAAATTGCTTATCATCCACAGACAAATTTTGATTTTCTCTGTTGTTAACAATTTGATGGTGCATTATTGCTTGAATTTCTTCTACTTGTTCTGGTTTATTCTGTTTTTTCGTATGACTTAGCAATATACCACTGTCTTTAACTTTCTGAATTATTTTATTTTCACTCTTTTCTGCTTGTTCTGCTTTATATTCATCTACAAATTTGTTAATAGTCTTCTCCCTTCCTTCATCTATTTGATTTGTGTCTTCCTCTGTACTCTTCAAATTGTCTTGTTTTATGTTATTAATTTCTCTTCTAAATATCTTAGTATCTTCTTTTATTTCCTTCAATCTTTTATTAGTCTGATTCAATTTATTATTAATCTCTTCAAATTTTTTATTCACATCTTCCTTCATATCTTCTCTTCTTTCCTCCAATCTTTCATTATTCTCTTCAAGTTTTTTATTCATATTTTCCTTCATATCTTCCGTCATTTCATCCAATATTTTATTATTCTCATCAACTTTCTCTTCAATTGTTTCATTCATATTCATAATATTTTTATCCATAGTCATCATAATACTTTTATTCATTTCTTCAAACTTCTTATCTATATCTTCCCTCATCTTCACATTATCTTCTTTTATATCTTTTTTTATATCTTTTATTTCTTCTTTTTGTTGATCAAATTTCTTATCCATATTCATGAGTAAACTATGTATCACCTTGAACATATCAACTGAACTCTCTTCTCTTGGTTTTGCTTGTAACATCTGTTCATCTTGTTCATTTCCACCAGCATTTGCCTCTGTCTCTATTTCTACCATAGTTCGATCCTGCTCTCCCCCTATCTCTATTAAATTATCTCCTTCTTCTATCTCTCCTTCTTCCTGTGTCTGTCCTGTTTGAATCAGCTCTTCCACTCGATAATCTCCGGCTCCTAACACTCTCTCTTCATGTACTTGTACCGCCACACTTTCCATCTCAATCTCTCCTCCCTCACTACTTTCACTCTCATCTCCTACTATCTTACCATCTCTCAATCTCATTTTGCCCTCCATACTCACAATTTATTCTATCGAGATAAATATAACTAATATGAATCACAAAAAAAAATTTCAAATCAAGTTTTCAAAAAAAAAAAATATTTTAAATATTATTTATTTAAATAGGCTCTAGTTTTGATTGTTTAGAGCGAAATAATAAAAAAAATTTAACAAAATTCTCAAATTTTAATTATTTGAATCGGCTCTAATTTTGATTGTTTAGAGCCCCACGTTGGGCGCCAAAATTTATAACATATATGAATAATAATGATATGTTTTGATAATATCAATCACTATGTTATAAAATATTCCTTACCTTTAATTAATTTTAAATTTTAAATATAAATAGTGAATAGGTAAGAATTAACTCAGTGTAATTATTTTCCAATATGATTAATTAAATATGCTACCGGCTATTCCCTTATGTCAAGGTCAGAGTTCAAATATTCAACCAAACTAGATTCAAAATCAGTGAATACACAAATTTGCAATAAAATGACTGTATAACCGCACTATCCTAGACCAACAATATTTTCTAGGCGTGAATTGCATATAAATTTCTAACCTTTCTAATTCAAAATGTGTCAAACTTCAAAGATACCGTTGATAAACCAAATATGCATCAAATATATAAAATGAAATATTCTGACTTGAGTTATTAAACAATTTGGATGAAACTTATCAAAAAGGTGAATAATAATAATAATAATTTAATTAAATACATAAAACAGTGAAATAAAAATGTTCATCAAAATTTCAAAAATCAAACACATATAAAACTCTTTATTATAACGAGTGCAAAGTTGTTACCATTTGTGTGAAGCTTCACTCCTCTTCTGGAATCAGGATTCAGTTCTTAGGACAATCTACTTTCTTCTTCCAATACAGCAAAGATTTCAGGAAACTTTATGAAGATCAATTAATCAATTCCTCTTCAAAACCAAGCGATGGATGGCTACTATTTTCTTCTGGTAAGTGTAATTAAGACTTTCTTTCTTGTTAAATATTAATTTAATCTTCTTTAACTCAATTAAAATACAGTTATACCATAAAGTGCTCAGCCCCATAAATTGAAATATCTATTTCTTCATAAAATCATATAAATTTCTCTTACCAATTGCTTCCTCTGGTTACCTTGGGATATTCTTTATACTTTAAACCGTTTTAATACTTTCTATTCTCAATACTTTCAAAAAAAACTCAAAATTTCTACGGAGCAAATTTTTAATACAACTTCCATTTCAACAACCAGAAAACAAGTGACAAATATCTTCTACAAACTTCTTAACTAATTATTTATAATATAAATCTTACTAATCTCCTTTTAACTTTCTTTTAACATCATAATTTTTACAAAAATCTTCATCGAAACTTTTTACATCCTTCCTCTTCAGAAGGTCCAAAACAAGAGAGATTCTCCCAAATCAACAAAAAAAACAAATGACAAAATCAACAAACTTAAATCTATACATCTTTTCCATCTAATCGCCTACTAATTTCTTATTCAAATAAAATTATTAACAAAATCTAATTCTTGATTCAATATTACAATTTAAAACAATGATCATTCTTTTTTATATTCTTATGAAATTTACTAGCACTACAAACTAATAATTTTCTCTTTTTCAGAATATTTCATTTGGCATTTGAACTATTTATAAATTAGAATATGGTTGGTAAATACGTATAATTTAAAAGTAAGTAGAAGTTTTAACATGTATTTTAACTATTTGTGATGTCCTTTTTTTTTATAATTTAATTTTCTCATTTACTTACACCCCTAATTCATTTAAAATTAATGTTTGATTACTAACGTATTGGCAATTTTATAAACTTTTAATTATCTACTTTACCCATTTATCAATTTCATAATTATCAAAACTTTATATAATGTAGATTAATCATTTTTGAATCTTTAAATAAAAGTCTTTGAAATGTATTTGTATTTTTTTTTCTTATTATTCTATTTTCTTTTTCCTTTTTTAGGAATTATGAAGAAGATGATGATAAAATCAATCCCAATGTTACTAAATTTGCGCTCTGACACGAAATAAGAAAATCTCCTTTCTCTACTTTCCATTAGATTTTCCTTCTACATTCTTATTTAATATAACATAGTAACTAATATCATCTCAATATACATATACAAAATAATAAAGACTACAAGATACATAATAAATAAATAAAGATAAATAAAGAATACAGAGTAAATACATGCATTACAAGGTAGTTAAATCAGTCTATGTAGAAGAGTTTTAAATTGAGGTAATGAAAATTTATACAGATCAATCCTTTTTTGTTTATAAATTGTGCAGATCTTATTAAAGAATTGTTGCTAAGGTATTTATTCTTGAATACTGAAATAAAATATAATTGATTGTCTCTAAGGACTCTTTGGGGGACATTTATTTTAATCTTTTCTAGGATATTTGGACAGTCTAATACTCCGTTTACAATTTTATAAAATAAAATCAAGTCATAATACAATCTTCGAGATTCCAAAGAATCTAAATTAATATGTTTTTTGATTAGTTCATAATTATACCTATATTCAATTCTAGGAATCATTAACTTGTAACCAGCAAAACGAAGAAATCTATTTTGGATGTTTTCGATTAAATTTATATTTTTTTGCAGATGTGGTGACCAAATGACACAATTATTTTCTAAAATGGATCGGACTAATACTAAATATAAACGGTTTTTGTTGTTTCGATATTAAATACATTACAATTTCTTAAAACAAATCCCAAAGTTTTTGTTGATTTAATGGTAATATATTTTATGTGATCGTCAAATGAAAGCCTATTGTCCAAAATAACTCCAAGATCTTTAATACAATTAGTTAATACTATATCCCTGTTATTCAGGTTAGGTATATTGAAATTTAATGGGATTGAATATTCGATGGAAAGTTATTTGAAAACATTTACTGAAATTAATTTCAAGCATATTTTTTACGCACCACTTATAAAAATCATTTAATTGGGATTGAAGAATTGTACATACAGTCTGATTCTTTTTTAATGGTTTTAAAAAAAGTTTTTTTAAAAGGATTTGATGGTTTACTCTATCAAATGCTTTCGAGAAATCTGCATAGATTGAGTCTACTTGATATTTATTTTGAAAAGCATCAAAAATTTCCAATTGATAAGTTAATAAGTTGGTAGTGGTTGATTTGTTTTTACAAAAGCCAAACTGATTAATGTCTAAAAAGGATTTACATAACCATTGTAATTTATCAGTAATGATATTATCCAGCGATTTAGGTATAACCGATTGCAATAGTGAAATAAGCACAATTTACAAAAAGAACTTTTTATAATAGAAAGTTTTTTACTGATTTATAGGTCATATTTTGTGTCATCTCCACAATGCACAGCATCCCTGACATTGTTAAAATATTAAGTCATACAACGCTGTGATTGATCATAGAGAAGATTGTTTCCTTGTTAACAAAATCAAGGGTAGTTGTATCTAAAAACTTTCTAAAACAGTTTATTTTATTACCAGTTAAAATAATACAAAAAAAAAAAAAGAAAAAAAACTTCTCTGTCGCGTAATCGATCCCATTATGATAACATAAAAGAACTGTCACAAGTGGACTGATCCGCCGCTTAACCAACTACGCCACGAACGATTTATTTAATAACTTTCAAAATAATATTATCTATACACAACTTAGATCATGTTTAATATCAATTTGGTATAAATTTCGAAATCTATGTATATGCCTAAATATACTTGAAACATGCATTGTCATCCAGTTCTTAGCTATCCTGAAAATTTCAGAGCTCTAGGTAGTCGGGAAATAGGTTTAAATTCGATTACAAATTCCACGGAATGACATAGAGACACAGAACACGGCGAAAATATAAAAAACTTTCTAATAAAAATACAGTTTTTCAATAAATTATTAGGAATTAAATCCGGACCACTTTTATTGTTACAAGGTAAATCTTCGATTTTAGTAAAAACAGTGGATAGCTCAATTTCAGTTATGTCAATGTCAAATGAGTTTTGAAAGTCGTACACTGGGATTTTACAAGTTTTATTAGAATATATTGTTGAGAAGTAATCTGCGAACATATTTGCTATTAAATTTCAATCATCACATTTTCTTTCTCCGAAATACATTTCGTTTGGTAATTCATTATTTTTTCTTTGAGACCTTAAATATTTCCAAAAAGATTTTGGATATGCTTGTAATTCAAGTTCAGTTTTAACTAAATAATTTTTACACTGCGAAAATATTATAATTATTTAAACATTTAAAACTTTTATATTTTTTATGTGCCTCTTTTTTACGAATCGGTAAATGAATTAAGTCTTTGCTAAACCATATTGGAAATTTGTTACGATTAAAAGATTTCTTAGGGACATATTGTTCAATCCCGCTATATAAAATATTATAAAACTCATTCACAGCGAACTCAAAATTAAAATTAAAGTTACTTTGTAAGACATTGTCCCACTTAATTGACGAAAAATATTCATTTAGTCCTCCAAAATTTGTATTGGAAAAATCGTATCTGAGTTCGTTAGTTAATAAAGGATTATTTAATTCAACATCTAAGTAAAAAGAATAGGCATTATGATGCACTGTAGTAGGAAACAAAATTTCATGAGCTACCTCGACTAATATGTTATTGTTATGAGCAAAAACTAAATCTAGAAACCTTGAATTATCATTTGGTATAGTATTGCACTGAAACAAATTACTTGCTGCATAATTGGCTGCTACTTCCATGGTAATGTTTGATACAGGGCCTTTGGTATGTAGTAATCCATTTTCCCATAAGGAGTCGCTAAGGTTGAAATCTCCACAAATTAAATGTTCCGAAGAATGGAACTGCCTATTGAGCCATTCAATGGTGTCGCAGTGCTCATTATAAACCTCCGGTAAAGAATGAGGAGGAATATAGACGGCCCCAGTCACATAACACATATTTTTAAAATTTAATGAGAGATACAATTGTTCCACACTCTCACACTCAATTTCAATAACTTCTGACTTAAAGCACTTTTTTACCGCGATTAAAATTCCACCACCACGTTTTTTAAAACTTGATTTAGAATTGCGATCGCACCTATATATACATTATTATTGTGGAGATTTAATTCCGCCTCGGTTGAGTCTTTAGTAAGCCAAGTCTCAATAAGAATAATAATATCGAAAGATGTTATAGCTACCATTTGTTTAAGAGAATCGATTTTACTACCTAAACCACCAACATTCTGAAAATACACAAGTAATCGGGACTTCTTTAGTTTTTTGATTTGTTTGTGATAGGCACTATTTTCGGAATTCCATGAAAATATTTAATTCTTACTTGATCACCATTATTCTGTCTTGATTTAAGTTCTTCTATTAGTTTTTTGAATTCTTCCCTTTGTAACGAAGTTTTATCTGATGATATTGCATATCTTTCGTTGTCATTTAAGCGATTATTATTCTTAAATGCGGTCTTGGTATAAGAAGAGTCTGAAAGTATAACTCTTAAAGGTCTAGGACGTGGGGAAGAGTTTATAGATTTAATTTTACCAATACGAAGTACTTTTTTAACTCTGTTTTTATTGTAGATTTTAACTTTTTGCTTTTTGAATCTTTTCCCAATTGGATTGTTTATATTTTTTCCTGTTTTTGTTTTTATTTTTTTTTATTTTCGGTATTGTCATTAATTTTCATAATTAATGTTTTTTTGACAAAGACCACTGTTTATCAAAATACAAAGCCAATTACTGGAACTGTAAAATATTTCTCAGCTCTAATCAGCTCTATTTTTATTAAATGGAAAAGATCCATGTAGAGCAATTTTATATATTTGGTTACTAGAATCTCGTATTTGATAATTAAAAAGTTTGGATGGTGTTAAAAATTTCACATTTTTACTTTACTGAGCAAAATATTATTGTTCAAATATGTAAAAAGAAATATACTTAATATTAATATAAAAACATTTATTTAACTACATAATTATAATAAACCTATACAAATTTTTCAAGAATAAGTACACTTCAAAACAATGCTCACAAACAGAATAATGATCATTTATACAAATTTTACACAATCAAAAATAAAACTCATCGTCATAAACAGAATAATGATTTTTGTCTGGAATTCTATTATTTAAAACCTCAGAAAATATTCTATCATTTTCTAATGGTTTGTAAAAGTTTCTTTGTTCCAATTGATTTCCTGTGAACCCAGAGCTAGTTGAAGGAACACAGAATCCAGAGATAGTTGGAACATAAAAACCAACTCTTTTATTTACTTCTCTGCTTGGAGAACGCTCCATAATGATGTGGCCCCCAATAATATCGTGTGAAGGTCGCATACCTCTGATTTTTGGAGTCAATGGTACTTTGCTGTTATCATAAAATTTCTTATATCTGTCACCAGAAGAAAGATCTATTGGAACTGATGCGTTGGAATCCTGTGGGATCGGTGTGGAACATCTTTGTAATGTTGGTCCATTTAACGGACGTAGCGATGCTAAATCATGACAAATTTGGTTAATCTGAAAAGAAAATATTAATTTAGTAATCTGGGAAAAAATGTGTAAAATTAAGAGGTTTTAAATAAAGCAAAATATATATCCAATTAATCTTTCAGAGAAATATAGAAAAAAACGCTAGTTTAATATATTTCTATTGATCAAAACTCCTTTTCTCCACGAAATAAAATGGAATAACAGAAAATTATAGAAAGAAGAAAATTCATTTCATTACTTCACGAATGCATTTACAGTTGTATACTGGATTTAAACAAATTGCAAATTTATGTATGAATTTGAAAACGACAACCGAAAAAACAGCTCTTGACATATCAATTAATATAAATTAAATAAATATTTTTATTTTAGTAGGGAAAAATAAGAAATTTAAAAATAAAAATGTTTTATGGAAATGAGTCTCTACGCTTTAAAACATAATGTTATATGTAAAAAAATATAAAATTTTTAATGGTTTGTTTAAAAAAATATATAATAAAATACTTACAATTTCTGCTTCTCTTTTAAAAGCTCTCTTAGCTTGGGCCATAATTGTTTTAAAGTTGCTTTCCATTTTAATAACAATAATTACAGCAATTTATACTTTTAAAGTAAGGGCAGATTTCAATAAGAATTAAAATCAACAACTAACATAACTGCATAAAATTATGTCAATTTATATCTTTTAAATAAGGGTAGGAGTTAATCCCCCTTCTTTAGTTAAATCGGGGTAATTAATATCACATTAACCCTCCTCTGGAACACGGTATACTCTACTACCTGTGATTTCTTTTATTTTTGAGTTTTGGGTACTTTTATTGTAATATTTATTTATTTTACTATTAATTGTTATAACTACGCTCATTCGATACAAAATGACAATTAGAAACAAGTGTTTTGAGGATTTTACAGCGTGCAAAAAATTCCAATTGTTATTAACAAATTAAGACGAAAAAAAAGGCATTTCGTTTTTTGCTTATAACTCGAGAAATATAAAGAGTTAAGAAATTAAAAAAAAAAGATTCTTAAAGAGGAGGAAATTTCGAATAAAAAGTCCCAACTCCCGGACCTCTATCTCCATTATTTATAATTTTAATTTGACGTTGAAAATAGGGCTCCGCTCGGCTTTTACGGCATTCGCGCGCCGCCGCTAAACGGGGTTTATCAGATAAAATATTTTTTTTTATGACATAAAATGTAATTTTAAAAATTTGAAAAAATTCTAGTATTTTCCTAACACTTATAAGAATCTAATTCAGTTGGAAAAAACATTTTGTCACTATTTTTCAATAAGTTATTCAATTGTTAACTAACAAATTTTTTCCTAATCTCTGTTGGCATAAACAATGGGATAAAGGGTATAAATAAATGGCCTAAAAATTTGAAACTTTGTGGTGCCCTTTTCATATAGGTATGTATACTTTACAAGATTCTGCGATAAATGTTCATAAAAGTTTATTAATTTGTTAATTATGATTTTTCATAACTATTGCAAAATGAAATATCTTGCACTTTGCAATAGTTATGAAAAATCATAATTAACAAATTATTTTTTTATTGGAAATTTCCTCCTCTTTAAGAATCTTTTTTTTTAAATTCCTTAACTCTTTATATTTCTCTGGTTATAAGCAAAAAACGAAATGCCTTTTTTTTTCGTCTTAATTTGTTATTTACAATTGGAATTTTTGCATGCTGTAAAATCCTCAAAACAAATTTTTCTAATTGTCATTCCGGATCGGATGATCTATCGCTCATATTTTTAGGACCTTTATCACTATTTTACACGTTTTTTAAGATGTTGACTAGACTAGAGATAGCAATTTCAATAATTTTAATTTTCAGTGATACATATATAACAAAAATTATCAAAAACTAAATTTTTTTCAAATATATTTATTTATTTATTTATTTATTTCAACGGCAGAGCCAGTTTACAAAAAACAAAATAGACTATGCTATTTAACTATACATATTATAGTGGCAAATATAAAGAATTAAAATAAACAATACCATAAAATATACAAAATTATAACAAAAAACTCAAAATTATAACAAATAAAACCAATGTCAGTCGCTTAGTTCCCTAAGTTGCTGTTTAAATAAATTTAAAGAGTTGGATATGAAAGGGTCAAGATTAAGCTCATTGTATGCCCTCATCATTCTAGTGATTGGTGAGAAGAAACCGTAATTAGCATGATGAAACGGCAAACGAAACATAGGAGGATTTTGAGATCTATGATTAATACCAATATGGAATGGTACACTCTCCAAAATCGCAGGGCAATGATAAATTCCATTCAATATTTTATAAAATGTTACTAACTCTGAGCGAGTTCTCCTTACTTTAAGACTGTCGATCTTAAACACGTCTTTTATTTTATTATAGTCGATATGGAAGCCCTGATAAATGTCAATGTTAGCCCTAAAAGCTAGGGAACGAAGAAAAGCCTTCTGAACTGTTTCAATTGATTCTACATGGTTAGAATAATAAGGTGACCACACTGGCGAGGCGTATTCAAGCCCAGAACGAACCAGAGAAAAGTAAAGCATCTTGAAACAAAAGACAGACAATTTACCAGAGTTACGCACAACAAAACCCAGATTACGCATTGCTCGATTAACAATCTCATTATAGTGAGGCACAAATGTTAATTTATTGTCTAGTAAAACACCAAGATCTCTGATTGTAGTAACAGATTCAAACAATTGACCATTTATAGTATAATGATTTGCAACCAAGTTCAGAGAACGGCCAAATGAAATACTTAAGCATTTTTTAATATTAAGCTCTAAACCATTATTTATCGACCATAAAAAAACGCTATCAATATATTTAATTTAGTTCAAAATTTTTAATAGCACAGTAAAAAAAAATGTATTTCAAATAGCACCAGCAGAAACTACCCTTTTTAAAAAATTTAACGCTTTTTGATGTCCTTTTCCAGTTTTTTTAAAAACGTTTTTATTTTATCCTTCTAAATTGCTACTTGCCTATTTGAGCGCAAAATCATAATTTACTATCTTCAAAACATTCCGAATACAAATTTAAAATCAAATTGAAATGTTGAATAGGGAATAGGTCGTCGGTCATAAAAAAATCTTCATATCGAATGTTTAAAAAACAACAAAAATCATGATTTAATCCTTTAAAAATCAAATTGATTTAGATAATTTCGAGATAATCGAGGACAAACATACATTCAAAGAGGTCAAGCTGAAAACCCCTTTTTTAAGTCGGTTAATAAATATCGATAAATTTAATATTTAATTAAAAACGATAGAGGTTTTATTCTTATAAATGCACATTTACTCATACCATTTTTTTAATAGTGAAACTTCCACTTGATTTCTCTGGTCTGTCATCGTCAGCCATAATTTCTTTATCATATTCTTTCCAACAAAAAAAGAATCATCAAGATCGGTTCATGAACGATGAAGTTATCTGTGAACAAACATAAAGATGCAAGTATGTTAAATTTTCTTCCTATCTAAGAAAAACCGCTCAAAACATATGTATTCTTGAAAATAAGTTAAAAAGTTTTAAATGTCAGAAAAAATTGTATAAATAAAAGTCATTTTAGAATTCGTCATTTCATCCGTTTCCGGCGGTAATTTTCGTGAACTATTTTTTGTTCTCGAGAAAAGGGGGCGGCAGGGTAAAAGCAACTTTTAAGTAGAGGGTAAAAAGAATCTATATTTTTATAAAAATCGGTGTTGTTTAGCAAAATTATACAGTTTTACAGTTTTTTACCTTCATTTACTGTTAAGTTAGATCATTTTAGTAAATTTAGATGTACCTATATTTACTAATATGTATTATCTTTCCAAGCTTTAATGGGTTTTGTAATTATATTCAAATAATTGTTTTGATTGCCATATTTCTGTGATAATCCGATAAGCTTATTGCAGAATGAAATACCTTTCAAAACAAAACAAATTTATTTATAATTACCCTTAAATCATTCGGCACCTTCGGATTATAGCCTTTGTATAAATTTCAGGTAAAAAGGGTCAAACGTACTCAAAAGATAAAGCTATTTGGAATATGATTACAATAGGTAATCCAAAAAACTTTTTATTGGAATTTGTATTTCATGAAGAAATTTATCTACAAACTAACTATTTATCATAAATGACAACTTAATACTTAACTAAACTAAAGTATGATGTGGAATAATCCATTTCGCTCTACCAGACGCAAATTGCTTCAAATGTCACTCACGAGGTCCGTGGACGAATTCAGATCAATTTCTCTCAGTTTTCGTAAATTCGCTGTTATAATAATTTTTCTTCACCTTGAGCTTTCAGCTTTTATGATAAACTTTCCTAGGCAGTAAAGTCCAAAAATCCTCTTTTGGCGAGTCAGCAGCAAGTTTGGAGGATGATCGTTTTTGGAAAGAAAAGTACAAAGATATGTGGTGTTGTCGCAGCTAGTTTTGGATATCTCTTGAGCAATGGCATAATGCTGCGATCTATTGTTTTTTTCGTGCTGGTGTTTTCTTAGACTTATAGCTGCTATTCCAAACCTACTTAGCTCAGAAAGCTTAGGATATCATAATGCTTCAAGTTAGGTAGATCTTCCTATTCTATTTCTTATCATCTGACCCTAGAATTACCAATACAATCTGTGATTATATGTATTGTGGTTTCGTTCTCTTTTCACAGAATCTACAATTTGCTTCATCTACCTAATCCTAGTTTCTTCATTTATTCTCTTAATCGGCAGTTCCCGGTTAATATTTCCGTTATATTACAGATGTTGTTTTTACCAAAGTCTAGACAGCTCAAAGATCTCTTCTCAAGAGCGTCTTCGGTTGTCTTAGTCCTTCTAAATCATTCCAGTACTTGGATTTTTTTCTATGCACGTCCTTACTTAGTTTTTCTACTGCTGATTTCACAAGATGGTTATGGTCCGAAATATGCGGTTTCAGCTCCCTTTTTGCTAATTTATCTGATGTTTCCTATGTAACCATAAGAGAATCATCATAGCCTTACAATCGCTAAGATTATGGCTATCGCCTTGGCGTTCAACAATCCTATTTTTTTAGAAGTGGATTATTCCTCTGTCTTCGTTTTAATTTATCATAATTTGTTGTGTGTTTTTGCTGCTGTTGTGATTTTCTTCCATTGTTTCCGGTCCCTGCATTGATCTTTCCAATCTGTAACGTTCATGGCTTTTGCGTCCTCTTCCACATCATCTAACCATCTTTTTCTTGGTCTTCCTCTGCATCTGGGCCATAACGGTGTCCAGTTCGTTATTCTTCGAAGCATTTCTTTGTGTGGCCTTCTGAGTATATGTCCAACCCATTCTAGACGGAGTTTTCACTATTTTGTTCTTTGTCTATTGTAATGTTTGTTTTAAATCTTCTTTCTCCTTCGCTTGTTGTGTTGTTCTCATTATTTTTCTTTTGGATTTCAGTAGACTGTCTTCCTCCTTTTTATTTAGTGTTGTTGTCTCCAATGGGTATGTAACTACCGGTCGTATTAGGTTTTTATAGAATGGAATAGAATAGAATAGAAATATGCTTTATTGTCACTGAAAATAATACAATTTTATGGACAAAGCTAAATATAAATATAACAAAATATAAAAAATAAGTAATATAAACCAAAAAACAAGTACAAACAAACAATTTATATGAACTTTTATACGTCGTCGCAAACCTAACAAAGAAAATTAGTAAAAAAACAATATAATGACTTCAAAAATTTGAATGAATTTAAAAATTAGCAGGTTATAATAATATGCAGATAATAATCAAAACTATAAAAAAGATGAAGTCACTGAGAGTGATACCCAACTGAACATAATACTATTTTATCCTCTGTTATTGATTTTAATTGTTTTATTCATTCAAAAACTCATCAACTGAATAATACGGTCTTGTAGAGAGGTATGCTTTTGTCATATTACGAAATCTGATAAAAGATGTTGCAGATTTAATGTGTATCGGAAGATGATTATATAATCTTTTGGCGGAATATAGTATAGATTTCTTTGCCAATTCCGTTGACGGGATCGGTAAATAAACATCATGATCCGATTTTCTTGTGGAGTAGCCATGGTTAGGTCTTGTCGGTAAAACATGTAGGTGTTTGCGAATTAAACAAACAGATTCTAAAATAAATAAAGAGGGAAGCGTCAGAATTCCATGATTTTTAAAATAGCTCTCGCAATGCGCTGTTTGGTCAAGACCAAATATATATCGAATTGCTCTTTTCTGTAATCTGAAAATAGCATTGAATTGGGCAGCTGTACCAGAACCCCAGAAAGGAAGACCATATCGAAGATGAGACTCGAACAAAGAGAAATATGCTATTTTGGCAGATGATAAATTGATTTCTCTCGACACAGATCTTATTGCAAAACAAGCTGAGGCCAGCTTCTTATTTAAGGAATCAGTATGAAGGGACCATTTTAGATTGCTGTCAATAAAAATACCTAAAAATTTTACGGACTCAACTATATTGATTTGGCTGTTATTTAGAAGCAGTGGTTGAAAGGCTCCCTTATAAGATAAAGCTACTGTCTTATCTACGTTAAAGCAAAGTAAGTTAGAATCAGACCAGGTCTTTATTTTAAGTAAATCGGCGGTAATAATTGCATAAAGAGCTGAAATATCCGAATTGCTCCAGGTAATACTAGTGTCATCAGCAAAGAGAGAAATTTTTCCATTAATGTTTAAGTAAGTGATGTCATTAATGAAGAGCAGAAAAAGAATAGGACCTAATACAGAACCTTGAGGTACTCCACAAGTAGTCGTTTTACAACTAGAATCAGCACCATTTCCTCTAACCAATTGTTTCCTATTCCCCAAATATGACTTGAACCAGCTTAAAGAAATTCCCCGAATCCCATAGAAATTTAGTTTTTTTAATAAAATGTTGTGATTAACACAATCAAAAGCTTTAGCATAGTCACAGAAAACAGTGGCTGTAGAGAGATTTCTGTTTAGTGCTAGATATACCTCATGTAATACAGAAAACATGGCATCAGAAGTACAATTATTAGACAAAAAGCCGAACTGATTTTGTGATGAAATGTTGTGTTTAAGGAGAAAGGGCATAAGTCGGATTTTTACAAGTATTTCAATAATTTTGGATAGTACCGCAAGTAAGGCAATAGGTCTATAGTTGCAGGTGTTAGATTTTTCGCCACCTTTATGAAGAGGTATTATAATGGCTGTCTTTAGGCACTCTGGAAATGTACCTTTTTCCAAGGAATCGTTAATTAGGGAGACTAAGCTTACTAACACATTATCCGGAAGGTTTAAGAAAATGTTTGCTGATAGTCCATCGGTACTACATGACGATTTGCTTTTAATACTTTTGATTGTTTGCATTAGTTCAGATTTATCAACCGGTCTTATAAAGAAATGTATCAACGATATTTTTTGAGTTGGGGAGGTAGGAAATAGGATCGTTTTGTGGCAAAATAGTTGACGTTAAATTTTTACTAACATTAATAAAGTAATCATTTAAATTCTCAGGGTTGGGAAAGGAAAAAGTATGATCCGTCGTATTACTTTTATTTTGAAGGTCGTTTATTATAGACCAAGTTTCTTTTGAAGCATTTTTGGAGTTTACTAGACGATTTTGATAGTATGTTTTTTTTGCTATTTTGATTAATTTTAGGTAAGTTGCTCTGTATTTGTTAATATATTCGATCACTGAGACGCTGTCAGTAAATTTTTTAATATTTAGTAATGCACGCATATTTTTGGCTGAGATGCGGATACCTTTAGTGGTCCAAGGTTTGTGATGTTTTGGCCTAATGGTTATTAAAGGAAATGCCTTATTAAAGATACAATTCAATTTCGTTTTTTTAGACAATACTTTACTTCTCAGAAGGTTTATGTTCATAAGAGGATAAAATGTGTTATTTTGTCCTAGTTTGCCTAGGCATTCCCAGACAATCTTTGAACTGATTCTGTATGAGTTCAGCTGGTTGGCTATCTGACCTGATTGTAATCCTTTTTTTCGTTTGTGTGTGATGCAGTCGTGGCATTTCCTGCTTGCAATCCGTTATTGTTCTGTAAATGGATTTGCTTGAAATTTATTCATTTTGGAATATTTAACAGATTTTAGATTTGGGGTACCCACCTAGGCTCCTAATCAACTTCTTATTTCTAATTTAAGGACATACTTTATGAACTAAATTAATGTATTTAAAAATATAGACGGTTATAGCACAAAAAAAAACAAAATAATATGTTGTGTTGTCATTTTATTAATAAAAAAATTTAGGTACTACAATGGATATTATTCGAAAATAATACTACTGTTCAAATATTTTAACCACCGTTGGTTTTTACTAAATTCATCATTATGTTTTAAACCTTGTAAACAAATACCGAAAATGCTGCGGTATTTTTTTGGGACATTTTCTTCAGTGTTCATGTGATACAACCATTCCAACATCTAAAAAAAAAATGAATTAAAAAAAAAACATTTAAAAATTAATTTTCTGATTTTTCAAGGTTTCTTTTGAGTTTTCAATTAAGTATTGCAATAACGCTTTTTGGTGAGAATTTGAACGCTAAGCACGATTTTTTTAGACTTTTTTTCGATTTTTACACGTTTTATTTGGGTTATTAACTTTTTTTAGATTTTTTTTCTGGTTTTTTCTTGACTTTTTCACTTACTTAGAGATACTTATTGTAATAAATCGGTCATACGGTATGTATGCATTTTTCTCTTCACGCCGGAGTGAACTATTTCCCACGTAACACTTTTTTCCGTCGCTCTCTCTACGGTGACTCCTTTCGTCAAAACGTCCAATAAAAAACATTCATTTTGGTTTCCACAAAAAAAAATTACCTGAACTGAATTCATATTCCAACCACTTCTATCTAATAAAGAAGCCAAAGATTGCGGAAAAAAATTCATCAATTTGGTACCATCATAGACTTCTTCATTCAAAAATATAAAATACCCCGAAAATATATTAACAACAAAAATTAATATATCAAACATAAATGTTATAACTAATGTATCGTATCTATCAGCAATTCTAGCTTGGATTTGTCCAATTAATTCAAGCACATAAGGAATCCCTTCTTCTGGATTACACATATGGGATTTCAGCACTTCACCAAAGTCATTCCATAGGTTTATATCCCTATAAAAAAAGAGATTTAACATTAAAAAAAGACTTAGTGATATGAACATGCAAATTTGATGAAAACACAAGGTTGTTTATAAAATAGTGACCTTGAATAAATTCATGAACTTCTTCACGCTAAAATATCGACAGTTCCAAACTCGTATAAAATATTACATTGTTTCATTTCATAGAATATGTTTCCTTAAAATTACATTTACTAAAATTTTTGTTATAATACATAAAATTCTAAATAATGTGAACAGGTTACATAAAGCTATACAAAATAAGCCAACGTTTTGTATACAAATGCGTTTTTCCAGAAATTATTTGAAATCTTTTAAAGTGTCATTATAATATCACCTTAACTTGTTGAGGAATTAAGATTGCCTTTATTGGTGACCCCTGCGGTTTACCTGTTATTGTAAATATTAGTTGAATTAATCCACTACTTTCACCAAACATTTAATCATCGTGTCAGAATACTTAGCTAGAACAACCATTAGCGAAAAATGGCAATAATTGGAAAAAAAAAGAAATTTATTTATCAAACTTGACTTATTCCGCCTAAAAAACTTTTCAATATAATTAACACGTGGGCTAAATTTCGTTAAGATTGGTCGGATAATTTTTGCATAATAATTTTACAATCCAGCCTACTAGAAGAAAACGCAAATTTTCAAATTGAAACTATTATAGGCCCTAATAAAGCCTCTCAGATAGTCGCCAATTTTTTTACATATTACTTTCGAATTTTCGGTGTTACGAATTGTCGATGTTACGAAATCTATTTCACATTTCATTTTATTTTAATAGTATCACTACGAGTTTATTTTGTATATTAATCGATTAGTAAACACTCTATATTAGATACGAACCTAAAATTTGTACTCCAAATCTCAATAACATCATCCAACCATAACAGTGGAGTCATTTTTGTATTTTTAGCTAAAGCAAATCGAATTTTTGAAGATTTTAAAAAGTTTTCTTCGTTATTAGTAACTTTAACGTTACTAATTTGTTTTAAACACTCCGCAGGTGCTGTTGTTATAATTTGACACAAAATATTAAATAACTACAAATAAATATTATATCAAAAATAATAAATTAACAATAATCAATTATCTTACTTTCTTCTATTATTTGTGGACTTTTTTGCCACATAAAATAAAAATAAGTAAATATATTTAAAAGATACCCTGGAAAACTTGGAAACAATCAAGGACTGGATGACCAAATCTACGATTTATTTTTAACTCGTAGAATTTAAAAGTTCAGGTAAATTTCTTCTGGACTCTGGAGTTATAGCGCACACAAATGAAGGAAAATATATGAACTACTAGCTGACCCGGCGAACTTCGTACCGCCTACTGATGTTTTTTTACCATTTTTCCAAATTGTTACGGTTTTGTAAATTATCGATTAGATATATCATATATTAACTGCGCCACCTTATGGTGGCGTCATAGTACTTAATTACGCACGAATTGCTAATGTAAATTTATACTATCTCAACTGCGCCACCTTACGGTGGCGTCATAATGCTTAATTTAGTAAGGATCACTCTTTTAAATATATGAAATAGCTGTACCCGGCGCGCGTTGCTACGCCAACAACTAAAATAAATTTAAGAAAAATAAAAGAGATGAAGAGATAGAGAAGAAAAGAAAGTTTATCGTTTTGTTTCACTTATCGCACCAAAAATATATTTTTCGAACTTATATTTATATGAAATCGTATAGATATCTATTAATCAATATTGAATTTGATACATGGAAGCTTTATTTAATTAAGTAACCACGTTTCCGAACAAACGATGCTCTTTCAATATAGTCTATGGCTGTGAATGACATTGACATTCGTTACGCGCGTTTTTTAAAATATGCAAAATTAAATGTCTATTTTTCAATATTTCTGAGAGATTTTCTTAATATTTTCTTCCGTAAGAACCTTCTCCTAATAATAACAAATACAACACAAAAAGAATTAGTAAAATCGGTCCAGCCATTCATGCGTGATGCCATGACCAAGGAAAACGGGTTTCATTTATATATATATATAGATACCTATAAATGAATGTCGGAAAACCGTTAGAGTTATCCTATTTGGACCAAAATCAATAGAGTTCTTTTTTATCACATGAAGATTCTATAGACCAAATTTTGTGACCCGGGATACCCTGAAAAACTAGGAAACAATCAACGACTGGATGACCAAATCTACGATTCATTTTTAACTCGTAGAGTTTAAAAGTTCAGGTAAATTTCTTCTGGACTCTGAAATTATAGCGCACACAAATGAAGGAAAATATATGAACTATATAAACGAATGTCGGAAAACCGTTAAAATTTTACCGTTAGGGTTATCCTATTTGGACCAAAATCAATAGGGTTCTTTCTGATCACATGAAGATTCTATAGACCAAATTTTGTGAACCTATGACCTTCCATTCATAAGTTATAGCTTACACGGATAGAGGGACACACAACCCTCGGTGGTATATTTTAAATTTATATAAGTACTAGCTGACCCGGCCACGCGTTGCTGTGGCTAAGGTTTTTGTTATATTACATTGTAGTAATCTATTTAAGATTAACAGTAGGAGAACATCAGTCATGGGGACCACCATGCTTGTTTACATAGATGCCATTTGTAAAAAATATGGCGACCTCCATGAGAGATTTTCTACTACTGCAATCCCTTAATACAATGAAATTATTATTTACGAATGAAGACGGAAACGTTAAAGCTGGTATAAAAATTCACTGGATTGATATTAAGCAAAAATCAATACAAAAGAATTTTAAAATTTATTATTATTTTTATTCAAGTTTCCAACGAATGAGTATATTACTGTCACGCCTGGAGAGATTTGGGAGAATGTGCCTTAGTGTTATAGGATAAGGAGTCGTTTACTAAAGGCACTCCCGGCCAGGTATCCTGCTGAAGGCAGAAAACTAACCAAGGGTAAGATGAGATAAACAACAGGAAGCAAACAACAAATATATTAACGAATAAATAAGCAATAAGAATGAGTAAATAAACATTATGAATAGGGAGTCTTACCAAATAAACAACATGGTGGCGTGTCACACTTACTCACGAAAATACGTCAAGACTCACAATGGCCCATACCCCAGGGTCTTTTTTTTTTTTTTTTTTTTTTTTTTTATTAAGGATGTCCTCGAAGGTATAGACCTAAATACAAATGTACCGAGAACATCTATTGGGGCAGAAGAGGTAATTTATTAATTTGGGATTTAAAGGCCTGCAAGTTAGGACGAGTGGGGAAGACGTGGGGAGGTAAGGAGTTCCACAATCTGGAGACCCTGGGGATGAAGGAACGATCGAATCGATCCATTCTCGATGTCGGGCATTGAACAGTATAAGGGTGCATGGAGTTGGCACGTCGCGTTGCTCTGGCTGGTCTGGCAAGTGGGGGCATTATAGAGCGGAGTTCTTCTGAGCAAAATCCATTTATGTATCGGTAAAACAAGGAAAGATCAGCCACTGCTCTTCGGTGGGATAATGGGGCTAGGTTTTTGGTGATACTGGTGTCGTTTATTAGTCGAACTGCCCTTCTCTGTATGGCATCCAGAACTCCGAGCCTTGACGGAGCCGCCGAACCCCATACATGCGAGCAGTATTCAAGATTAGGCCGTATTTGGGCTTTGTAAAGAGTAGCCAAGTTGGATGGAGAAAAATATTTCCGTGCTCTAAACAGAAAGCCTAATTTCTTTCCTGCTGCAGTTGCTATGGATGCAATATGCTCGTTCCAGAGTAAGTCCTGGGAGATCGTTATACCAACCAGCGTAATGGAGTCGCCCGCTACTAGTGTCTGATCGTTGATTGTAATGGAAAATGTTTTAGGGACACCCCAAAGGGTGACCCTTACAGACAACCTCAGACTACAAACTCCTGGTGCCTGACCTCAACAACCTGCTTTTAAAGCCAATTCATATTCTACGTAAGAATAAAAATTGAACTATTTAAACACGTGCCGAGATCTAACGTAATGACTTTGAACTGGTAAAATGTAATACATAACAATACAGTAAAATATAAACTAATAAATAAACATGTAGGGCAAAACTACCCTATCACCAATGTGACATTACAAAGTAAATAACATGTAACACTTTAACTTATGAATGAGATAGGTAGGGCAGATAGTCTTAAATCTTTTAACAATAATATTTATTATTTTAAATTATAATTACTTTTATTTTCAATTTAATTTAGCACTAATCAGTGCACAATATTTTTGGTTAACCTGTCGTTAGCTAACACAAACAGATTCGACGGATTCCCTACACGTGAACATGCAACATATAGTTGCCCAGTTTATTAAACTGTACAGTTTCAAAGCACATACCACAACTTTTTATGTTAAAACTTCTCAATAATTAAAACTGAATTTAAGTGTCATCTCAACAATACACAGCATCCTTGATATTGCAAAATATTAAGTCATACAACGCTGTGATTGATCATAGAGAGGATTTATTCCTTGTTAACAAAATCAAGGGTAGTTGTATCTAAAACTTTTCCAAAATAGTTTATTTTATCAACAGTTAAAATTAAAATAATAATTACTGTATTCACATGTAAAAACAAAAAAATAAAACTTCCCTCTGGCGTAATCGATCCCATTACGATAACCCAACCGAAATGTCATAATCAGCCGCTGAACCAAATTAGCTACCAAGACTTTACATGAAGACTTTCAATATGATAATATATTTAATATAATAACAATTCAATTAACAAATAATTTGCAATAAAATAATATTGCGACTATAAATTAAAATGTAAGCTATCCTATCTTTCAAGTTAAATCAAACTGCACACGGTGTGCAAATTTGATTAAAATCGGTTTAGTAGTTTAGGAGTCCATTGCGGACAAACAACGTGACACGTAATTTATATATTAAGATATACTTATTACTAACTAAAAATCATATGGTTTTAATTAAAGCAGCGCTCTATGAGTCCCCAAATAATAGAAGAAAATAAAAATTTATGCCATAAAGAAATTATAGAGAATATTTAAATAAATTATCTTACTTCCTGATTTAAATTAGTAACGAATATAATACTATCTAGGACTTGTAATATAGTAATTTTATTAGTTTCTTGTACTTCTTCCAATTTAAAAACATCCTGTATATTAGTAGATATATTATTCAATAGTTGATGTTCGTTTTGATTATATTTTTTGATTGCATACCAGATTGAACATTCAAAAAATGGTTTCAATATTACTGGTTGAATACTTTTAGCAAGGAATTTTAAGTTTTTAAATATTATTTTTATATCATCATCCTAAAATAATATAAAAAAACATTATTACTCTTGATTCTGTTATCAAATAAGTAAATAATAATAAATATTAAACAACTAGCTGACCCCGCGAATTTCGTAGCAACTAACATTTTTTCAAATTTATACGGTTTTGTCTCGTCATTTTTTTGTTTTCAATGTTTTTTTTTTGGTTTTGTTGTTTAATTCAATTTTCACTTCTCTTTTTTACTAATTTTTTGTTGTATTTTGTAATTTTTTGTTGTATTTTGTAATTTTTTTGTTGTACTTTGTAATTTTTTGTTGTATTTTGTAATTTTTTGTTATATTTTGTAATTTTTTGATTAAATATATTGGCTGTCAACTGCGCCACCTTACGGTGGCGTCATAGTAAGTGTTTTTTTTTAAATAAAAATGGCTCGTTTAAATATATGAGGAAATATAGAAAATTCGTTTCTGTTACACTTTTACCTTGATTAAACCGATTGGAGACAACCTTTTGGAGGCCTTTGGGTGTTTTACCCTATAAAGAAAGCTGTTTCTGTTACACTTTGACCTTTTTTGACCCGGATGGGGAGCATATTTGCCTTTGGGTGTTTTGCCCAATAAAGAAATAGTTTCTGTAACACTTTGACTTTATTTTGACTCAGTTTGAGACAACCGATGATATTTACCTTTGGGTTTTTTGACCTGTAAAGAAAGCCTGACCCATAACGCTTTAATTAGGAAAGAAGACTTGAGTAATACATGGGAGCCCACCTATCCATAGAAAAGATTTGAAAAACGAGTGTGTATTATCCTAAAAAAATGAGATTATTTTCGATCAGGATCGACAGTCAAAGACATTTTCTGGAATATACGCATTTTTCGTTGGTAGAGGACAGTCATATTCCTTTTTAAAACCTTGATTTCTCAAAACTTAAAGTTTATTCACTTGTAAGGTCGATATGGTTAACATATAACCTACCCAACCGGGTCAAAAAAAGCCAAAGTGTATACAGAAACGTCTTTCTTTACAGGGCAAAACACTCAAAGGCAAATATCCTCCAAAGGTTGTCTCCAACCGGTTTAATCAAGGACAAAGTGAAACAGAAACGACTTTCCTAACCTACTTGCGCCACCATACGGTGGCGTCATAGTACTCAATTAAGTAAAATTTGCTCGTTTTATTATATGAGAGATTAACTGCGACATCTAACGTTGGCGTCATAGTACTTAGTTTAGTAAGTATTTTCGTAGTTGTCATTTGCGTTTTGTTATTCCATGTCAGATGCATTTTTGTTATACCACGTTTTATAGTGACTTCACAGGAACGAAATACTGTTTTTGAGACAATTTCATTTTAATTTAAAATCTGTCACATTTTTAAGTAGATTCCGTCCGATAAGAAACGGCATCAAAAATATTAAAATTTAAAGGATTGTAATGGAGAATTGTTAGAATTTTACCTGAGGTTTCTCAGTTGCTGCCACTATATAATTTTCAATTAGTCTTCTAGCGGTACCTGATAAAACAACTTGATGTGATGCTATATCGATAGAATTTTCTTTAGTTTTTAAGTCATGCATCAATTCTTGCAAAAAACACCAATCTAATGGTGGTAACGGTTTACTATATTGATAACTGAATATTTTTAAACATTCCAAGTACAATTTATCGTGTATACTCCCTTTCCATTTATTTGCCTTAAAAAATAAAAAATATATACATTCAAATCTTATCCCAAAATTTCAAATACGTCAAATAAAAGTTTTCTACTCGCGTAAAATACACGGCATTGCATACTCATTCTAAATTTGTTGAGAATATTGGTAAAAGCTTTTATTTTTCTTACCCAAGTTTTAATAAATTTTCCTATAGCTCTCACAACACTATGTGAAGGCAAATAACCATAATCTATAGGTTCCTTTGGCCCTTTTTGTTGATAAACATATTTTAAATAACCACCTATTTCATTTGAGATCATCCTTTTAATAAAATTTACCGAAGCAGTAGATGAACCATTTTCAATCAAGAAATGTATCCAAGTTTTTCCTGAAATAATTTAATTAAGTAATCATTTAGGTTTATCAGGTTTAATAGAATCAAATATAAAACAATTTCTAACATTAAAAAACTGTTTTGCATCTAAATCAATAAATTAACGTTGTTTTTTGGAAGCATGACTTTCAGTAGTATCACAATAGTATATTGTAATACAAGTGTTACAATGACATGTTTCGTAGTACGAGTTCAGTTTGTGAAACGAACCGCGAAGCGGTGAGTTTCGCAAAGAACGAGTACTACAAACCGTCATTGTAATTCGAGTGTTACATACTATTTTTTATAATGAACTTTTAAAAGTATAAAGAAATAAATAAAATGAGAGTTTTTCGAAATATTTATTTATGTTGGCGATCTTGACACTTTTGACACTTGACAGTTTTAATGAAATAAAATATTCTGAATTTCGCAATATCGCTGATAATGTAGTTAATACAACATAATTCTTGATTTACTACCTGAACTCTTTCATCTTTCGTTGATAATCAGTGCAGTGCAACCAATTGTGTAAAACAAAAAGTTACCAAAAACAGTGTTACAATGAATCTATTTCGATACTGTTTTTAGTGTCGAAATAGAAACTTTGTGAACGTGAATTATAAAAAATATATTATTACCTGTTATAGAATTTATTTGATTAGTACTAGTCGATTCTTCATATTTTTTTGGTAAATTTTCACAAATATGTTCCAAACCAAAAGAGGCTAAACTTTGAAAAGCCACTTCACTGATCTGTGGATCCCCAAACTCAACATATTGCCATAATTTTTCAGTAGTATCACTAAATAAATCTATATATGATTCTGAATATGATAAGTGAGGTATTTCTTGTATTAACGTACATAAACTAAAAGACAAGCTATTTAATATAACTATTTTATATAATTACTAAAAAAAGTACCTCTTTACAACCGGTAATCTTAAGTCATCGTTGAATTTTGTCGATAAATTTGTCCAGGTAGTTTTTATATCTATAACGCCTGCTCTACATAAAACTATTATAGCTTCAATAGCTATAGAGCATGGTAATGCTCCATTTTCATCATCACATTCATTTAGAATTGTAGATAATGTAGCTATTAGGTCTTTTCCATACAACTCTGGCCTTAAAGTAACATATATTTGAATATTTTTAATGTTTTCTTACCAAATCAAATATTTTTTAAGTAAAGTTATTTAAAAATAATAAAACTCATTTTTAAACATCTAATCAAAGCCATTCTCGCATGCTGCGCGAGAATATTTATAATAGACTGTGCGGAAATATGGCCAATCTTAAATTTGATAATTTACCACCAGAAATAAGAGGCTATTGGTAATTTATTACTGGGTTTTTGAAAAGTTTATGAAAAAGTCTATTAATTGAAATAAAAAAAGTAGCACCGAGAAGGAATTGAGCCCGGTACTTCAAATCGAGAGTTTTGAAAGTTACTCACATCCCACCATAACAGGATCGTTTGAAAATTCAGTGCAAAGTCAAAAAGATGGCAGTACCTACTGGTGCGTATAGAGTTTATGTTTAGTTAGAACCATCTCTTGAAAGAACTCACACCAAGTTTTAGCCAGATCTATTTATTTGTGTTAGGCATTCGTTTGAATTGAGGAAGTTGAGCGATTTCAACAACTGGAAGATAAAGAAGACATTATGGTGACACTGCACCATTTTTAAAACAGTTTATAAGTGGTTGTAAAATTTTCGAGTTGGCCAAATGGGCAATAGTGACGCTGAACGTTCTAGACACCCAGTTGAGGTTAATTATCCAGAAACCATGGATAAAATCCATGATATAGTGATGAATGTCAAAAGAGTAAAGTTGCGTGAGATTGCTAGTGATATGGGCATCTCGAAATATATTTTGGATCGACTTTTGAAAATGACAAAGCTATCCGCAAAATTAGTACCGTATTTGTTAAGACTTGACTAAAAAAAATCGTGTCAACTGTTGTTAGCACAGTTTGCAGTTGTTCCAAACAAAATCTGGTCATGTGGCAACAATTGCTTTGGAAGATCAAAGAACGGTTACTTCCGATTGGATAAACGTTTGTTTACCAGAAGTTATCGTGAAACTCCGACAAAGCAATACATATCGGCAAATTATCCTAAATCAGTACAATGCAAGTGCTAACACTACCCAAAAGACAATCGAGTTTTTGGAGCTTCAAAACATCGACTATCCACCATATAGTCCCGATCTAAGTCCCAATGACTTCTTCAGGTTACCAGAGATCAAGAATTCAATGAGTGAGCAGTGATCCAGTCGCCAGAAGAAGCCATCAATGCCTTTAAAACAGAAATTTTGCAGGTGTCAAATGAAGAATGGAATAACTATTTTACCAATTGGTTTGAACATATGCAAAAGTGTATCGATTTTGGTGGGACATATTTTGAAAAGCAGTAAAGTACTTTAAGTGTATAGATTTTTTGTCTTTATGGTTATATGCAAAACTAAAAAGAACCCCTAAATTATTTGACCTTTAAAACTTACTTCTTCTCACACAATTTCTTCACTATGTCAGCTTTTAAAATATATCTTTCCCATTTTTTCTTTGAAGGTGGATCATTGATTAAAAAATCTTCTAAATAAGTATAACATTTATTATCAATTTCCCATATTTCATACGCTACAGAAAGCACTACATTAAATAAATTTTCTGAGTGTTTACTAATAGCTTGAATGGTGGCCATGATTTTAGGAATATTATCTCTTAACCCTGCCATCTTGGGTAAGGCTTTTACTAAAGCAAATGCAAATTCTGGATGATTATTATTAGATAATTTATATAAAATTAGAGCTAATAATTTTGATGATAATGAAAAATCTCGTTCAATAATACAATTTACTAAAATATTTAGTACATCTATAGATATGCTACAGTCGTGATGATCAACCATAAGAATACCACATAAAAGATTAAATAAATCTAACTGAAATTCCATAGGAACGATTTTAATATCATTTAACCAATTTTTAATAAATTTTTCCTCGGTAAATTTTTCTAAATTTACCGATATATAAACAGATAGAAAAATATTTTTACTTGTACTTATCTGATATTTATATTCTTCTATTATGTTTTTTAAAATTAAACTTTTTTCTTCTTTGTAAAATGTAACTTTCGATGAAATAATATTAACTAAATCTTTTGCTGTTTCATATGCATTATTAATTAATGTACAGGGTGATGCCAACCATTGTAGTATTGAAGCATTAACTGTTTGTAACGAATATAAATTAACATCATTTTGTTCTATCAAGGTTTTACCTAAAATTCAATTAAATAATAACACCTAAATCGATTACGCGGAAATGAATGTGATGACTTACATAATAAAAATAAATCATCTAAATATAACGGAGAACAAATATCAATTAGTCCTGATAACATTAATAATGCAGAATCTACTGTTACCAATTTTCTCTTTTCTAAGGCACTTTGAAGACTTGAAATAGTAGGACGTACATCCAATTTATGTCTTGTTAAATTGCAAAGAATATTTATTTGCCAAAGTATAAGAATTTCAGGATTAAGAAAAGATTCACTACTAAATGAAACATATAATGCTTCCAATAATTGATCACTGACTATTTGCAAATCACTTCTAGCTTCAACCTAAAACATACTTTTACCTGATAAAGTTTGTACAAAATTATAAATCCAAATGGTATATAATATATTAAGAAAAGAATATAAATACGATATACTCAAGTAATTTACTTATTAATATACAGGGTGACAGGGACTCTCCTGCCAAAATGATACCCTATATTGACAAAAATGCTTTCTAAGGGAGCTAGAGTTCTTTGAAGAAAACATTCTTAATTCAATTTCTTTTGAATATCTCAAGAAAAAGTTCATTTGAAGGACCAACATATATTTATGTATATGAATTTTTTAAGGTGAAAACAGACTACTATCTTGTCACGTGAGCTCATATGTCGTCATATTATCATGTTTTACGCTTAGAAACACACTGCTATCACGTCTAATCGAATTTTTGTGAGTACTGCATTGGTTTTCAGTGCATTGTTTGTATTTTGATGCGAAATGAATTTTATAGCTCAATTAGTTCTTCGGAATGGAAAGAAGAACTGGGAAGTGTAGGTGGTTGTATAGTTGTCAAAGAGCTTAAGATCCCTTGGGAAGCATTTTTGTATAAATTTGGGTTAAATCAACATAAAATTATGCCTAGTATATGAAGTTTCATTTTGGTAAGATAGTTCTAGAGATCCTGTAAACTACATTTCAATCTACCTATTTTAAATTTCAGGGTGTAAGATATTATATAAAATATTAAGATCATTTTACCTGCAACCAACCTAATATATTCTTATAAAAACCAGTACAAATTACATTCAAACATTTTGTCTCTAAAAGATTTTTCCAAAGTTTATATTTCAATAGATACAGAGTATTTTTAGATGGACAACATAAACTATATAGATAAAATGGTTGAAAAATTTTATGTACATCAGCCCTTAAATAAAACAAAATTATATTAAGAAGTAAACGAAAATTAATTGAAACTTACGTATTAACTTCTGTTAAACTGTTTATCTTATTTAGAATATCAACAGATAATTCCGGATTTTCTTTGATTAACGAAATAAACGGATGTTGTGGATTTATTACATTATATTTTGTTTTCGTTTGAATACATAATAGATCACCTAATATGTTAATTAAATTCGGATAACACCTAAAAAAATACATAAAAACACAAGATACTAGAAGTATCCTATTCGAAATAATATAATAGAAAAAAATTATAGATGACGAGAACTCCGTTAACTTTTAGAATACTTTGTTAGGATCGAAAGTGTTAAATTTAGCAGAATTACTGTAATAATTTGGATTTAAAAATATTGTTCGATGTATCTAAAGGGACTTTGGAGGATAGAGCGTACGCGAACGTGCTTAATAACTCTTTTTTTTCAATATGATTTTTTAATTTGATGTCAAAAATTCGCTGATACGTTTCGCATTTATACAAAATTCATTAGATTATCTAAAGGGTAGAAAGTCCCAACAAAATGATCTGTCTTTTTGAAAAACTTATTTTTTAGTTATTATAAACAATACTCTATTAAAATTACAAGTTGCTTCATATACATTTCTTTAACGTTTTGCAAAATATTTCGGCATGCGTCTGGCAACGTTAAAACCCTGACAAATTGTCTGGCTTATTAATTTTTTTATTCTTTAAACATAAACTACCCATATAAATATTGCCTCAAATATATTTTTGGAAAGAAAAAATTATTTTTTAAAATTTAGGGGTTGTGTTAACCACAGCAGCCAATAATTTTCGCGTACGCTTTATCCACCGAATAGAAAGTCCCGTAACTAAAATGTTATATTTGAATTAAAAATTGTACCTACTTTGCAGAATTCATTGTACTAATTAAATCAGTGAGTATCGGGTCAACTGATAAAATTCCATCTTTAATTAAGTACATTAAAGAGAGTCCAGCTACTTCACTTATAAGGGGATCATTACTCATAACTTTTTCTTTGAGATATTTAACTTCTGGGTAATCTTTTATACCATCTTCATGTTTTCTTTTAACACTGTTCACTATTTTTGACATTAACATGGACATATTTAAAGAGTTGCTAGAGTATAATTTATTTTCTAGTTCTTCCATATTTAGTTAATTTATTAAAACATAAACTTTATGACTTAAATTCAAAAACAAAAAAAGTTGGGTTAGAATTAAGAAAATATTAAAGGGAACAAATAAACTAAGAGAAATTTGACCTACTTTCCAACTTTTTCTCTACTGACAGTGTGTGTGTGTGGTTCAGACAGATGTGTACTTGATTATCAAAAAATAACTATTTTGTATCAATCCGATTTAAAAAGATAATTTATAAATTATCTCAATTTAATAAAATATTTTAAAATAATTTAAATTATTTTTATAGGTCACTACTATATAGTACATAGGGTATAAAAAAGATGTCGCAAGAGGTAATTATGGTTGAAAAATTTTTTTGTTTGGTGAGGTTATGAATTCTTTCTGTCATTTTGAAGAATTTTTAAATAATTCAAATTTGTTTGTATTGTGTTAACGCGTGATGAATGAAAAAAATTTTCGTACCGTTTTTAAATAAGTTTAAAAATATTTGCGTGGTGGTGTGCGACTTGTATTTGGTGGTTTTAAAACTTTTAGTGAAGTGTTGGGACTGAATTTCAAAAGTTCTAATGAAACTAAACTATAGTGAACCTTTTAAGGTATGATTTCTTTTAATTATTCTTTAAATAAGTGAATAATCACTAATATTTTATAATCAGTATTTTGTTTAGTGTATTTAATTTTGTTAAATTAGGTTACCGGCGTAAATGTCGGTGTGTTTGTATGAGATATAATATTTGGTTATAAGATGTGATGACAGTCAGATTTCTTGAGATTTATTTATTTATCTATAGTTCAACAAATTTTTGTTAGTGAGCTATTTGTCTTGATATAAATCATTTCGTTTTTACGTGTACATATAGGTATATAATACTATCCGCCTACAATTTAATTTATTTTTAAATATTAAAAAATATTTTTGGTACACTTATAAATAGATAATGCTTGGGTTAGTTTTGTTACCAGAAACAAAACTGTTTCTTCCGGTCAACAGAATGATAGTAGTTTTTTTGGATAGGAATTGTTGTTATTGTTGTTTAAACAATTAAATTATAGATGGATATTAATTACTATTTTGTTTTGAAAAGTATTTAAAACAATGGGAAGTGTTAGCTGCTTCCTATTTAATTAAATTGTTGCCATTTATCGTATTATTTTCAGCAATACATTTACTAATAATCTTTTATTTTTTATTAAACTCCCGTTTTTATTCTGAATGCATTATGAACAGATCACAATTTTTCCAATTTTTTACAATTTTTTTAGTTTTTTCTTATTTTTTTAACATGATTTTTTCACGATTTTTTAATATCGTTATGAATTTTCTTATTTTTAAAGATTTTTCCACTTTTCCAAGTTTTTTCACGTAATTAAATATGTATTACAATAAGTAGAGTAAATCTTTGTTGTGTTGTTTTTAACATTCAGCACAATTGCCAAAATATCACATGAAAAGGATCGCTTTAAATATGATTAAAAGAAAAGACAATAATTGAAATTCTGTATAAACTATATGTACACGTGCACATATGTAAATCAGACAGATTTGGAAGAATACTGGCCAATTTTTAATTTGAATGAATATTTTTTTACAAATTCTTTATAAAAAAAGATATATTTCAGGATTTTGTTGTACATATATACTTTGGAAATATTTTTAAATTAAATTAAGTCCATTTTCTAGTTTATACTATCTGTTTATCTTATCTTAAACCACTGATTTTATATTAACTTTATTGATATATAATTTGATTTTTTTAAAACTTAATATGTGTAAGATTGCGTGGGCTAATAAAAACTTCACCACTTTTCACTGCGTGCACATTCCCATGAATAGATCAAAGACCCTGAATTCGTGCTAGTCTGTGCTCACCCCTTTCAAAAGGTCTTTTTTTTTGTTAATGACAATGAGACGCCGTTACTGCCATTTACAAACTAATTGTTTTCGTCTAATTCAACAAAAAGTATGAACTATCTTGTAAGTATGATTTGATAGTGAGTTCGCATGAAAATAGATCATGAAAACCGAAATTAGCTTATCTTCAGACTTTTTTTATTCGGCAGGTTTAAAGGTGTATACTGGCAGCTTAGGTCAAATAGGAATTTTAATCTTTTTGAAAATTTAATTAACGATCTAATTAGAACGTTCCCAATCTTAAAAGTTACTAAAATTCTTTTCATACATCCACATTTAGTTCGGTACTTCTTAATATTTTTATTGTTTGAAAATTATAATCGATTTGATTGATTGATCGAGTCAAAGAGAGAGAAAATAATGATTAGTTAAACCAGATAAACGCTTTGACGGACACGCAGTTGCCTCTTGTATTATTTCCATTTACGTGATCCATTAGTTTGAGACAAAGGAAAAAAGTCGATTTGCGGCTATTGAAGAGTTTCACTTCACCAAGAAAATGTTGGTGGTTTCATGGACCGCTAGCGACAAATTTGGCGACGGGTGCCACTACAATGCGTTTTTAGTGTTTTAATTTATTTTAATGGCGCATCTGCTCTTCTAAAAAGAAATTTAATTTGTTTTATAAATCATTTTCGAAACTAGATTTCGTTCACAATTTATAGGTCTTATTTGAGTTATTACCCGTTATGTTCACTGATTAGATTTGCTGGCCCCTAAGGGTTTCACTATAACTTTTGCGGTATAAATGATCTCATACCTACGTCTAACATTATTTTGTCTTTTTAAAAGTATTTAATAGTTCTTGATATCTTCACTGAGCTTTTTGAATTAGCAAATAAACCTGGAGTTAAACTTGAAAAGGTGTCAGGAGACAAGGCAATGACGATAATGAGAATCTTGCTAGAAAGGTATCTGAACTGATAATATCGGTTTCTACAAACATTGACTAAGCTAGTGTACGTAATAATTGCTTGCCTTCTGTAGGTTCTTGTAGTCTTTCGCAATTCCCTCTGATTGCTTATGATAGTTTTTTACAAATTCGGGATGAATCTCGCTTTACAAGAACCTTATATTGTTTTGTAAACTACTTGATTCAATGATGTCTTTTTATTACCCTGTTTTACTTTTTTCTTAGACATTTCTCTAAATACTTTAATGAACTTCCTTCAGTCTCTCGAAAGTTTTTTTTTTGTAACCAATCCTTGTTGATTTTTAAAACATTTCTGCTGTGTACCTGACCTACTGAACTATAACTTCTTGATTAAAATCTTGCAATTTGGTAAAAATGGGGTTAAATAAATATTGACATTTCGTAAGCGTTAAGAAAGAGTTAACAACTGGCGCAAGAATTTACCATATGATATAGTGTTAGTTTGAATATAAAAAATACAATAATGGGGTGACTTTTCCTGAACTAATTAACTTTTGTTATATTTGTAAAACGTTTATAATTTTTAAAAATCATGTTTGAAAGGGTTTCTGTGTCTGTAAATCAATCAATTCAAAGCTGCCTTCCTCATCAATTTTCCTATAAATAAAACAATGCGAAATTTTAATTACAGAATATTTTACCTTTCTTTGGATATCATATAATAAAAATAACATTTTTTACTAATCTCTCCGTTAGTTATAAATATTTATTTGATGCATACTGACCTTTGGAAACAAACTAAAACTTCTTGACATATAATGCAGTAAACGATTAATACGTTACATTAATTCTCAGGCGATTTTTTCTTTCTTGGCAATGTTAAGAATTCGCGAAAATTTCTGTTGCATGCAAATGGGCGAGCGAGCGAGCGACTCGGGGGCTTTACTCGGTGTCCGTGTGGATGAAAATCGAAATCTGGGTGTTATTTAATGTCACACATAAATTACTTATACCACTCCTTTACCCTGCAATATAACATACGTCAATGCCAACTACGTTGCGGCTAGTTGCGGCTCTATATTCGACATTAACCCTTCAAGGTCGATTTTTCTCCATTAAAGGGCACGGCAACACTACCAGATAATTAATTATAATAAATTAAAATTGATACCTTATGTTAATGTTTTTTTTTTTATCCAGACATAATAGACATATTAACACTGACAATTTTGGAAGTGGGAGATGAATATGAGAGCTAAGTAACTTCATAAAGATCTGCAATATAATTTAGCATATTCAAATAAAAATCAAGTCTAGAAATATGTTCAATTGACTACATTGATTCAACCAGTCAGTCACATGGGTCGACATCATAGCACCTAATCGAGCACTTCTCCTGAGACACCTGTTTCAGCACCGTTGTCGCAGCTCGGACAGAGTATTTTTCCCTACTTGAAGAGTGAGTCGGCGCAGCTACCACAGTTTGTTCTTATTCTGTTAAGTGTGGTCCAGATTGGTGGAATCCCTCATTCTTCTCCCAATAATCTCTTCAACGTCCAGTTAAATTGAATTGTGTACCATTTAACATCTTTGCAATTTTTAGGGGATGGTTTCTTGAGCGGAGCCTTGTTATGTTCTGGTAAGAAACCTATTCGGTGACGGGATACACTAGTCCCAGCGCTGTAGATCTTAGTGTGGACGCTGAGGAACATAATATAGGGCCGCATAACTTTTGTTGTTTCGTGTTCTGAGTTTTGCAGTAGTTTTCATCAGATGTTCCTAAAAGTTTAACATTCTATTAGTGTGGCTCCTAGGTATTTTGGGAATCTGTTATGGAACAGTACTCTATCCTCGAAATGGATTCTGAGTTGGTGGTTTGTCAGACTGTTGTTCAAGTACTTATTTCATGACGGCATTGGGCTGCAATCTCCAATTACGAAAGTAAATTATTAGAATAGCAAAGTTGCTTGTTAGAATTTGTTCAGTGATCTCCAGGTCTTTGTGACATGTAGCGGGCACCCCGTTGTCAGCATAGCCGAATTTTTTCATGTAGTTTCGGAAATCTCTGTTTGCATAAGTTGAAAAACAGTGGAGCCAACACCGATCTCTGTAGGAGGCCATTGTTTAGCTACATTTGGGTCCTAATTTTATCACTCATGGTGTCTTGAAAGCATCTGTTGAATAGCATGGCATTAATAACAGCAGCTATCTTTCTGCAGGGAATAACTCGCATTAGGTTAAATATTACTCCTTATGGCTATAGAAACAGCTTTTTTCACAACTAAAAATATTCTTGATATAAATATAGTTACCATAAATGGTAATGGTACCTTCCTCGACTGGTGCAAATGAATACGTCATATAAATTCTAACTAATTAATTACATATGGAAACGTAGTCATTTAAGTAACAATTGCAAATAAATACACCTAAAAACGTATATTCGTCTTTAAATAATTCATAAAAAGGAAAGACAGAAATGGCTATTATTTAATTATGTTGAATACGTCTTCGCGTTTTGTGCTTTTATGTTAAAGAATAGCGAGTTCTGCTTTTATCACACGCTACATCTCAAAGTTCGTTAATTATTATTTTATTACAAGGTGGCTCATTACGAGATTTTACTGTTAAACTTCGTAGGTAGTTAATATAAGAAAGAACAAACAAGACAACCAATATAATTATTAAAAATGATTTTTTCTTTCTTATCACTGTTCACTAAACTTTTTTTCTCTTGATTTATCTGCTCGAAGTCGCAATTTTAATAAAAAACATGTATTCAGTTTTCTTTCGAGTATTTTTTTTTATTTTTGGTTCTCAAGTCTTGCCGTTTAAACAAATTCTTCTTTGTAATAACCCTCAGAGATTCTTTTTCTTGTAATAATTTTAAATACAGTTGTATTCTTTGTCTCAACAATTTCTTCTGGTTTTTCTGTCTTCCCGCCTTCTACTTGTTTTGGCCTAGATTTTTCGATTGCTCTTCTTGGCTCCTGTAATGGCTAGTTTACATATGCGAACTAGCGTAGGTACGATTCAGCCTAGTAGCTGCACTGCAGTCATTCGCACTGTTTGGACATCATTTACGAGTGACTCGTAAACATTTTTTGTTTTCACTCGCCTACTCGCCCGGTAGCAACACGCACATGGCAGCAGCCCGGCTGTCACAACAAGAACAAGAAAACCTATGGTAAGTGCTGCCCCTATAAATCTTCTAGCCATCCAATTTCTAATCCAAACCCTTTTCTTTCGCTGTTTTTTTTTTAAGTTTTTTTATGGACATTTTTCAATTCTTGACATAATATTGTTGTCACAGACTGACCAGCAGGCAGCAGCTACTAGGTGTCATAAAGACAGTAAAGGCGAGCCGATCTATTGGCGTACCAGTAGACAAGCCGAGTAGCTGTCTACTGGCTTTCCAGCAGCTC
The DNA here is from genome assembly GCA_964028335.1 of Altica lythri. Taxonomy (NCBI): domain Eukaryota; kingdom Metazoa; phylum Arthropoda; class Insecta; order Coleoptera; family Chrysomelidae; genus Altica; species Altica lythri. The sequence continues at coordinate 7,881,093 of OZ034808.1, read as the reverse complement.
GCATTGTGTGAACCATCCATAAGTGTTGAAAGATCTAAAATGAAATATGAGTATATATTTATAATTTATACACATACTGTCTCACACTGTATTATTTCATTTTATTAATAAGCATTCTTTTTTTAGAGAATCTACATCATGGCTCGTAATTGTACAGACTACGTGGAGGTGAGTACGATAAACACATACAATATATATTTTCATGATATGTGACTGTAGGTAGACAATCATTAAGGTTAGTTTTATTTTCCCCTTGTGATATAAAAAAGCTTTGCGTTCACACTTCACGGAAATCGGACTCAACAAAAAAATGAGTTGTTTCTGTACGGTTATTTCTTGTGGAGCTAGTTAGCGGGTAATTTTTATGTAATAATAATGAAAAGTAATGTTGTTCGTAAATATGGTGAGATTTGGACTGTTCCTATTCTTTCATATATTATATCATTTAGTCACAGTGTCAGTTCTTTCTATTTAAAAACCATATGCCTAAAAATCGATCTATTTAAAATATTTTCATTTCTTATCGCCGATTTGATGAAATCTGTATTTAAATCTATCAACTTAATCAAATTTTGGTTTGTTTCGGTCTGTGATATAAACTAAAAATCTTTAGGCTACATAATAAAAAATAACTGTCTATATTCAATGAGGCTCTTGAACCGTATTATGTCGACTCGGTGGGCTATCGAGTTGATTCTAACCCCCTTTGTTACAAAGAAGAAGATGTAGTGACACACCTCGGTCGTCTCAACGTTTCAAGTCGTAATAAAAACTGTTTTAAAAATTAATTTTAAAAGTTTATCTCGACAACAGGTAGGTGACGGGTCACCCCCAAAAACAGCGATGCGTATCAGCAAACGAACATATATCAGAGGCGCCAATGCAATGACACAAAAATAAAAAACGACCAATATAAACTGTCTTCAATAAAATATATTGTAGTGGTGCTTTTTAATGTACCCTTTTTATATTTATTTATATATTTAAATAAGAACGTTAAACATAAGTTTAAATAGTAGAACATTAATTGTAATTATATCATTTAAGGAACGAAAGTAGTATTTCAAATACGCCATTTTAAAGCAAATTCTTGTTATTATTTTTTTGTCTTTTTAAACAAAATATTGTAAATATCGCACGCCCCTGTAAAACACACCTCAGAAGTGATGAATATTTCATAGATAATTTCGCTTTTTTAAAGTCAAAATATGGTCAAAGATAAAAAGATGTTCCTACAAATCAACATAATTGAGATGGTGAGAGTAAAGGAAGGGTTGTTTGTTTAATTCTGACATTTATATGACGAAAAGGAAACAAAAAATATAGTTAACAAAAACCGACTTTGTAAAATATAGTATGGTTGTTTGTAGATTGTAGATTATAAGTGCGCTGGATTGGCACTAGTGACCTTACTAAAATCCAACCTAAAAGATCTTTTTTGTATAACCTACATTTATTTATGAATCCATACGGTCTAGACTTTTAAGAAGGTCAATCCTATCAGAACTACATCCAGGATACGGCATTTTGAGATACCACACAAAGGTTCAAATTCGATAAAAGGAGTACTAGCTTCTTTCGTGAGACTATCTAAAACTCGTCTTCGACAATCCCTTTGTTATGTTTTTGCTTAAGATACTGTTAGCAGTTTCAGTCTGTTTTGGACTCGAACTTGATAGATTGCAGAGCCTTCAAAGCAGCTTGACTATCAAAGGCAATAAATATGTTGGCGGAATTGAGGCTTTTATAATGCTCTCTTGAGCACAAAAGAGTAGGTATTGCTAATAGCTCCGCATGGAAGATCGTATGAGTCTTTTCCAAACTATTGAAAGCCTAACATTAGGACCAATATCTACCCCTTCTGGCCTTTTAGACTCATCAGTATCATAAGTGAGGACTTCTTTTGTAAGTTAGCGATTTCAAAGCAGCTTGGCTATCGGAGGCAATAAATATTCTGGCTAAAATGAGGCTTTTTGTAATGCTCTCGTGAGCACAAAAAATATCGTAATAGCTCCGCTTGGAAGATCGTATTTTCCAGACTATTGAAAGCCTAACATTAGGGCCAGTAATAACCTCTACATCTACTCCTTCTGGTGTTTTAGACTCATCAGTATAAAAAGTGTTAGTTAAGCGATTTCGTTTTGTGTTAACTTACACTCATTAATATTAACATTCAGTGTGCATGAGTTCGAAATTTTGTTTTGAAGATGTCTTTAGGCATTTTTATGGATTGAGTTGCTCCGACTATTACAATCCCAAGATGTCCGCCGAGACTTAGTCCTTGCTAACCTTTAGACAGAACGAATCTCTTCACGTATAAATGCAAGGGGAAAGGTCTAGTATTACCTCTAAGGTCGCACTAGGACACGATCCCGACAGAAGCGAGTCTTTACATTTTCTGCAATTCTATTATATGATTATCTTTTGTTGCGTTGTTTGTTCCACCAAACCAGCGCAGCATAGGTGTTAGGGGGTCTGACAACCGTTAAATATGACCAATAGATCATTTTACGACAGGTCCACATTTGCGAGGTTCATTCCACGTATCGTTGTGAGGTTGATTTTCTTTTATACTTTAAAATTCTTGTATAAAACGTAACTAAACAAACTATCAAAAAACATCAGTTGAAAACACCTGTGCTATTTCCCCTTTCTAAGTTAAAACCTTTAGTTCGGAAAACTGTTTCCTATAAATTATGATTGCTGATTGCTGATAGATTCATTTCCATGTAGTTTCCACGTATAGATGTATAACCCTGTTATCTACCGGTTACGAAATAGTTAAATCAGTAACTAGAACTAGTTTTGTATTAAACTTTCCACTAAAAATTTAACAATCCCAGGACAAATCTGAAAAACTAATTTCGCGTATGTTTTGTTGGCAAAGGAGTGCAATACAAGGTTTTTTAAATCTCAAATCCTTTGTGTGACGAATATTGAATAAAATATAAGAAAATATCACTATAATGTGGATCTAAGTTTCCTATTGACAATATGTAATTTATCAAAAAAGAAAACTATTTATGGTTTTATAACAGCAAGCAGGTAGGGCTGAAAATTCGAGTTCGATGCTAGAAAAATAAGAAGCGGAAGATAGGACGACACGTGCACATGTGTTAAACTCACCTATTGCATCTGTCTATATTTTTCAAATCTCCTCAAGAGATTCTTGAAATAAAATGCATTCGCATGTCCTATCAAAGACGTATCAGTTAAGTGGATCCAGGGTCAAAATCAGTAAAACGAGAAATTTTTATCATTAATAGGAAAATATAAAACATAAAATTTTATCGAACAGGCATTTAATTTTAACAGCTCTAAGTACATTTCTGTTATATTAAACTAGATCTTGATTTTTACCATTTTGTTTCACGAAGGAATGGATTGAAAGAATATTTGGAATTAAGCAAACAAATTATACAATTTTGTAAGAATGAGATAATACAATAATTTGCACACGTTTTGTCTCTTAATTCCATGAATTTTTTAAAACAAAATCGTCTTCAAAAAGATTTAGTTGGAATAAAAGTTTGCAAATAGTAGAAGAAAACGTTTTTAACGAATTTATTACCAAATAAATCAAAATTTTCTTTCAACTGAATCTTTTTTCAGAGGTGGACATCTAATTTTTCTTTCTACTTAATCTTACTAGAAAGCGGGTAAATACTCGGTTATTTCTTTGTTTATTGAAGTAGCTGATTTGAGGATTCTATTGGAAAAGTAGCAAAATGGGGATTGTTTTTCAATTTTTTTCGAATCAAATTTCATTAAAATATAGATATCATCATTCTCAAGGCATCTCATTCCCTAGTAGGAGTTTGCCACTCTTCTACATAGTGATTCGTTTAACGCGGTCCGTATTCTTCATGTTTTTTTAACAAGTTATTATGCGTATGGCTTTTTCTACGATTTTCTTTCTCTCTTTTCTATTTGTGCATATTTCCCGACAGTTTCTCAGTTTCATTGCTTTAATATCTCTATCGACCTGGTCCTTTGATCTTGCTTTCGGTCTTCCTCTCGATCTTTCTTTCTGTAGTTTCCATCTACTGACTTTTTTTGATCAAGAGGTCGTTTTTTCTTCTCTCTATGTGTCCTCTCCATCTCATTCTTTACGCTTTAATAAATCTGACAATATCTTCTATTATTATTGTATCTCTAATTTCATAATTCATTCTACTTTTCATTTTTCCATTTCTATTGGGCTCGCGATTCTCTTCTTCCTCTCAAATATTCTTAGTCTTTCTTCGTCTTTACTTGTAAGATACATTGTCTCAGCTGCTTATGTAGTTACAGCAATGATTGCCACTTTGTAGATATACAAAAACTGTAATATATGTATAAGAAGAGGTAGAAACCTTTAAGAACAATAATCGCACCAAACAAACATTGTATATTTAAACACTGATAAAAATCGGCAGAAATAAAAAGAGGTACCTAAAATATGATAAAACTAGATTTACGTGTAAATGAAGAACATTTTTTTAAAAGTTTTTTTCTCTACGCCAATGTGTGCTACTTCTCGCGATTATTAGATATAAGCTGGCAGCCACTACCACTACGAAAATATGCACATGTTCCTTGTATAATATGTGTGTATAGACTAGGTATTTCCTTTTATATCTATATTCTTTTTCCGAGCACATAGGAATAAGCATCCGGTCTGGACCAAAAAGTGTTATGTTGTCGGGTTTTTGTCAAAAAAAGTATCATATGTATATTGTATAGAAGTACTTACTAAAAAGGTTACTAATAAAGAAAAGAATAATTTTTATTAGATTATATTCGATTAGTAATTGAAGTATTTCTCGAATGAATAATTGTTTAATATAGAATCAATAATAATTTCATTTAAAAGAGCCCTAAATTATTAATATAGAAGGAATAGTTTGATTGCTCGTTCATAATTGACATAAATAATTTAAAATCAAGATTTCTATAATAAATGACCTGTGCATTTTTTGTTTTTATTTATTTGTATTTTATGAATATTCTATTTGATGTGAGAGAAAGGCACGTTTTAAACGAGGTGGGTTCAAAATATACCCGGAATTATTGGTTTTTGAAAAAAATATTTATTTATTTGTCTCCGTCAAAGCTTCTGCCAATACTTGAAACACTTCCAAAATTCAAATTCAAATTTAAAAATTGTTAAGTTTACATATTTTCTTAAGATTAGATAAAGTATTGAAATTTTTTCCCTATACCCTGCTATAGGACTTAGTGTCCTTTTCAGGGTAGTGCTACATTATAATGTTTCCTGCTTTTTCTATAGGAGTTGTCCGTGGCAACTTTATCCTGTTTAAGAAAGACCATTTAGCAAGTTCTTCCTCAAACAGTCTGTTTCCAGACTGAGACAGGTCGAACTTGGGTCGAGGGAAACCACAGAAAAACTCGGCCTACTTTCTGTACAATAGTTCCTAGATTGTATTTTATTTATTATATATTATATAATTGTTAAAATTAGCGTATAGCTAGTTGGGCCTCTTCTAAGTGGTCCTGGAGCTCCTCTGGAAGTTGCTGTCCTGCTGCTTGGAGTAGCCTCAGCTGAGGAAGTGGAAGTTTTCTTCGAGGTTTCCTCTGGATGACTCTGTGACCTCTGTTCCAAGGGGTCCGAAGAGTATCCTGGGCCCGGGTGTTGGGGCCCTGCAGGGCCCTAGTGGCATAACTCCGTTGGAGTTCCTGTAACCGAAAAGGTAAGGGTGTAGTATCCTTGCTATTGTGGTGAGTGTAAGTGTGATGTGAGGGGTACCAAGGGGGGAGGTATTGGCATTTGCGTAGTATTCTGCGCTCAGTTGCGGCCAGGCGGTTTATCTGTTGAGGGTTTAGGGTAATAAATGGAACAGCTCTATAATCGACTATAGGTCGAATATATGTTCTGTAGGTGTGGAGTAGAGTGCTTGGTTGACATGAAACACTTCCGAAACTTGGCGATCCTTGGGATAGCTTTTAGTTCTTTCAGCGATACGCTGATACAACGGCCATTTAAGTTTTTCTTTATTTTTGGAAATGAAAAAAGTCACACTGGATGGTGGTGTGTAATTACAGTATGATTTTTGGCCAAAAACTCTCGAAAATAAAGTGTCAGTAGGTGCATTATCGTGATGCAAAACCCATGAGTTGTTTTTCTACAAATCCGGTCTTTTTTTTTGATAAATTTACGTAAACGGGGTTAAAGTTGCAGGTAGTGATTTAGAGAAAAATCGATTTTATAGCTCTAGAATCCGTTTAAGAAAAGATTTTAAGTTGGTTCTCATTACTAATTCCAAAATTAAATTTTGTTCCAATAAGAAACTTCTATTTTCGTTTGGATTTGCTTATACTGTTTACTTTAAAAAATTATGTACAACTCCGAATTGTTGCTATACAGATACAAAAACTTCTATAAAACATTATATAATAATAATAAAAATCATTCTAATATCTTACAACATGGGCGGCGAATTGGCGGATATCCTTGTCGACTTAAGGTGTAGGTACTCCTGCAGACTGCTGATGAGAGCGCGGAGTCTACATTATGTAGTACTTAAAGAAAACTAATGATTTGCAACGGGATTTACTTTCCCGGTAGACGGAGAACCAACCCAGAATGATTCATAGTAATATTTATTCAATAAAATTACATACCATACATACTGTCACGAGATTTCTTAGATTAATTTAAGGAATAAACAAACTTTGATTAATTTTACTTCTACGACTCAACACAATTGCAGTAGATATGTATAAAAATCATCTCTTAAAAAAAATGTGTTTTTATCGTTTTTAAAAAGAAAATTGGAGTAAATGAACCTTTACGAGTATTATGACATCGTTAGGCTACGAAGATAAAATTAGATAGACAGCTTCTTCCGTTTAAACGTACAAAATTTGTCACAACTGACAAAAAAGTTGTATTTTACATGAAGGCAGGAGCGTAAAATGATCCACCTACTAGTTAACAAAAAATGCAACCCATACGGAAAGATTTAACAATTTTTTTTTAACCAAATATAGTGTTTTGACAAATATTCAAATATATATGTAACCAGATGGTTAACTAATGGAAAACAGAAAAAATACTGTAGTAGAAGGAAGGGTGATATAAATTTAGCATTTAATTAAATGTAAATATATATCTTGAAGTTTTTGTAACTTCGACATTGGCAAAATATACACAATAATTGTAGGTCTCTTACTGCAGTTTTTAAAATTTTTATTTCTCTTATTTAAGCTTGAAATTCAACAACATAAAAACAATTTTTAACTAAATTATTTTACTCTTAACAATCTTTGGGTTGACCACATTCACATCCTTTTAATACTTTGAGAATAAATCTATTCCAATCGCAATCAAATTGTTTTTTTGCTATATCTTTTTGTTCATCATCAAGTGCACTATATTTTATCGAATTTAATGCCATCGTTTTTAAGAATTTGAGATCTGCTTCTCGATGACACATACCCATAAATACCATATACCAATCGTATGATATTCCTTTAGCACCCCAAAAACAAGGATCATCGCTGACTATAACCATCGGATAATCATTTGCTATCATTATCGCTCCCGGGTGATTTCTAAGATCGTCACATAGTTTTAGAACTTGATTAGAAATAGGAGCAACTTCAACTGCTATTTTTTTTTCTTGTATCATTTTTACAGCCAACGGGTGTTTTAGAATTCCAAATCCATGTCCAATGCGTACTGTATTAAGAAGAATGGCATCTAGGATGTTTAGATCAGTTGGTTGGCCATTCCAGTGGGTTTCTCCTGCGTGAAAGAAGAATTTAGCACCATCTTCTTGCAACTCTAACAGTTGATCTAGGAAGTATATTAGTGGAGGCCCTTTGTCTTCCTGACCCACCAAATCAAAACCAGCAACAAATCGGGGATACAGTTTTTTAATTTTTTTAAATACTTTAATGTAGGCATCCATACCTTCTCTATCAACTTTTCTATGAGGAGCAAAGATAAATTGGCAGCCAACAAAATCTGGATAATCACACATAAATTGGGTTAAAGTTTCCCAATATAATTCCACCACTTGATCATCTTTATAAATCGTCCCATCAAGTTCGTAGACTTGAGGAAGATATCCACGAAATTCTACGTACTTAACATTTTCTTCATAAGCCTCTTTTAATGTTTGATAGAAATATTCTTGAAAAACAGGCTTGAAGGTTATCAATTTTTCTAGGTTGATAAATAAATTTTGAAATGTTTTCCATACGCTATCGATATCAGGAAAAGCAGCTTCTGGATTAGGTCGAATTAAACTTAGACGACATTTTAGAAATTCATCAAATCCAGGATCGCTTTCTCTTAATTCTTTTAATGATGTCCATTCTTCATCTTTCGGTACTCTTTTGGGTAAGAAGAATTGGAATTCTATAGCACAATCTCTAATACGACCATAAAGGTTATCTTTGAAAGTTAATGAATATAAAAAATCACCAGAAACCATACCAGTATCATGTGCATGTAACGAAGCTCCTTTAGGCATAAGTTTAAGGAATTGGAATACTTTGGATTTATCGATACATTTTTTTAGTTTAAAAAAATGATTTGCTGGTGGAAATTGTTGTGGTTTAGAAAATGCTCTACTCATCTCATCACCCTTGTGCTTCATCAGATATGCATTTGCAGCTTTCTCCCTGTCGGTTAATTTTAATTTGAATCCTGTTGAATAGCGGCGATCTTGTTTAATTAAGGCTTTCCGTTGTTTCAAGTATTCACATACACATGGATTTTCTTCTGGAGGCTTTGTTTCTTGTGGGCCTGAACACTCGCACGTACACTCATCACCATTTTCTTTAGATACAGACATATTTTAAGGAAAATTTCTGAACTTTTATTAAATTAGAATAAAATTTATACTTGGGATATTGCTTAAATTACTTATAATTTTGAATTTATTTCGAAACATTCTTTAACGTGTCATTGCTTTATGACGTTTTAATTTTGATACCAAGTATGGAGGGCAAGGTATTAGATGAAATTTCATAGATGCTTTCTAAACTTCAATAAGAGTATTTCAATTTCTCATGTACTAAAGGATATTTTTTCATATCCAATTCTCTGACCAATTAGAACATTGCAACTTTTAAAAATGTATAGTTCATGCATATTTTGATGCTTTGATTTTGGGGTGCCACTGGTTAACTTATTCTGTTGGTTGGAATTTGACATTGTGTAGATCTAGAACGAGAAACAGATACCCTATTAGGATCTGTATCTTATTATATCTAGATTTCTTTGCCTCGACAAATTGTCATTTTACTTTTAGACCATAACCAAAATTTTTAGTTTTAGTACAAAATGTTTAAAAAACCAGGTTTTTGCGTATGTGATTACATGCTGAAGAGAAAAGAAGTAATGGAAAAGGAGCAAAGTCGTGCTATCGGTGGTCAAATTCAACTCACTCAAAGAGAAAGAATGGTAAATAGATACTTGATGGCGTACAAATATAAGGAATTAGATAAAGGTTTCCAAAAACCTGATCGTTTTGCTGCTGGTTATGATTATTTTAAAAATCGAGAAAGAATAGAGAAGTCCAAGGTGTTTCGGTTCATTAAATTAATGCCTAAGGGTGCGTCGTTACATACGCACGATACCGCAATGGTTTCAGGTGAATTTCTATATAAATTAACGTTCAAAGATAGCTTATACGGCCGTATTGTCGATTGTATGATACAGTTACAATTTTTCAAACCAAAAAAAGTACCACCAGATGAAGGCTGGGCTCTCTTAAAAGATATGAGGGAAGCAGATCCAGAGTTTGAGGAATTTTTGAAAAGTAGACTTACAATAAATCATAAATGTGATGAAAGTGGAGATGGTAACGATATAAATACAGTATGGAAAAATTTTCAGAATATGTTTCTTAATTTAGAAAAATTAATAACTTACAAACCTGTTTTCCAAGAGTTCTTTTTCGAAACATTAAAAGAGGCATATAAGGAAAATGTTAAATATATAGAATTTAGAGGGTATTTACCTGATGTATACGATATAGATGGGAAAGATGGGAAGATTTTTCGAGGAGCTGAAGTAGTAGCGTTATATATAGAAACATTAGAGCAATTTCAAGCTTGTTATCCTGAATTTTTTGGATGTCGGTTTATTTTTGCTCCACAGAGAATGGTGGATGAAGAAGGTATGGAGGCATTGGTTGATTTATATAAAGAAATCAGAGACACTTATCCAGATTTTGTAATTGGTTTCGATTTAGTGGGACAGGAAGATAAAGGCAAACCATTACTATTTTTTATAGAACAACTATTGAAAATGAAAGACGATGATACTAAATTCTTTTTTCATGCAGGGGAGACTCTTTGGAATGGTCAACATACTGATCAGAATCTTTTCGACGCCGTTATGTTAGGTAGTGTTAGGATAGGACATGGATATTCTTTATTAAAACATCCTGTATTAGCAAAACTAGTAAAAGAAAAAGGTATTGCTATAGAAGTAGCACCGATATCTAATCACGTATTGAAATTATGTGATGATATACGAAGCCATCCAGGTGCTATACTTATAGCTAATAATTATCCTGTAGTTATTGTCAATGACGATCCAGCTTTTTGGGAAAGTAAAGGAATTTCCTACGATTGGTATATGGCTTTTATGGGTATGAGTCATAGGGATGCCGATTTAAGATTGTTAAAGCAATTGGCAATGAATTCAATTCAGTATAGTGGTCTCAATGACGAAGATAAGCAAAAAGCTAAAGATCAGTGGGAGGAAGATTGGGCTAAATATTTAGTTAAAGTGTTAAAAGGATGTAAATGTGAATAAGAGTCTTGTTATTATGTACAGTTGAAATGTAACGAATTGTAATTATTTTTAAAAAGAAGTAAAGTTATTAAATGAACTAATTAAATGTTTTTTTTTGTTGTTGTATTAATTTGGAACACTATGTAATGTATCATGAATTTTTATTGTTTTTCTGTAAATAGCATCCTTTTTAGATTAGAGAATGGCTTTTTATATATAGCTAAAGATATAACTTTTCCTAGTAAACTACCAGTGGTTGTCTGTTTTATAAAAGTGGAATTTTTAATGTTTCTTTTAGTTTTCGGAATTGATTTGTAGTAGATTTTTGAATCTTGTCCACAACAACTATGGAGGGTAGTACCTCTACCCTCCATAACAACAACAAAAGAGAGACAGTCAACCTTCTAATATGGCTGTGTAGAAAATTTCCTGTAATATTATGTATGGAAAAACTGTTAGATATGCACTGCTGCTGTTCTCCTTGGCCCTTTTTCTCTTTTTTTTTCCTTCGCCTCTGCTCCCAATACTCCAATGTGCGCTTGGCGGAGCAGTCTCCTGGCCAATCTCCCACCGAAGCATCACCCGCGTTGGAGACCTCTACTGTCTCAAGGCCAGTGGCGATATTTACCTTTTGGTAGACCTGATGAGTAGATGCAGGTTTTGAACCCCTCACCATCACTCTCCAGCTTTTTCAGGTCCTTTTTCAGTTTTTTGGTGCACGTGAAGCAAAAATGGAAGCAGACTAAGAGGAGTGTTTTAGACTTTGTTTAAATTAGACCAATATAACTCCTACTGTCATTGTCAAGAGTTGTCAAAATATATACAAATACTAAAAATTGAAACATGATTCGGCTAAAACTTCTAAATTTCAAGTAATTTATCAAAATAAATAAATAAAATTATAAAAAACATATTTACAAACTGAAACTACATTTAACATAATTTAAAAAATAATGGGAGAAGCAGAACGTAAATCAGAAGACCACGGGAGTGAATCAGGTACTAAAACTAGTCCATGTATCTGTGAATATTTAATCAAAAGAGATAAATGGATGAAAGAGGATAAGTCTTATGGTATCGGTGCGAAAGTGGAGCTAAATTGTCGAGAAATGTGTGTGAACCAGTACCTAATGCAACTTAAACATAAAGAATTAGATAATGGGTTTAAGTGTCCCAAATGTTTTTCTACAGCTAATCATTTTTTTCAATCAAAACACGCAATAGATGATTCTAAAGTGTTTAGGTTCATTCAATTGATGCCTAAAGGCGCTTCGTTACATACACATGATACTGGGTTAGTTTCTGGAGAATATTTATATAAACTAACGTACAGAGATAACCTTTATGGTCGTATTAGGAATTGCATGGTCGAGTTTCGTTTTTTTGATCCTGCCGGAGTACCCGAAAATGAAGAGTGGGAACTAATAAAGGAGTTACGAGAAAATGATTGCGAATTTGATACGTTTTTACGCTGTCGGTTAACAATGATTAGAAGTGATCCAACGAGTTTTTATAAAAATGAAGATTGTATATGGAGGACTTTCCAGAATCTGTGCCTTAATTTGGAGGGGTTGATAACATATAAACCAGTATTTGAAGATTACTTTTATCAATTTCTTCAAGAAGCTTTCGATGAGAATGTTAAGTATTTAGAATTTAGAGGATACGTACCAGATGTGTACGATATTGATGGCACAACGTATAAAGGTGTTAAGGTTATTGATATTTACGATAAAATAGTTACAAAATTTCAACGTGATCACCACAGTTTCTTTGGGTGTCAGTTTATATTTGCACCACACAGAATAGTTGATAAGGAACAGATGCAAAAATATGTGAGATTTTATTTAAAAATTAAAAAGAAATTTCCACGTTTCGTACTTGGTTTTGATTTGTCTGGTCGTGAAGATAACGCACCATCATTATTGTGTCACATTAATGAGCTCTTATTTTTGAAACAGAAGGATACGAAATTCTTCTTTTCGGCAGGTGAAACTAAGTGGAATGGCCATTGCTCAGATGAGAATCTTTTCGATGCAATTTTACTTGGAACTGTACGAATAGGACATGGTTTTGCTATTGTAAAGCATCCCTTTATCGGATTATTATGTAGATGTTCAAAAATAGGTATCGAAATATCACCTATAGCTAGTCAGGTTTTTAGAATGTGTGATGATATTAGAGACCATCCCGGTGCTGTAATGATAGCAAATAATTATCCTGTTGTAATTGTTAATGACAATCCTTTACTGTGGGGCGCTAAAGGACTTTCGTATGATTGGTATTTAGCTTTTATGGGTATGGCTCATAGAGATGCTGATCTTAGAATGTTGAAACAACTAGCGCTAAATTCAATAGAATTTAGTGGATTGGAACCGGCGGATAAATACGATTGTAAAGTACATTTTGAATGCGAATGGGACAATTTTATAATTCAAGCATTGAAAGGTTGTAAGTGCTTTTTGGAGAAATGTCCACTGATGATACCTGGAAATCCTATACCATAATTTTTTTTTATAAAACAACTGTTGAGTTAGTAACTGATATAAAGTAATTGTTATAGTTTTGATTATTTTACACATTGTTGAAAAGGTTTTTATTAAAAATGCACTTTTGACGGATACACAACTGTTTTTTTATCTTTCAATTTAGAACTGTCACTTGCAATAATTCCTAAAAATTTAACTATATTTCCATGGAGACTAGACAAGGAGTACGCACTCGACCGGGGGAATTGCCAAAATCTGTCCACGGTATCGTACATATTAGGTTTACTTTTTTCACCACTAGCGTCGCTAGTTTTCCTTTTGTACCGGTATGAATATAGACAATTAAATAATCGTAAATTATTATATTGGTTTTTATTATTTATATCTGATAGATCGAACTATTTTTTTAATTGTGTAAATAAATTAATAATGAAATAATTAAAAATTATTTATTTTATTTTAAACTACGCCCTCATTGGTCGCCATTTTGGTACAAATGGAACACCAGCGCCCTCTTATTTTGATAGTTCTATTTGCATACATGGAGTTCGTACTCCTTGTCTAGTCTCCATGTATATTTCATTCAACTTTTTTATTATAGTTGTAATTTGAAAATAAAATTTTCATCACTCCGTACTCCGTGCGGAAAGCACTGCTTTCGACCATTCAGGACCGTGCGGAAAGCTATGCTTTCTTTAACGTTACGAAATATAACACTTTTCATCACTCCATGCGAAAAGCACTGCTTTCGACCATGCAGGACCGTGCGGAAAGCAATGAATGACCGAAACAGAGTTGATAAGTGTTTCCCAATCAAATATAAATGAGATTTTGTTTTAATGGGAGGATCAGCCTCCCCCAACCCTCCTTCAGCGCCTTCGCGGTGCAGTCTGATCAAATCTAATACTACTTCTATTTCCTTTTATTTTAGTCAAATTCAAGAGCTTTCCTCGCGGAGTGATGAAAACTAGAATATGCAACTCGTGCGGTGCGCAGGTAATCCCATCACTCGTGCTTCGGCTCACGCGACAAACGCACTCGTGATGGGATCACCTGCGTTATATTAAATTTTTTGTGTCTGTCTGTCTGTCTGTCTGTTTGTTCCGGCTACTCTGGAACGGCTGGATCGATTTTGACGGGTCTTTCACAGGCAGATAGCTAATGTAATACGAAGTACTTTAGGCTACTTTTATTTAAGAATTCTCTCACCAACCACTTAATATCACAAATATTGATTCCTCCTACAAATATTTTGTAAAAACTTTCACTTGAAAAAACGAAATTATCATATTTCGTCTCATTCATAAAATTTAAAGTTGTTTTTTTTGTGTATTTTAAACCAAAATAGATTGAATCCCTAAGTTCGTGAATGTCAAATTTATTTTAAACCAATACTTTAAGATTATCAAAAAAACGTTTTAAATTAGGCCGGCGTTTATCAACAGTTAGAGTGCCTCATTAGCGCTACCTATCTTGTGTAAAAGCTTCAAAATTAACGTCTTGCAGATTGAAAAACCCAAACTGACAAAAGGTCTTAATCTTTACATAAAAAACAGGAGCACGTGTCATTTTTTTCATCGAGACCTAATAGAACCCCTGAAGGGTCATCACTTAACACGCCACTACATTTGACCTTACAAACGTTAAAAAAAGTAGGTATCAGCACGAGGAAAAATTGTGGTTTGATTCTTAGTTAAGACACAGTGGTAAAGTCTTTTTTCACGCATGTAATGAAAGGAAAGTTGATACTTGAAACAAAACAACGTGCTCGGATTGTTTAAAAAGACATGTTTTGTGTCTAATTTATATGACAAGCAACACATCGTAAATGACCTCTTAAGAAAACAAGAATTAAGTACATAATAAAAAAAATAAAGATGTGTTGATATAAGTTTCGGTTTACAGACATGCTACCAGTCGTGGCTTAGGCCCGTGCCGACCGCCGAGAGGCTCTTTTCATGGCAGTGGGGCGTGCAGGGGGCCGATATAGGTGTTTAGGGGGATGAAATCCACGAGGCAATATGCGGATGTGCACCGGCGAGCAGCTGCCAGATAAGGGTGCAGTTCAGGTTTCTGTCGAGGGGGCGGATCCTTATGAAATTCGTAGGGTGGCGGTTATCAAGTGATATCTTAAGCTCTGATGAGATCTATACAGGGTGCAAGTTTTATTTTCAATATCTAAGTGTGATAATTTGCAACAGGTGGTATTAAAAAATATTAAAATCATGGACATCAAACCAGATTATTGGTATCGTTTTAAACTTCGAAATATTTTTTTTATATACTTCTGTGCAGATGTAGTCTTGCCAGTATTGCTAGTAGTTTAGCAACTTTTAAGCCAAATCAGTATATATTGAACTCGATAAGAGGGTTAGTCGCCTCTTTGTGTCAAAATCTGGTTATATGGAAACAATCGCTTTATAAGATCGAAGAACGGTTACTTCCGATTGGTAAATTACCAGAAGTTATCACGAAACTCCAACAAAGCAACAAACAACGGCAAATCATCCGACATCAGGACAATCCTAGTGCTTACACTGCTCAAACACAATAGAGTTTTTGGAGCTTCAAAACATATAATTGGTAGACCATCCACCGTATAGTCCCGACCTAAGTCCGAACGACTTCTTCATGTTCCCAAAGATCAAGAATTGAATGCGTGGGCAGCGATTTCAGTCTCCAGAAGAAGCTATCGATGCCTTTAGAACAGCGATTTTGAGGTGTCAACTTGGTGGAACATATTTTGAAAAGCAATAAACCACTTTAAGTCTATATATTTTATGTCTTTGTGGCTACATGCAAAACTAAAAAGACAACCATCGTAAAAGGAAAAGTGTCTATCTTAACAAGCCAGAAACTCGATAAATAGAATAACTGATTATGATATAAAAAGCAGACGCTTTGTTGGAGATAGCAAACTTATCATATTTTTCTTCATTTAATTGTTGCAACGAAAGTGCACGTTGAGTATTTTTCTTATTCTTCAAAACAAGTGTATATCACCGTGTATCAATAAACAACATTTAATTGTTCACCATATAAAACAGCTCAAGCGTGCTTTTAGGCTTGTTATTTTTTTGATAAAATCGTAAAATCTGTTAAGAGTCTCTTATAAACCCCGTAACACAATACTTTTATTCATGCTATATTCAATAGTTTTGAAAACATCTAATATAGGCCAATTTTCGATCAGATACCCGATGTATCGTTCATTATCTCGATCACAATCTGCAGGTCACCTGCTCGAACCATATGGAACCTATGGTACTTCTAAATATATAAAACGTACTGTAACAGATCAAATAGACTCTTATAGGGTCAAAATTGATTTTAAATTGAGTTGTTTAGCAACAATTGATGCTTTGGGGTTATTTTCTTTTCAATTTTATAAAGAAAGCTTTCAGATATTGATCATTGACGAGTTTATATAGGGTTAGATATGATAAAATTTGACAAATAAGGCAAAATTCAATTGTAATTTCTGATTCTTTTCGCAAAGGATTACTGAAGTATTCTGAAATTAAAATTCGTTTATGTATGTTTTCCTCACACTCTGAAATAATTTAGGTCACGTTTATATGAAGATTTGGGATTTTGGTCCGCATTTTTGTAGTGATATTTATAGCATTTCCCCTTTTTATTATAAAACAGGAAGCTTTTAAATCCGCATTTGGCTGAATTCTTTTTGGTAATAAATCACGCTTTAGTAACAACTGCTGGCCCCCAAATAGGAACCCATAAGATTTGACAAATTTCTATGAAACTTGAATGTCGTTGGTTTTAATTTATCATTTTGATTGACGTATTTTTCTGTAAAAAATAGTTTTCTTAGTTCCTTAGTCGGTAGAAGTCTTTAAAGGGATTGAAACATTGTGTATTAGTGTTTATGCATTATTTATTATGATTATTAAAAATCAGTTGATTCTATACACTATATACTTTCTGAATTTTTGACAACCCTTTGGCTAGTATTAAAAATATTAACATAGTACAGTAATTCAGATAATATCTCTGTATCTACACAGGTAGTCATGTTATTTTTGCATTTATTATAATTTCCGTTCATTTTTGTATGAATACCTATTTCACCATTATGATAACATCAGCACTGTCTGTTTTGCATACTTGAGTTAATAACTTTATGGTATTTATAACAAACTATACTTTGTCACGTAGTAATTTGTTGAAAAACTAATTTTTTAAACACGCATTGTAGAAAAAAAAACTTTTGCTTTCTTACAGTGGAAATAATTGGTTTTGTACTGAAGAATTTTAACATATCTTAAACTTGAATGCAAGTTTCTCTTTTCCTTCTTGAATCGTAAAAGATCAAATTAAAATATACTTAATTATACTCTTTAAGTTCTATTTTATTTAAGTATTTTGTGATCTCTCACATCTTCTTCTTCATTCTCTCAAACAGCTTAGACCCTAAATATTTGAAGTTTTGGACGTGACATTCGACTCGTCTGTTGTCATATACTCAGTCTTTGTCCTACTCATTCTTAACCCTCTAATTTCAAGCGCCTTTTTTTCATTTTTCAAGACTCTCTTTCACAAAATTGGCCGCATCCATCATATCTCACGAGGCTTCACCTCTTATCCATTTAGTCACAACATCCATCACCAAATCAACAGATAGGGGCTCTAGTGGAGTCCCACTTACACCACAAGTCACTCCTTTTTATTTCCGTTTTTGTTCCCTCATACATCTATTGCACTAATCGGACATACTTTTTCAGCACACCTTTTACTCGCACACATCTCCACACTTCTTATCTCTGTCATACGCTTACTCTAAGTCTATGAACGCAGCGTGGATATCACGACATCTCTGCATCTATCGTTTTTAGCAAAAACAGCATTAGTCGTTTCTCTTCCAGGCATAAATCCAAATCTCAGCCCCTTCTCAACTATTCTTTCCCAAATTTTCAAAGTATGCGGCATCATTTTATAGATGCACATTACCTTTTCCTTTATAGATTAGCACAAGTACGCTTTCCCTTCACTTACTCGGCATTTTCTCTTAATTCATCACTTCTCTCATCAGGTTTAACAGAATATCTACTCCATCCTCACCAAGCACCTTTCATACTTCATTCTATCCGCTCTCATCGCCTTACCATTCTTCATCTGCTATAATGCACTCTTCACTCCTCCCTAGACATGTCTGTAACCATTTCAAAATTGGCAATATCTACCATCTTCAAATATCTCTATCATTTTCCTTGTTCAGCAGTTTTTTATAATATTTCTTTCATCTTCCTTTTATACTCCTTTACGTTATTAAAGTCTACGTTCTTTGTTCTTAATTTGTCTTTTTGTGATCTCCCAGGTATGGCATAGAAAAAACTTAAATAAACTGAAAATCAATACCAGTCGTCTGATTAAAAATTTAACATTTACATTCGACAAATTGGACCATTATTGATTCCCCCAGATCTGTTACACGCACCCCAGTAGTCGATTTAGTATTAGCGAAATGTCCAAATGACAAACTACCCTATCAGGGTTAAATGTTGTGATGCAGTGAATGGTAGTACACTAATGCAGGTCCTGATCCGTTCATTTATTTATAATACAAACTTACTGTTTCACATTGGATAGGTATTGAACGGTCGCAAATATAAATAAATCGCCCATTTCAAATTTTAGTAGTGAATCGAAGCATTTGCAGGCATACGTTTATATATTAAACTGGCATCATTCACAGTCACCCCCTAAAGACACCCTATGAAGATTTTTAAGATAAAAATTAAAATCATCAGCGAAGCCACAAAGTAATTAGTTCTATTACTTACTTCTAATTTAGTCAAATTATGTCTTGTTGAAATTCATAATTAATGTGAAAACTATATTTGTCACTTATTTACTCCGCCTGCATTTATGTAAACCAAAGCCACCCACCACCTTGTATAGGGTCCTGCAACTTTCAGCATCTGTCATCATGCAAACATCGTAAAGCGAAATCCGACACCGTCATATAATTCGGAAGTGGCACAAGGTGTCTGCCATAAAGTAATGTCTCCCCACTCTACTAAGTCTATTTTGGTTTATTACAACAATTTTTTTGACAAGTCGGTTTATATAACAGGGTAGTAATATTTTTTGGTTGGTGCATTAAGTCAGCAACTACTATCTACAGATCTACAACTTTATTACTTCTATTTGAAAAACAACATTAATACTTTTTGAAAAATATACAAAATATGGAAGATCTACACTTAAAATAGGTCGTGAGAGAGGAAATGAGTAGAAAAAAATAGAAGTATACATGTAAAACTTGTGTCCACAAAGAGGAAGTTGAAGTATTTTTGAAGTATATATTCAAAATGAAGATGAGTTTCAACGATTATAAAAGTTTAAGTAGTAACTTGAAAGTAGAGTCAATTCTAAAAGAAAGGAAAGAAATTAGGATCAGGAAATAAAAAAGTGACTAAAATTCTGATTTAAAGACAATATAGTTCGGAAATATCTTCATCTTAGTCAGGAAAAATAGATCATCGAAATATTTTTTAACGATATTTAAACATTGTTATCTACTGATTGTAACGAAAGCTTTTTTTACTATTATCCATATTAACATATAACAGTAAAAAGTAGTCGCTTTCAAAGTAACAGTACATAACAACAGATGTCTGTTTTTATATTACATTTCTTATTCTAATTAATCTAGAGGTCCTTATTCTGTGTCAACAAAACAGGAAGACCTTTACAGCAACTTTATCAATACAACACATCTTGCATTTGCTTGTTTATAAAGCTTAACCACAAAATGATCTCATTCGCACGTGTTTATCGGTTTTTTCGAGCTCATAAACCACTTGAAGTACCTTTGATGTGAGACAAAGACAACTATAACATCACATGTGGTCATGTCGGTTCCACATAAAGACACCCCAAACAATTTCGAGTTTTAAGATCAAGACAACACCGGTTAAAATACAGACACAGCAGGAATGAACTTGCAAAGCAAGAGGGCTGAAAAGATGTGGATTGATGGAAGAAGGGTTGTGTATAGGGTTCATGTTGAAATTAACGGAAATTTGATTACTTGAATACCCGTTACTAATGCTAACAGGTTAAAAAGGGGATTTAAGATTGGTTAGAGTCATTTTTTTAACAAAGGTGTGAAGTTATTTTATCTGATAAGTGGAGTGTGGTCAATTAATAAGTTTCTGTAAAATAAAAATCTTACTGCTTTATAAAGAAAAAATAATCGATTACAATTTCTTATGAAAATAAAATTGTATTCAGATAACATTAAATTTCTTAAAACTTAAGGTGGAAAACATATCGACAAAATTACCCAATAGTGGCATCTTTCGAATTGATTTATGGTATATATTTATTTTTGATAAAAAATATTACCGAATATGTCCTCGAAACTGTTATATAATAACTAGAATTTTAATTATAACGAAAATTGTCTCCAGTCAGGTGTCCTTGTTTAGTAATTTAAAATGCAACAACCTTCGTCTGGGAACTAAGTTATTAATTCTGATAAAAATTTTATTGTAACTCGGATAATAATGTAATTACAATATAGATTTTACAAGTATTCACTGGATAATAGAAGGTTTTTGTGTCTATTTTAAATTTTTAAGGTTATTTCAATTACTTTTAGTATATACATATGAAAACGGAAGTTCTTTAAAAGTTAGGTGGTTTAAATAAAGTTTCGGTGCTTTAAATGGGCACTCACAGACATTCAACGCGTGTCCGCCTCGTGCTCTAGAGAGTTACTCTAAAATCTGGAAGACAGCTGGACCAATTCAGTATTTCTTGAACCCTCTTTGCCCTGTAGACGATTAAGGTCATAGGGCAACTATGAGAAGAAGGCCAATAGTCCGGAGCAAAAAAAAAACTGTTAAAATTCCAATTTAGTTTGTATACATTAAATATATATTTTGATAGTAGTACAAGGTTTGGCTATTAAATAATAAGACTGGTGACGAAAAAGGGTTTTATTATAAAAATTATTCTACATTCGAATGCTTCCCTTCAATATTCTTCCATCCCATAGCCACATACCTTTTCATACGTTTTTTTTTCATTGATCAAAGCAGTGGTGAAAGTCTTCTTTGTTGAGTGCCTTTAGAAGCTCTGTCATTTTTTGCTTTACCGTTTCCATCAACTCAAATCGGATACGTTTCAAAGCACATTTTCTCATCGGAAACAAAAAAAAAGCCCCATGGTGCCAAATCTGGCGAGCACTGGCAGGTGTGTTCTTCTGGTGCAAAATCCTCGAGTTGTTCTTCCACACGTCGGATTGTTTCTTACGAACTCGTTCTCACAGTGTTGCAAAAACTGACAAATAGTCAGTCTGGTTGACAGTCTGACCCTCTGGAACCCATTCAGTCATCACGTTACCGTTAACGTAGAAAAAACGATCAACATTGCCTTGAATTTTGATTTGGACAGCCTTGCTTTTTTTATTCTGGGCGATTCAGGCATCTTCCAATGCTTCCATTGCCGCTTTATTTCAATATCGTATTGAAAAATCCACGTTTCGTCGCAAGTAATACTGTTTTTCATAAGTCCGGGATCTTCTGTTGACCTTTCAAGGAAATCTGAGCAGACCTGTTGACGCTCTAGCTTTTGATTAGGAGTATGACATCAAAGGAGTAATTTTTATTACGAACAGTGATTGATTTTCATTAAAAACTAATAAAAACTACATTTAGTTTTTAAATTTGAATTTTATAGGCTAGATTTCCACCAATAGTTTGATTCAGAAAATTTTTGAGCTTTCCAAAGTAAATTTTTGATATTTAATGAAAATATGAGTTAAGCGTTCGGACTATTAAAAATGAAACGCGAGCAGGAGTGAAGCATGCAGGGTAACGCAATGTGACTTATGATGACGGTTCTTCAGAGTTTTGCACCTGGCGCTAGTCTGGTTCCTATCCAACCACCCTCGAAATGTGTATGTGTGTTCCACTTCCTCCGTTTCGCTATACATCGGTTTACTTCTTTGACAAACACCACTTCACTCCACCACGGCTTCCTACGCAAACCTCTCCAAAACCTCTTTTGATGAAGGGATAATTATATATTTCAAGGATATTTCTAATAAACTTATACAATGATTCGTTTAGACATTTCGACCACAGAGAAAATAATGATTAGTCACATTCAGTTGAGCAATTTTAAAAGAACTTAAATTTTTCCTTTTTTTAATATTCCAAGTTTCGGTGGTATATTAGATAATTAAAAACTTTATGTCCATTAAAAGAATTTTTTAATAAGAACACAAATAGACAATGTTCTTTATTAGTTTATGAACCAAGTGTTTTTACATTTTTGCATGTTTAAACCAAGTATCCGTTCTTACAAGAAGTTTGCATTTTTTTTATAATATGATATAAATATGATTGTTTAAATACAAAAACAAATTCTTTAGTCTACTGCACTGTTACTCTGTTAGTGTAAATCTAATTATATAAACTTAAATATTCCTCGTTTCTTAATATGTCCCATCCGTCAAAATAATCCGGCCATGAAAATAAACAATCTTTTGTGCTTATTTAATCATTTTGCGACCATTTGTCATACTTTGCTTATACAGTCAGTGATTTTTATTATAATACACAAAAAAATGAATATATGCACATTTTTAACTGCTTTTAGAAGTCGCTTTGATATCTCCACAAGAAATATTGTATCGTAATATATAATTATTTGTAATTTTACGATAAAGAAATAATTATTGAAATTTGAGTCATTGTGTAAGTAAAAGCCCCTAATAATTACGTGAAACTTAGCAACGTGGTAATTAACAAGAAGTCCAACTACACTGTTTTCCTATACAAAATACATCAATAATTTGTGATTGTATTATTTCATAATCAATTAAGTGGGAACGGGTTATTTTTACATATATTATTCAAACCTGCAACGAAATTAGGGCTTATTATATTGGAAATATTGGATAATGACAAGTTTCAAGCATTTTCTAAAGAATATAATAAAGTAAAGAAGATTCCCAACCATTGTCTTCAATGAATTAATTATAAATTCAATCGTCGAGTATACGAGATATATCAGCTCGATTTTCATCAAGATAATTTATTATAACCAAGAACACACATATTATCAACTCGCATCAAAAATGGTGTTAAAAGTTGAAGAAGAATTTTCCGCAAAAAAAAATATACACAGCACGTAATTGCGCGGGTGGTCTTGCACGTGCCCTTTAACTACTTTATACACCAACGAGATACTTCCGTGAGAGGATATCGATTCACATTTGATGAGATTGATAGGGCATAACATCTCTATGGTTCATACTTCTTCTCGTTGTTTAAGGATATCGTTAATTGTTTTCGATCTTGTACAGGGGCGGAATTCAAAATTTTTTAGCTATGTCTTCATTTCTGGATCACTCCTATATAAATTTATTGAATTTAATGTGCATGATTGTTAAAAATGAAACCGAATGAAACTGAATTATTAATATTGTTTATATCTATATTTATTTTTTCGATATTTTATAGAAAAATAGTTAAATAAAATATCAAAGAAAGGAATATGTAAGAGTCTTAAAAATTTCTCAGATTTATGCCTAGTTAGATAAACATCTATTAATTTTATTTTGTGATACTCCATAAAAATAATAATGAACGTTTCACAAATAATGTTCATTCAATTAATATCGATTAACAGGTTGTGAAATGTTCCTTAACATTTTTATGAATTATTAAAATATCATTAATGAATCCTTATTTTTAATGAACGTTCTGCAAGCGAATATTTCTCTTTATGTTTATTATTGATTAATTTTGATCCGGTCCTGTTGTTGGACTCGTTCAGGAGATTGAAGAGACGTGCATGTGCCATCGCCGCAGGATCTAAAGCAATCGGCGATGTGTGCAAGTGTGCAGTCACGAAAAGTTTTTACAAGATTATTAGTTCGAATAACTATCTACGTTTTATTTGCAACTGATAGAGGAAAATGTGAGTTAATCTGGTTTTCTTAACCAACTGATGTCTGAAATAAAAAAATCCTTTGAATAAAAGCAAAAATTAAGTAAATGAAACGACAAGAAGAGGGCAAAATAAAATATGACTTTTTTTGTTTGGTTAACTTTCATTTGAGACAATTTATTTATTCAATTGGATGAGAATGACTTTATTAATATTATGTATGACCTTATTATGTCCAAAATTTGTGTGAACTGTTTCTGAGTTGCTCATGTAAACGGTTCATTAATAAACTGTCGAAGTTTCTTTTAACAGTATACTTAATTCATAAATATTCATATCTATTGTAATATTTATCACTAATATGGGTAAAAGTTTACGTCAATCTACAAAAAAATTAATTAATTAACTCCAACAATGTATATTTTCAGAGACGTAGATTATTTGCTTTAATTTTTACATTTTTATTGTTTATATTCGTACCAATTTATTTCATGTTCTACAAGAATAATTTTATATTACATAAGTTCTCACCAATGTTTCTTAATATTATTTTGACGATTGACGTAGTATGTTTCACTTACTTGGTTTTCTTAATCTGGTTAATGTAGAGACCATTTGAAAGAATTTTATTTTGTACCATTATAATGGTTTCAACAAATTCTACAATTATCCATTTATTTTATAAATTTTTAAAGACACCAAAATTAAAATTTCTTAAGTAAATATTGCCCACTCTAGCCCGGGTCATCGATTGATGCTTAATGAACGTTTGATCTCCACTTTCTTTGAAATCAAGGGATAGACTGCCAAGTACAACCTCAGTTTGTGGTCGTTTAAAATAAAATTAATAGCACTGATTATAGTTAGTTCTTAAACCAAAAAACTGATGCCATAACCTTTTTTGCTGATCTTTCTGCGGCTCTAACTTTCCGAACAGCTTTTTCATATATAATTTAAGTAAAATATGGATTAATCGATCATCTGAGATGCCTATGGTATTAGCAATTTCACGATGACTTCAATGATTTCTGTTGCTTTACGACATTTAAATTCTAAAACCCATCGATGCACTGTTGGAAATTAGGGAGCAGACTCCTTTAACCCTTTCACCATTTTGGTATGAATTCTATCGATGAAAAACCTTCCAAACCAAAGAATTTTATCACTGCACATATATTCGGTTTTCCCACTGTAACAAAATACAGTGATACGTCAACTTCAAATGGCTAGTACGCAAATAGTGAATTGATATAATAAAATAGCGTATATATTTTGAATCCTCTAATGGTTAATAGGTGTTGCTTTCTAGACTTTTCAACCAATCTTTAGAATACCTTAGTATTTTGATAAAGATGAATATTTTTGATGAAACGATATGTATATTCTAAAATTACTACAATGCCTTCCTGTTTTAAGATTCACGCCTTATGAAGAAGTTTTCCTTCACTTTATTTTAAACATAAGGTTTAAAAAGTTTTTTATTCTAAATAGTATCAAATAAACACATTCAGGTGTCGATTATCGCAGAATTTTTCTTGTAGATATTCATTTCTTATATTCATCAAACGGCTTCTCTCTGAATGTATGCTTCATTACAGATAACCCAGAATTTGTATATTCATGAAGATCTGTTAGAATATTTTAGGTCATTTCAATAACAGATTCGCCAATTCTTTTTTTTTGTATTTTTTTTTGTTGTTACGCCATTGTGAACATAATAAAGTATCACGAATCTCATAACGTTTCGGTTTCACACGAATGATCATATTTAACATTTCTAAACGAACATTATGTTGGTTGCATTTCATTAGTATTTTATGCCCACATTTAATGGTTGTTGTATGTAGTAGTGAATACAATTAAAACTTCTCTACTAATAAATATTTCACGGCAAAACTAAACGTGATGGTTTCATATTTTTTACAATTTAATATTAGGTCACTAATGTATAGGAATTCATATGAATTTTTTTCTATTAAATGTCAAAAAACAATCCAATATGTTTTAAAATCTTTAATACAAATTGAATTAATGTTTATTTTAATTAGATAACGGGACCTCAATTATTATTTTTTCGCCACTACAATTTTTTGTTGAAATACAGATAGAGCAGGAATGAGTTGATTAACAACTCAGTTCTTGAAAAGGTCACCATTCATACTTTTGTGATAGTCAAGGTCACATCCTTCCAAAAATCCAGTCTCAGTCCTGTGTGTAAAATAGTAAATCGCTTTCCTTCGTATTGTACACGAGCTGGATTACTTTTCAATTCAGAATCGTGTACCCACTGACTATTATGTTCATCTATGTATACCAATCTGACTGTCTCAGTAAGACTTTTTAGTTGTTTATATTTCCGAATCAAAGCGATCTTACTAATTTTAACGTGTCGTTGTTCACATAAAATATGTCGTCTGTTTACTTTTTTAAGTTTGTATTCCATTAATTTTATAAGTTTGTATACGGTAGTACGTCCCCCTTTAAAAACAAAATTTTGTTTAGCATCAGTCAAAAGTTCGTCTAAAGTAAAATGTTCATTTTTAGAATGGTACAGCTAAATCTTTAGCTGTTAAGACTTTTTTTAAAATAAAATTCTCAAATGTTTTACTTTTTTTATCTTTGACTTTTACATTATTTTTTAATCCTTCCTTATTAGTTTTTATTATCTTTTAAACACTGACCTAAAAAATTAAGCATTTAGAATGTTTCGCATATTAATAGGTGTTAAATAATATACCTCAGTTACACAAAATTTTTCAGAAATATCCAATCTCAATGAAACCTTCTGCAAAAGTTTGTTTTAAATCTTTAAAATGTAAAAAAATAATTGTAATTATAGTACCATTTTTAAGATAAAAAATACTCGAGGCTCCCTTAAATAGCATTTTTATTTAAAGGTAATTTATTTTCAATTGACTTCAAATCACATTTAGTATATGAAGTTTTAGTTTGACCGGAGTGTTTTTGGTAAAAATATATGTATACAAGCTCCAAAATAAGTAGACAGGTAGAATAAATCGAAGTGGTTGAATGATAAAGATTGTGGCAATTTATTTTATATGGACTTTAAATCTGAACTAGTTTATATGGCGTTTCGGTTTGACTGGAGAGTTTCTGGTAAAATATATATGTATACAAGCCACAAACTAACTAGAGAGATAGAATAAATCGACGTGGTTGAATGATAAAGATTGTGGCAATCGGTGTGTAAATGTTAATAGCGAAACCAATAAAAATGTAGTCAAAGAGAGCATTATTAAGAAGATGCGATACGGTTTCAAAACTTCGTGGATGATGATGACAGCTGGCGGGCGGTCGCGCGGATCACTGCTTGCAAATACACCTGCTTAAACTCAAACATTGACTATGTCTGTGGAGAGCTGAAGGATAACTATAACAATAACCACCCTATTTTTTTTCATCTTGTTTCTTTCTCCGCAACTGTATATAACTAAAGTATATTAAACAATAACCACTGTTTTTTTTAAAGAATGACTAATAATGTAAAATATTTTTTCTACGCCCATGACTGTAAACGTCAAAAATCGTACTGTAGACATTCCTTGTAAGTGACATTTAACAATAACATGCACGTAATGAGATCTCATAACATACATGTGCGTTTAGTTAAGAAAACTTAAATTTTTTGTTTAATTAAATTGCAATAAAAATTTTTATGTACGTACTACTTTATTTGGTCTATTTACATACTTTTTGTCAATTTTAAAACATAAATATATAATAGTTTTTATTAAAAAATAAAATAAAAATAAAACAGATTTAGGCAATATATATTACATTTTAAATTATTATTTAATCTAGGATGTTACTTAATGTCACTACTTTGATAAATGTTATTTTAAACGCCAAATTTCGTAATATATTTTTTAAGATATGTCAAATATTTAGAATTAAAATTAAAATATTGAGTCGTAGAAAAAGCATAGTACGTAACTCGAGTGGTAAGAGGTATTACGTACTCGTGTAATTACGCACTCGCCGCTACGCGGCTTCGTGCGTAACTTTTCCACTCGTACGTAATATCCTACTTACCACTCTTGATACGTAATATACTATTTCCGTATTAAAGATTATTGTACAACACAGGCAATATAAATTTAATTGCCTGTAAAGTACAATAAACAAAATATTTTTTGTACTACTTAAACTTTATTTTAATTACTGTTAAACAAAAGATCGGAATTCATTGTTATAAAGAATGATCAGAATTTGCTAGTGTTTTCATTGTATACTTACGATTCCAACTAGTTTATTCAATAATAGAAAGTTTCACACAACATTTTTTACATTTATTTTTGACGAAAAAACCTGTAACGTAACCACCTAAGATTTTCTGGTACTTATTAAAAAATAAATTAAATAAAAAAACAGGATTTCATAAAAACGATTTGATAAGTTAGATAAAAATTATATTTGTAAAACAGAAACAACCTATTGTGAACTAATGAAAGAATGACGTATAATAGAAAGATAGATTTTTTTCTCGGGGACACATTTTTTCGATAACTTTCCGGGAGTATGACTTCTCCTTATAAAAATTAAAAGAGGTATTAAAATTAAAAGAAAAATATATAATAAGAAGAGTTAATCCAAAGATATAAATATAACAGAGAACAGTGGCAAATAGAAGAAAAAATCCAGAGTTAGAAAGTAGAAAATCAGAAAGAAGGAGCTAGCAAGTAGAGAGTAGACAGAAGACCAGTGACAAGATGTTTGCGTTAAAAAGTGTTGATTTCGCATTTTTGATATTTTTGACATTTTTTAATGAAACACGTGAAAAATGACAAAAAACGTTTAAACAGGATTTAAAAACCAAATTTAACACATTTTGTACACATTTGTTTGTATATTTTTACAATAACAGCAGATTTCCTTTAGTGCAGCATCTACAACCTCGAAGATTTTATTGATTGGGTGTGTATTTCCAAGAAGGAATTCCGCGTAAATATATATTTTTTATAATTATTCAATTTAGTGATAGCAAATTGAATTTTACAATGACGAAAAAAGAAAAAAACAATTATAGTAGAGGTAATCTGTCCCTCAACTAGAAAATGGTGTATCGTGAAATAAACCACAAAATATTATGAACCGTATTAACGGTACCTACTATATGTAGAGTAACATATATATCTTATAAATTTTAATTATTCATGGATACCAAACATACAAGACCTTTACAGAAAATTTCATGCTCTACAGAGTATATATAAGCATATTTCAGTTTCCTATTAAAACAATATTTTATAAATAAGTATATAAAATAGTAATCAAACTCTTTACTTACGGCTCAAAATAAACTGTGGGTCTGCTCTAGAAAAGAATGAAGGGGTAAAAAGTGAGGTTAAACCTAGAATTAAGTGTGCATGTATAAATTGAAGAAGAATGATTGGGGTTTTGTGTGACAGGAATGTCAGTGCAAAAATATAACCTACAAGACCAGCTTTGATGCATATATCTCAGAAACCTGTTCAATACCGAAAGAGCAAGAGAGAAGGTTAGTGGTGGCGGATTTGTAAATTTTGCCTTGGATGTGTGGATTAACGAGTAAGAGAGGTACATTGAAAGTGAGATAGTCGAGCAAGTAAATCCAGAAAAATAGTTTGAGATGGGCTGGTCATGTAAAGAAGAGGGATGAGAAATATGTGGATTGATAAAATAAATGAGGCCCTAAAAGAGACAAAATGGACATTAAATAGAGACAGGTGGAAACGAATGATACGGAAGGCTAAGGCTGACCCCTGCTAGACTTGGCATAAGGTTAAGAGAAAGAAGCAAAAAAATTTAAAACTATAAAAGATCTACTAAATAAAATAAATAAAACAATTAATATACAATATTAGTGTATTAAAAGCTCTCACAAGACATATTCTTCTTTCGCGTTTCGCGACAATTTGGTGTATTAGAGCCTAAAAAAACGTCATATTTTGATGAATTATTTTATAGGTTTCTACCAGTTTGAACTCGCGAATTACACATTTGTTGGAATGTCTGCAATATAAGATCAAATCTAAAGTGATTTTGCATGCAGGCAATCTTGATAGCTTAGCATTCTAGTTACTCTATCAAAATCAAGCCAAAGATATTGGCAATTTTCCTCAATGTCGATTTACTATAGGGTATATTTTATCAAATCTGGCACATGCCGGTATTGCTAGGGAAGATGGATGGTAATAGGATTTTATAAGCAAAGTTTTCGAGACTAACACGCAACATATCGTGGACAATGTGATAGTTTTAAATATACGTTGCCAGACGTAGGACATTTATTGGTTAAATTGTACTCTAATTATTATTAAATCGTTTGTGGGTATTGGAAAAAAGTTAACGTGGTGGTATTAATTTTATAATTAAACTAATTAGACTGTAAAATACCCAAACTGTCATATTTTTAAAGTGATTTAAAATACTAAAGAATACTAAAATTTAATAATAAAATTATACAACAATATATTCAATAATACTTTTCATATTTTTATTACTTGAAACGTCTCTAATTAATAAGGAAATATTGTTAAAAACACATTAATAATAAAAAACTTTCTTGTTTTTTTCCTTTCAATGTTACAAGTATGTAATAAAAATGCAAGATTTTCTGTCGTGTACTTAATCAAAATTTTAAGCTATGTCAGGAAACGTTATTTGTTTTTAAATTATAATCGATTTCCTTTGAGATTACAGTGTTTACAGCTTAATTATCTTTAATAATTCATAATAAAATTAGAGAGGTTTTTCAATTGTTCGATTTAACTAAATTTGCAATGAGTTTAATTTTATGTAGATACAAATTTCGTATATTTTATTAAAATCTATTTGTCATACTCTCGGGAAATACAGACGAGAATAAGAGAGGTCAGCCTCATTCTTGGTCCTTTAATTATCATGGAGATGGGATACTGCAAAACTTTTCATTTGAGATTTAGATTTGTCTTTTTAGTTTTGTATATAGTCGCTTAGAAGACGCTTCCAATAGACGAATCCAGGCTAGGTCCACCCAAAAGAGCAGGGTGATCTATGGGCGTTTCAATAACCTCGATCCAAAATATCCTACAAGAAGAACTGGGTGTTCACAGAAGAGCAAAAAGCGGTTCGCGTCAATTGGTGTCGAAAAATGTTGGAACTGTTCAACAAAGAAAGAAGTATTGTTAGTGGCGATGAGTCTCGCATTTACTCCAATAAACGCCGATCCGCTGTGAGGGTGTTTGACGATGAGGAAAAACCTACAAAAGTGATCCGTACTCGAAGTGTGTCAAAGAAAATAGTCGTAACTTTTGTGTCAAAATCTGGTTGTGTGGCAACAATTGCTTTTGGAGATCGGAGAACGGTTAGTTCCGATTGAAATATAAACGTTTATTTACAGAAGTTATCGCAAAACTCCGAAAAAGGAACACACAATGGATAATGCAAGGGCTCGCAATGCCCAAAAGACAATCGAGTTTTTGGAGCTTCAAAACATTAAATTGTTAGACCACCCACCGTATAGTCCCGACCTAAGTACCAAAGACTCCATCACTTTCCCAAATATCAAGCATGAAATGCTTGGGCAGCAATTCCAGTCGACAGAAGAGGCCATCGATGCCTTTAAAACAGCAAATTTTGCAGGTGTCAACTGAAGAATAGAATAACGTATGCAAAGGTGTATCGATCTTGGTGGGACATATTTTGAAAATCAATTAAATTCTTTAAGTCTATATATTTTTTGTCTTTATGGCTATAGGCAAAACTAAAAAGACAACCCTGGTAACTAGTGAGACGAGATTGTCTCAAGGGCAGCGAAACTCTTGTCACACCGTCAGACTGGAATTTTTGTAACATGATTTGTATGAAAATTGACGTGATTCTAGATTTAGTAATAATACAATTGTTAATTTTCAAAAATTAAAGCAACCTGTCTGTTTCTAAGGAAGATTGCTTTATTTACTGGACTATCACTAGCAATATGAACTACTAGTATTATACCAACACATGTTTCGTTGTTTTTAAAAGTTTAATGAAGGATAAAATTCGTCATCATCATAAGGTAGGCGCGTGTCCTGATTAAATCTAACGTTACATCAATACAACAAGAGCAAAAATTCGACCCCTTGTGTCCACGTTCGCCATTGAGCACATGGTCTTTGCCAAGCAGTTGCTTGCACCCACTTTTTAATATTCTTGATAAAATCGATTGAAAGTTATCGTCTCGTTCATAATATCTTGACCATATGACCTAAGAATGTATCGCAAACAATTTAAGTCCCCAATGAACTTGTTACCCTAGTCTACAGGTTCTATTTACCTTTTTTTGTACCTTCCCTGTCACAATTTTAACAATTGAAATTTCAAATATTTTAATACCTCGGTACTTTGGATATTCAGTTTTGGTAATACATTTCTTGTCATGTTCCTCTCATGAAGTGTTTTACTACATCCTCTTACCACCTAGCATTTTGTTTGTCACTAGTTTTGATAGTTAATGATAAGTTACATCTTTTTTATTTATTTTTCCCTTCTATATAATAATCAGCTTTCTAACATTGTTCTTCTATTTTCCGTGTATAACATTGATTTTTAATTCTGCAAAGTGTTAAAGCTTTGTTTATTTTTTTAGTTTGGTTATTTATTTATTTTTTGCATAATGTATGTTTTCTATCGACACGATCGTTATTTCCTATCAATTTTAATTGTGTATCTGTTTGTTATTATTTTTCTGTTTATTTTATTATTCGTGTTAGTGATTTCTTTTCTCGTTGCTTTAAAGAAAGCAAATGACAGGTGGTGGGAGTCTATTATAATTATAATATTTTGACCTTAAAGCATTAACTTTTCAATAACAGTTTGGTCTGCAGATAATTTATTTTGTTCTTTTGAGTCATAAAATTAACAAATAGATTATATATTTTTTCGGTAATCGACCTCACCGTGTTAGAACGTGAGATAGCGTCAAAAAAAGTCCGACAAAAGATAAAATTTTGAGAAATATTTCGCAGGTATGGAATTCCTGGATGGTGGTAACAATAATAATACCGGTGACATTTATTCTCACCTGGCCCGTTGATACAATACTCATTTTCGATGGTATGTTATAGCTGTATTCCGAATAAGGGTAGTTGTACGTGCTTAGGAATCACTAAACGGAATTAGTAGATGACATTCAAACGATAGTTATTGTAAAAAAAATCGTATTGCTCTAAGTTTTATAAATAAATGGTTCTTGAGAATGATAAATAGCTGATGGTTACATTACAAGATTTGACATTCTCTCACCCTCATCACATTGTGTTTCTTTTATTGAAGAAAGTGCTTTTCCCTGTATTAGCACAATGAGGTCGATTTTATTGAGAAATTAAATCGTATAGTGATAATAATAAAGTGATTTTACTTCACATGTAAAGGCTATATTGGATATTTTTACAAAGTATTAGGATAAGGAAAAATTTATTGACTTTATACAAGACTAACAGTAAGGAAAAATCTACGAGTTGTTGGAAGTGAATGATAAGGGTACAGGAAAACATAGAATATAGTATAAGGTGGACAATATACAATTGGCTGATTTATAACTTGAATATTTGTTACTAGAAATAGATTTTTTTTCATCTTTATACTTTATTGAAACTAAGAAATTATTTATAAAAAATATCAGAGTAATGTTCGCCTCTAGAAACCGATCAAACCTGAGCGCTCCGGTTTACATTTTCCATCACTTTTTGGTAGGTTTCCAGAGGAATACTTTCAAACGCTTCCCTAATATTGTTCTTCAGCTGATCTACAGTATTTGGTTTGTTCACATAAACCCTATCTTTTAAAAATCCCCATAAAAAGATGTCAGGAGCTGTTAAATCCGGTCTCCTTGGTAGACAGGTGACATTACCAAATCGAGAAATTGAACATCCCGGAAAGATTGTTCGCAGAAGATTCATTATTTCCCTAGTTGCGTGGGAAGTTGCTCCTCCCTGCTAAAACGACATATTTTGTAGGTTAAATTATTGGATTTGATGAATCAGAAAGTTTTGCATCATATCACGATAGCGCCAGTGACAGTAAGAGAATTGCCCGCAGCGTCTTCAAACAAGTATGGTCCAATAACATCTCCATAACAAACACCGTACCAAACTGTAACTGGACGAGGCTGTAGTGGTCGTTCATGGATGACAAGAGGGGTTCTGTAATTCCCAGATACGGCAAATCTGCTTATTAACAAATCCGATCATATCGAAGTGGGATTCATCGCTCATTATCAGTGTCGGTAAAAATCATTATTTTGGAATTAAGCTGCAATATTGCATGCCTGTATTGTCGGCGACTTTCGTGGTCTCTAGGCTGCATTTCTTGGGTAAACTAAATTTTGTATGGCCGTAAATGCAAATCTCCTTTTAAAATAGTGCCTAATGACGTGCAACGAATACCCAGTTCTTGAGAATGATGTCTGGTAGACGTCTTAGGGCGATCCACAACACTTTCAAGAACTCTCTCGATATTTTCCGCAGTACGAACAGTTCGAACACAAACCGTCCTTGGCAAGTCTTTAACTTTAACTCTTTGTTCAAATTTAATTGTAAATTAGAAAAACTTTAATCAGCAGTTTCTAAAAGCAACAATGATGCTGGTAGGAAAAGGTTCAACGCAAAATTAGTAAACAACAAAGCTTAAAGTCGGTGGAATATAAAGTAAATTACAACGAATACAATATTCAGGGAAACTTGAAGAAATTTACAAAAAATAAAGCATTCTTATCGTAAAAAGCATTTTACATATATTTTAAACATATTTAAAAGACGCAATTTCTATTTTCCTGATTTGTTTTTTCATTTTTTCAACTTCGTACTTCTAGATATTATCAAAAAAACTTCCTCTTCCTTACTGATAACGATCATATCACTTACATTTAATAAAAAAAGTGACTCATACAAACCATCAATTTGCAAATAACTCAAACCACTTTTCATTGAATCATACCCCTAATGAAATAATAGAAAAGTGGCTGACTTTGGAACGTGACTAGCATAGTTGTGTGCGTATTTCGGTCAAATTATTTTGCATGTAATAGGTTATATCCTGATGAGAAGAGGTTATTATCATATTAAAAGATGGCGTCAAAAGTGTCAGGTTAAATTCAATAATTTGGGCGCCACAACACTCATTCAACAATTGAACAATTGCTTTAACATCAGGCTGACTCATTTTATCTAAACAATATGCTAATATTTCATTGTGTTATTGCAGGATATAATCATAGTAATCGGAAGACATTGATGGTCAGTGTCAATAATTTAAAAATTATGGTTAATATTATTATATGTGCCTTCACAAAATTGGCCTAAGTTTCTATACAGTGATCTATAACTAAATAAATATTTTTCAGTAGGTATCCTTCCAGTTAGAGGTATTGTTAAATATTTTGTAGTGGTTATTTAATTTACATTGCTTGCCCCATTGGGATATTGTTAGGTTAATCCCTTTATATACTTACCGACACTAAACTGAGGCATATCAGATACGGTATCAGGTATTTTGTAAAAAAATCGGTTCGGTACCTATAACCAAATTATATTTTATAACAAAAAGTTGCATAAAATTTTTGTAATCACTGGTTTCAATTCATAAAAAGTTGCATCAATATTTACCTGTGCAAAAACTGGATGATTACACAAAATACGAGTCCAAAACAACAACAATCGATGTAAAATATTTAACAAAAATCGTTTTACAACAAAATTGGACAGAATAAGAAACGAATACTAATCCAAATAACAAAATAGCACGATATCAAATGAAAGCAACGGTAGAAACCAGGAAGTGTAATATTGACGAATTTGAAAGGAATATCAAGGAATGTATGAATGTAGTCAATATATGGGAAGGATATGTGATGAAGATTTAAGTCAATTTCAGAAACAATAGGATATGTGTGAAATAATTTTCTGAGTGAGGCAATTTTTGTTAGTCCATTGTAATAGGAAGAAGAAGAAGAAGAACACATCAGGATAAGTGTGATGTTAGTGGGTTTAGGGTGTTTGGTTTAAGGACCCTGTTGTAGGACTTGGTGTTCTTTTCAGGGTTGGAAGGCGGAGTTTGTGATTGAGTTACTATTCATTGTCGGTACCATTCGGTGTTCGCATCCTTGTTTATCTGTTGTTTCGGTTTTTCCTGTTACTTGGTTCCAAGAACGTGCCTAAATCATAAAAAAAATCTTTTTTGGTTTGAGTCTGAGTGTGTGTAGGTGTGTAATCTTACGTGGTGCAATATGGGTTTGGGATATTGACCCGATGGTATCTATCCTCCGGTGTGATGCCTCCCATTGTACAAGGACGAAGAGAACCACAGAAACCGACTATCTTTTTGGAGGATACTCTTTGATTTTTAGGTAAATTCATTATTTTTTCATTGCATGTTTTTAATATCATCTACAATCCTAACTGATAAAATTTCTCTATGAATGATTTCATCTAACACCGGTCCTGGTTTTTGACACCACTAAATACTTAACAAGAAAGTGATTGAAGAATAACCAAAAGGTGTTTTAATCCTTTAAAATTTTACTTAAATAAACAGATCAACGTCTGTTGAGATACATAGTTTAAAGGTATTACATTTTACTTTTGAATGAATTACTTCTATTGAAACGAACAAAATATGGTTAAGGAATTTACAAAAATCAGTAAAAATAATAAAAAAACCTGAAAGTAATACCGTGTATTTTTCGGAAAATAAAATCAGTTACTTTTGACACGGCTGTTAAAAACAGTCATTGTCTTTTATGGGAAACAGTCGCATTTCAGTCAATTCATGCAATGCAATTACTTGCAGTTAATTGGCTGTACCTTTAATTGTTTTATTGCTATCAATTATAGTTATCCATTTGTAGGCTCTTTTGTAAATTTTTCAGTACCTATCTACCACCGTGTAGTTTGAGACCAAGTTCCCTATAATTATGTATAGAAATAATATCTAATAAAAGCGATAAATACCTTAATAGTGATTAAATGATTTTTGAAATATTCATAGCTTTTTGATCTTTCAAGTATAAGTTTTGTAATTTGTAGTTAATAGTCCACTCAGTTTAAATTTATAAATTATGTAAATTATAAGGAACTTTTATTATTTATTATATTATATTATAATTAACATAATAGGGTAAGGTGGTGTAAGACAGCGCCATTTAGTTGACGGTTTATAAAATGAAAACAACCAATTATATCAAGATGAAATTATATATTCGTAATCACAAATTATTTAAAAAAATGATATAGGTACTTTTTATATAAATTGAAACAATAACATTTATGAAAAATCAACAAAATCGTCTAACGGGAATTGCCCAGTATTACATCAAAATACAAATAAAATATTACTTATTGCAAAAATTGCAAATAAAACTCCTGAGCCAATGTAATCTGAGCATTGTTTATGCCACCATTCTTAGAATTCTATTCTCTCTGGCTCGTGTTGTAAACTTCTTCTTCGTGAATAATAACTACCATTATACGCTCGTTGAATAATGTTCTATTAACTGATCGCTGTGTGTATGTGGAAATAGTACATTACGTAACGAGTGCTGAAAGCAGGTGATCCCATCACTAGTGCGTTTGTCGCGTGAACCGAAGGCGAACGCGATAAAAAGCACGAGTGATGGGATTACCTGCGCACCGCACGAGTTGCGTATTCTATTTTTCATCACTCCGTGTGGAAAGCCCTTGAATTTGTCTAAAATAAAAGGAAAGAAGATAATAAAAGTAGTATTAGGTCGTATCCGCCTGCACCGCGAAGGCGCTGAAGGAGGGTTGGGGGAGGCGGATCCCCCCCATTAAAACAAAAATTTTTAGAGTTAAGCAGTTATAAGATTTTTATTAAAAAAAAACACTTTTTTATTACAAAATTATGTATAGTTATGAATCTTTGTTAAATACGTTAAATGTAATATTTGAACAGTTGCTTAATTCCTTCGACACATTTTTTTTATTTAACTTAAGTATATGAGATAATAATTGAGAATCAACAATAGTTATTTGTGACACAAGGACGGAAAATGACATTTTGCAAGAGCGAGTAAAGTTGTGTAGCCGAGGTGCGTAGCACCGAGGCGAAACAATACGAGCACTTGCAAAATATTTTCCGGACGTGTAACACACACTATTTTTTGGTCCGACTAATTTTTAATATTTTCAAAAGTTTTGTAATGTTCAACAGTTGGCCGTTTGTGCTGCCTATACTAAGACCAGTGACTAGAAGACAGCTGTCAGCTGGTATGACGTGATGTTAATATTATAGTATTTATATTTGTATAATTACTTGTTTGATTATACGTGTTTAGTAGTTATGTATTAGTGTTTTAATTAACATATGTTGCAAACACAACAAGTTCAAAAACTTTTTACTTTGTGACATACAAGATTAGATGTTTATACAAAGATGAGACTGAACTATTTTCATAAATAAATGTCAAATTTTATAATACAAGTTGTGAGAGAAATTAAATGTAAATTAGAATCCTGCTTATCTTTAGAAAAAGTTATAGGTAAGTTTAGTATATTATACGCTGTTTTTAAATAAATTTAATTAAAATTTGTATTATTCATTATATTTTTTTGATGACTTAATATTTAAACTCATAGCGCCATATCTTTAGATAATCTAAAAGCTACTTTGCCGGCCTAGGCCGGAAAATGCCATTTTCCGGACGATTTTGAAGTAATTAATAGTATTGTTTCTGGACGGAGGACCAAAAAATCTTTATTTAGTAATGAAACGTTTAATTGAGTATATCGTGGAGCATTTACTACCGCGTTATCATATGCAAAACTATTAGAAAATTCATCCTCAATTTCACTTAATTCACTTTCTATCTCATTTATTTTTGATTGGAAAACACTTATCAACTCTGTTTCGGTCATTCATTGCTTTCCGCACGGTCCTGCATGGTCGAAAGCAGTGCTTTCCGCACGGAGTAATGAATAGTTTTATATTTCGTAACGTTGAAGGAAGCATTGCTTTCCGCACGGTCCTGCATGGTTGAAAGCAGTGCTTTCCGCACGGAGTGATGAAAATATATTTAAAAATATATAATGGGTTGCCTTTATATACGCAAGATAACCCGTCTGTATGTTTGTGAAGGCTAATCTCAGAAACTGTTTAAACGATTTGGAGACAATTTTCCGGAATATATTGTAATGAGCTTCACTTAACATTTAGTGGGATGCATTTTCACCATTATCTTTAAATTGTACCCTCTAATTTGATGGCTTTTTCGTCGAGAATGTTCATTTGAAAAATTTTGAAATAAAGACTATAACGTCTTAGTTCCTTATTGCCATACTTTTAATCAGTTATTTCTTCCTAAATTCTTGTATGGTTCTTCAGATATTATGATAATAATGGAATTTATAGAAAAAAAATTCGGAAAGAGGTTGACCTTAAAGGCCACCCTTGTAACTTCCCGCTAATTTTAACCGCAAAGCTATTATAGTAATGTGGCGTACTTTGACGTTTTTGATCTTTTTTTGGAATGTTTAAAAAGGCATTCGATGCAGTTTTTTGAGACCTAAAAACGTTATTCAAAGTGCAAAATCGATTAGTCAAAAAATCTCAAAAATTTCAAAAAAAAATTAATTTTTTGAAATTTTTCTACAACGATATCTCACGAACGAATCAACCGATTTTAATTTACAAAACGGCATTCGACGTGTTTTTTAAGCTTAAGAGCTGATTAGGTTATGAAATTGATTGATGTAATAGCAAAAAAAAAATTCGTTTTTTTTAAATTTCTCAAAATCTACCGGTACGAATCGGTTCAAACTTACAGGGAATCTAAGTTAGATGGAACTCTTTGTAACGCTTTTTAGTTCATTCAAAACGGTTAAGCCGTTCAAAAGTTATAAGAGGTTTACATACATCCACACACATCCACACATACATACAGACATACAGACACCCTCGTAAAAATAGTCAGGGGAGGTTCCACAGACCTCAAAACGTTGAGATCCGATGAAAACTCGATTTTCGAAAAACGGGGTAAAACCAATAACTTCCCGATTTTAAAAAAAAATTTAATTTTTTTTGCGGGAAGTTAAAAATAGGTTAAATCGAGGTATAATTTAAAAAAATGAGGAAATGTATTTTTATGACAACTTATTTTTTACAACTTTCTATCGCAATGTTAAAGAATACAAAAAAATAACGAAAAACAATTTTTTCATATTTTTATTATAATCCCTTTAATAATGTGTAAATATTACCATTTTAACAGCAAATAAATCTCATAATTTACAATAAATCTTGTAATTCGTGTTTAACGAGAATGAGAATGCTTTTTTACAATGGTGTATTTATTTCAATTAACGAAGTAGGAATACTGAATTAAAAGTTTTATGCTTTTAAATTTCATTTTATGTTATGTTTTAGTCATGAAAACGAAATGTAATTTTTATAATCGTTTCAGTTCTTAAATGAATGGAGATGTTTTTTTTATTAGCATTTTTGCACACAATATTTATAGTAGGTATAATAAGCTCAGACTTCATTAATTGTTTCCTGCTTTAAGAATAAATCTTTTAAGTAGTTACTTATGTTATAAGCTTATTTATTTTAATACTAAAATAAGAGTTATAATGAGCAAATTTTCATTTACCTGAATAAAATAAGTAACATTTCGAAACCAGAAAAAATCCCATAAGAGAAATCTCAAATAATTAATTTACTAAAAATCTATGTAGTAATAATACCGGCCTTACCTCCGAAATTTAAACGACAAGACAAATTTCAATGATTTATTTTGCATTCGATTCGTGCGAGCCTCAGGAAACTGTGAACTTACGTGATCATGTTATATGGGAAAACTGCATTTGTGCATCCAAAAAAATTCATTCTTATTTATTTATTAGCGAAAATGAGTT
Source organism: Altica lythri (assembly GCA_964028335.1). Taxonomy (NCBI): domain Eukaryota; kingdom Metazoa; phylum Arthropoda; class Insecta; order Coleoptera; family Chrysomelidae; genus Altica; species Altica lythri. The sequence continues at coordinate 7,840,024 of OZ034808.1, read as the reverse complement.
CAATTTTTCTATTTTAAGGTTTTTGGGATTGCTGAAAACGAATATGACATTGAAAGTGATCTCCGGAGTACTTGTTGCCCAAGATACCTGCTGTTTCCGTCGTCTCCTGGAGTTTTTTTTTACTTTTCCTTCTTCTTTTTATACGCAGCGATACAATCGATTTTATAAGGATTCATCAATGCTGCCAACTGATTTTAAAAAAGATGGGATATTTTTTAAAGATATTTAATGAAACAGAGATGACGTAGATCGCTTTCGATATTATACTCTTTTTCAGCGAGCCCAAAAACCCCTTAGTATTGAGTTTTGACTAATTACATAACGATATTACCAAAGACTCCAGGAGATGAGGTAAACAGTAGGTATACTGCGCACCAGGTAATCCGGATGACTTTCAATGGCATATTCGTTTTCAGTGAGCCCAAATACCCCCGAATATTAAGTTTTGACTAATTGTATAACGATATTACCAAAGACTCCAGGAGACGAGGTAAATAGTAGATGTCCTGGGCACCAGGTACTCCGTAGATCACTTTCAATCTTATATTCGATTTCAGCGATCTCAAAAACCCCAAGTAACAAAACTGAACTCATTTCCACCAATAAATAACTATTTAGTTCTGTTTGAGATGCACTGTACGGATGCATTTTTAGTATGCACAAATGCAGTTTTCCAATATTACATGGTCGCATAAGGTCACAAAGTTTACTGACGCTCTCACGAATCGAATGCAAAACGAATTATTAAATTCCTTCTTCCCGTTCAAATTTCGGAAGTTCAGAACTTTGCCTCGACTAATGGTTTTGGTCCTCTAACCGAATAAAAATTTAAAATAGTGCACAAAAAAAGTGACATTAGAATTTAAAATTTCAGAAATGAAAGTAAAAAATATTCCGCAATTTCTAATTTTTGGAACTTTTTGAATATTTAAATCAAAATGGTAAAAACCAAACAAAAAAATACACTGCGAAATTTGGATTCAAAGCGTTAAAAATACTTCCTTCTGATTTCAAAAAACTCAATTAGTTTTCGAGATATTTTCAAAAAACAAAAACCGTTTTTGTTCCTCTATATTGTTTATAACTTTGCAATTTTTTTTTTGAATCGAATGACACCTCAACCATATTCTTCCGAGACTGCTGAAAAAAGTTCGGAAAAAGGCTTTACTAGACTATCTCCGTTAAAATATTTTTGGGTTTATATTACACCGTATGATGTAAAATTTGGAAAAAAAAGTTTAATAAATATTCATTTGATTTTTTTCGGTGCAGTCGATCTGACCCAATACGCGTGGCAAGTTTTCAGACTGAGCGATAAAACACCTTGAACTTGGAGCACGGCATCGGCATTATTAAAAGGGTCCGCCGCACTAGGTATACCAGGTGAGAAGAAATTGTTTTCGGATTGGATTGGAGTTGGAGTCCGAAGATCTGGGGAAGAACCTCTTCGACATCGGCAACGGGAAGCACGAGCGTCGTACGACTTCGGTTTTTCTGTCATGGCATGCTGTTCTCGCGGCCGTCAGTCCGTGTTCACCGTTGCTTTACGTTGGTATGTTATGTTGTTCGGGCTCCGTTTTAATCGTTCTTTCACACAAAACGAATTTTTCGCATTTCGCGATTAACAAAATTAAACGAGCAACTTCTTCTTTTAATAATTCGACTACACTGTATAAACGTCCGTCTCGGTGTTCAGTTTTTATGGGCATTTAACTATTAATTATTGAAAAGTTTACATACAGAGAAGAGCCGTCTTATCCAAAGAAGTGTTGTGTTACTGTTGTTTTCTTATTTCATGCATTTGTAAACCGTAGATTTTCACGCTTTTCTCGCGTTGTGATACATAAATTCAGCTCAAAGGTTGGATGCTTCTTCTGTGTAATGAGTTTTACAAACAGACGTGGTGCTATGGAAGTTTTATTTAATGTTATGAACATCGGACCACCTTCATGTTTCTGAAGACTCTTCAATGTATGTATATTCTGTATATTCGTGGGTGTTTCAAATATGTAGTTTGTTTTCAGTGACTTAACCGACTTGTATTTTGTTAAGGCATTAATTTTACTACTACACGAACTTGTATAAAAATAACTCGTTTCTTTTGTTTATTTATTTATAAATACAACCTCACTACCTATATATTTTTAACTATCTATTATTATAATTTGAAAATAATTTTATAGGAAAATACAATAGTATAATAATTTTATATCAAGGACAATATATTTATACTATAAAAGGAGTTAATTCATCTACTTTCTTTTATTTACGATGAATAAATACTTTCGCAAATTTGAGGTTGCTTCAAAATCTAATTAATGGTTTCTAAAAAAATAAATTAACTTTTTATTGCTACAATAAATAATTCGACTTTTTTGTTATATTATTGATTACAACTATAAATAAATATGTATAATTTATTGAATATTAACTCATCCTGTGATATTCATTCAAAAATTTAAAATATTTGTGGTGTATTTATATCGTATAGTATACTTTTTCTACATCATTGACAGTTCGAGAAAGCTTAAATACATAATTAAAATCAAAATTTGTAAAATGTAAACTACCTATCCTTTTTTAACACCAAAATAGTGTATTATTTACCTAACGACAAAAGTAACGTCGAGTTTAAGCTGATGTGAGCTATTAAGTATGTCACTTGAAAAGGATTTTTATTGCACGATTCGTTGAAATGGTTTTTTTAGTTGAAGAAGCCGTGGAATTGTATTAAATTAGAGGGTAGAATTTAGTGATAAAGGCGGAAATGCACCCCTTACAGTTTTTTTCAATATATTTCCAAAACAGGGCAACGTATAGAAATGGTTCATACGAATTTTTGTAGAGAATTAAATTTCCTTTAAAAAATCTGCTCTCGAATGAGTCTTGTTAGATTGTTAGCAAATATTGGACACTGTTACAAAATCAAATTTTATTACTGTAATAAATAATTATTGAAATGAAAAAATATTAAGCAAAAGTTATTCAATAGTCAAAAAAATATCTAGGACACTATAATAAACAAAAAAACTGTAAAAAAGTAAGATTATTAAAAATTGTGGTTGGTAACAAAAGTTTTAAAAATATTTTTAGAAATTATATACAACTGTGAAGATATTAAAAAAATATTAAGCAAAATTTTAATTTAAAAATATCAAAACAACGGGTATTGGGTCTTGTATACATCTGTCATACCAGAGCGCTAAACGAGAGGTATAAAAAATATAGATTATATACGAGCCCTGTCTCAGTGAAGTTGGCCCAACTATCCTTTTTATGAAATTTGTCATATTAACGAAAACGTATTTAAAACTAAAATGTATTTCTGATCATATACGATATTTTTATTTAATATTAGGCAAAATTACTAAATATTTTAAATATTTTGTAAGAGAGAAAAAATATTTTACAAAAATTCAAAAAACTGCCGATTAATAAAAATCAACGAAACCAAATAGCAGCAAATCACCACTGCGTTACATCGCCTTTTGAACTGATTACTGCTTTAATACGTCTTGACATAGTTTCAACTAATGTTTGGCAGTCATCTGGTGTAAAACTGTTCCAAATTTATTGGAGACGGGTTCGCAATTCTGGAACAGTTCTTGCGGGATTCGATCTGAGCTTTTTCTTTATAAGATGCCACAAGGTTTTAATCGGCGATAGATCTGAACTACTGGACGTCCATTTTAAAACTGGAATATTGTTTTCTAACATCCAATGTTTTACTTTCTTAGCCGTATGGCAAGCGGCACCATCTTGTTGGAAGATACATTCGATATTATTTAAACGCATTTGGTTAATTTGGGGTATTAAGTTATTTTGAAGCACATTAATGTACTTCTCAGCATTCATAATACCTTCCACAAAGTGTAAGTTTCCCACTCCACTTGCTGACATGGATCCCCAAGTCATAACAGAAGCCGGAAACTTAACTTTTTTTTTAAGACAGTCATTATAAAACACTTCTTCTTTAGTTCTAATGACACGACTCCTTGTATAACCAACGCATACTTTAAATCTGGCCTCATCACTCCAAATAATGGAGTTCCATTGATTCGAAGACCATAATTTGTGTTCTTTGGCCCACGCTAATCTGTTTTTCTTCTGAATCTTTGTCAGTAAGGGTTTCTCTTTTGCCTAAAAATACGGAATTTAAAACGAATAGCAGCAACAATATTTTAAATCTACCTTGTAAGTTTTAAATCCCATCTTTTGGGCAGCTCTGTGACAAGTTGCTCTTGAAAATTTTTTTGTGGTTGCCTGATTCCACAATATTTTCAATTCGTTATAATTAGCACGTCGATTTTCTTTAATAAACCGTTTTAAGGCTCTTAAATTAGTGTTGGAATAGCGTGGTCGACTTCCAACTCTGGGTTTTTGAGCAACAGATCCCGTTTTTTTGTACAATGTAATAATATTTCGAACTGTATACCTCGATTTGTTTATACTGTCAGGGATTTGGGAAGCATTTTGACCTTTTAAATGCAAGTGAATGATCACTTTTCTTATTTCGTCAGAAACAGCTTTACCACGAACCATTTTTTATTTTTAACAACACTAATACATTAAAAATTGATTTAAACGTCAAAATCGGCTTCTTAGCAACGTAAAATGTTATCATTTGTTTAACAAAGCCTACCTATATTTTATGGAAGCGATTAAAAGACCATGCAATTTAAGTTGTCTCCATCACGTATATTGCAATACACAAATCATTTTTCGGCAAAGAAAATTTCAAAATAAAAACGCTTCCAAAATAGCTGCGTCGGTTTTGTTATCTTTCCATAAACATTTAAAGAAACCAAAAATATTATATTTTAAATAAAATTTTATTTAGCCCTTAAATAAAATCAGAAATATCCTGTTTTGGAGCGTGGGCCAACTTCACTGAGACAGGGCTCGTATTTATATTCAGGGTTTCTACAGCTGATGCTGCCTTTTTTTTTCAACCAGGATTCAAATTCTATCATATTTTCCCCATCATTGTTATTAAGTTCTCTCTTTTGCATAGGCCCATCCACTTTTCTCTTCAGGATCTACATGGTCTTCCTTCTTCTGCCCATCAGACACCATTCTGTTATCTTATTTATCCACTTGTTTTCCACTCTTGAGCTGACATTCCCATGCCACAAAATTGTTTTGTCTTCAATTTATCTATTAATGTCATTCTATACTTGCATTCTTCTGCTTATCTCTCGTTCGTCACTCTGTCCATTCTTATAACACCGCAGCATCTTCTTCAGTACTCCCTTTCTCTTGCTAGAATTTTCTCTATGTTATTAATTAATAGCCATACTATTCTATTCTACTGTTAAATTCTTCTTATGTTGTGGAAACAATAAATCCCAATTAAGTTTTTTAATTTGTTAGTTTCCTTAATTTTTAAATTATCCTCAACTTCTAGATTCTTTACGTCCTATTCTTTGGTGGTAAAAATTTTTTTTTTAGTTGATTTCACCGGCGTTTACTATTCTTCCTGTATTTTTCTCTTCATCTTGTCCGATTATTACCTGGTCATCCGTAAAACATAAAAAATAATCTCTTAAAAAAGACAATTATGATTTTTTTCCCTTTTTTGATTTCTGCTCCGTAACTTTTTTTGATGAAAAGCAAGTTAACCAACCTTTATAAGATTTTGGTAATTTAATTAATTTTTACTCTTTATTTCATTAAATAAACAAAAATCAGCGAAATCTCATGCACCTGACTTACCAAATATCTATAAAATATTAACAATAAACAATTCAGACAAATGTGATACAAAAATTGATAATAACCTTGTTGGCATGAAAAGTTAGGTGAAGATACAAAATTGCATATGAAATAGTTTTCTTGAATAAATTCATGAACATAAAATTATAGAAATAATACCGGTATTGAGCTTGAAGCAAAATTTAAATCATGAAAAACTCAATTTATAAAGATATTAAAAATCTTATTATTAACTGAAAATATCTAATAGTACGAAATACCTTAATAATAATAATAAACAACATATTTAATATACCTAGTAGATAGATTCTACGAACAGCAAATTGGTTTTCTTTGTATCACCATGGAAAATAGATTTCAATAAAGTAAATTCGAGTTGGTAAAAAATACAATAAAATTGATTAATATGTAGATATTATTATAAATATTGAAATAACAAATCTTTACGAAAAAATCTAATTTAAATACTCTTAACTTCAAACTAAAATAGAACGATAAACCACAAACCGGTAAAATCGTAGAAATGTAGTAAGGTATTATTAAATAAACAATTTACACCTTCAAGTAAATTATCCATCAATTTCAATACAAAATGTCTTCAGTAAATTGTTTATCGTTCGTGGAATATTATTTGTAGATTGCCCTTGATATTTATTTGTAGTTAGAATAAATACTGTTTAACAACCTTAAAATAAATTGCCTATTATTATTATTTGTTATTTTAACTTAGGTGCAAATAGTATGTCCACGCAGAATGTAAAAAAAAATTTTGACTCTAAAAATTTTGTATGCCAAAATTTGCTTTTAATTATTTGTAATTTACACTGGTTAGGGTAATTTTTAACGAAATCTAATTGAAAATTTTGTTGATCTAGGTTAATTTTTTCAAATTCCAAAAAGGCTTACCGTCTACTTTCTGAATTATAGATCAAAACCAAATTGTGGGATATCAAATATTACGATTATTTGTTTCTTCTTCTTCGTCTTTCTCTCAACCTTATTTTCAAGCCCAGCTGGGGTTGGATTTACCTTTAATTTATTAATCTTATATTACTGAGCCTCTTCTGTCTACTTTTAAACCTGACGCTTCTCACATTTTCCAAGTGTTTTGAACTACATTTGTAGTATTTTTGATTTCTTTTAAAATCTTTTCAATTTTATTCCAAGTTGTTTGACAAATTTTCCTTTTTTTGAGATCATCGCCCAGAGCGCACCATCACCCTTAAAGCAAAATATTTCTTTCTTTTTGTAATAAATTTAAAACTAATCGAATTGCTTTGTAAACACAGGAAAACTTGAAAACAAAAAAATTTCTCATGCAGACGCTAAAGGTGTTAAAATTCGATATCGGCATTAACTCGTTTATTTTGGTTAGTTAGTTCTTTTACAATTTGGATAGTAAGCCGTTTAGTCTCAGAACATAGTATCGTTTTTATCATTAATGCGCCTACACAAACTGTGACTTTGCAATTATAAAAAGAACCTACAATTATTACACTCTCTACTTTATTAGTTAAACAATAATTGTGCAAGTTTAGGTAATTCCAGTTTTTTTAAAATGAGTCAACATTACGAAATATATCAATATCCGTGCCAATATCCTCTATCAATACTTGGGTATACTGAGTAGTTAAGTCAGTTGAACTGAAAAACGTATATAGTTGTACACCTGGTAACTTTTTTTGCTGACTTCTGTACTTAACGTTGAATCATTTATAGTTCCGCAATGAAGGTTTGTTTTCTTTTACTTTTAATTAACTGTCATTGATAAAATCAAAACGTTACGAATAGAATATTGAAGTAAATTAACAAAAAAAAAATGAGAACAAGGTTCGTTGTAAGACCCATAGTACTTACGTTATCTGATAATGATATAATTTTGGTATATTTAGCTTGCGTTGAAACAATATTTGCATAATTAAAGAAATATCACATGCATAAGTGTTAGATTCTGTATGCTTAACTAAATAAACAATTTTAAGTAGGTGACTTAGCAAGTTATTTTTTGCCCAAAATATAAACAGTTTTATACTACACATACAAAGTAATATTTTGTTGGAAAATAAACACTTAAAATATCACTTACAAAGTATTACATATATTCTATTTTATGGTAGCCATCGTTTTACTTCTTTTGGCACATAGAGAAAAATGATAAGGGTAAATTTTTACGATGCATGGGCACACCATCGTAATAAACCGAGCGCACCAAAAAATACTCAAGGAACGGAGGAGAAAAAGTATTAAGAAACATTTATAACATAATCGCTTGAATATTTAAGAAAGAAGAACAAACAGGCTGTAACAACTATAGAGAAATATCACTACTGAGCACGACATACAAAATTCTAAAATCCGTCATTAGACAACAGATTAATTAATATGCAGAAGGAAAGGTTGGAGAACAACAACGACTCAAGATATTTCTGAAATTGATTCAAGATATGATCAACACAATCTAATTGATAAAGCATCTGTGCCAAAACGGCTAATGGCTCTATTGGCCATAGGTTGCAGGTTAGAATCCAGCCATACCTTATGTGATATTTTTTCGAGTTCTTCTTAATATCGTTTCTTTTTTTGTCTAATTTCTAAATTCTTTTCTTTTTTAATTTATGTTTTTTTTATGAACGATAATGTCAATGTCTTTCTAGATGAAAGAACAAAACAAAATAATCATATAGTCAGTATACATTTACAGTCAGTCGCCTTCTTTTTAACACATACATATACATACTTGCGTATTTATTATTTTTAATAAGTAAGTGTTGTGTGGACAAACGACTTCATAATAATAATTACGATCGCTAATATTATGTGTTGTGGTGAATTGAATCACCGTTTTGATTACCATTGAACTGTAAGCTTTCCCACAGCCTTGAAGGTACAAACAGTGGATACTCGATGGTATATACTACCGATAAATACGGGGTTATTCCTTACATTATTTCATTTTTTACAATACATATTTACACCTGTATGTATGAGAAAAGTAGAGTAAAAAATAGCACACATTTAGGTTTGAGAGCCTAATTTAATATTACATTTAATTACATTGGATGCAGAAATATGGATATAAATCAGGATATAAAAAAGTACCTAAAATTCTTCTTGAAACATGTTTCGGAAATTTCTTCATCTAAGTTAGGGAAAATAGATCATCAAAATAGTTTTTTCTTGATCACTGTTGAAATTTCGCTTTTTCACATCCAAATCCATTAATTACTTTCCGCTCTAGAGCAGAAAGTTGTTAATTTTCCGATTGCTTAGTTTGACTGCCGCTATAGGCAACACAAAATACACATGCTATAATAAATTATTCAAAATCTATTTTTTTTGTAATTTCATAGAAAAAAATCTTATCTATAATTCGAACTGAAAGCTCTTTGTCGCTTTTGATAGATTGCCCGCATAGTAGCAGTTTCTTTTATTAATACCCAAATAGGTATTATTGACTCTTTTTTAATACTAGAAATCGACAGTAAATTTTAATCAATTCTGATCCTGTACTCTATTATAGTAGATAATTACTTTTATCAGAATCGTTCTGTATATGAATTAGCAACTCAGTTTTTTTTTTCATGCAACAAATAGGCGCAAAAATAACAGGTTCTTAATTATTGTAAGTACATAATTAAATTTGTGTCGTTGGGTATAAATCAAATTTTTTGTTGGAAAGTAGGATAATAATTTTATATTTTTTAAATAATCACATATATTTCAGAGGATACATGATGCAGTTTTAAGCTGATCGTATATTGATTAATTTCATGGATTATTAATTTATAATATGTATTGTTACTAATGCTCCACTTTTTATAATTACATACATTTCCATCAGAAACTTATAATTCAAACCTACTACTGTTTTAAACTGATTAACAACTAATAAATACTTCGACCTACGACCTACACTGTCGGTATACCACACAAAACCTAGAAAAGTAATTTTATTTAACAACAAAGATTTCTTTTAAAAGCTTTCACTGCGTTCAAAGTACGTGTAGGACAAGATACTGGTAAGATTAACTAACCTATATTGTTACCACACATTAATGTTGGTGTTAGCTTTGTTGACAAATTAAAATTATTTTACATTAAAATCATTCAATACAAACAATTACTCGAAAACAGTTGTTCGAATGAAAAACGCTCGAAATATAGAAGTGTGGTTTATCGTACTACTAAATTAGTGCAGTTTGTACGAATATGATGATAATTTTTCAGTATTACTCGGGATTCTTCATAAATGGATACTCATTCATTTGTAGCTTAAAGTCTGTATATTAATTTGATAAAATCCAGATTACTTCCTAGGCCAAATGATTCAAATATAAATTAAATATAACACTTATGATCCGTTTTATTTTTAAATAATTTACAATTTCCGGTTTTCTTAAATCACGTTGTTATTTTTATATTTAATAGGTATAATATATAGTCGTCATTCTCATTTAAATTTCCCTAATGACAAATATGTGTTTTAATAAATTTTCTGAGTAACTTTTCAATCGTAAAACAATCTGTTTAACTTTGAACTTAAAATAGAGTATGAAAAGTTTATACGTACACAAACCATATCACCTCAAAGAAAGCGCTTGTATGCTTAAAGTATAATAATAAACTTCATCAACAAATTAAACAAATCGAATTATTAAACAGTAGCATACTTGCAATTAATTTATTGTTTTACTGATTTAAACGTAAATCGTTTTTCGTCACACAAGATTGTATAAGCTGTTCGCACTATAAGCTTCTTCTTTTGTTTATTTTGTGAAAGAGACACTAGAGGGAAAACATAATTGAGACAAGCGCGTAAGAGTGAGTAGAACCAAGACTTAGTATGTGACAACAGATGAGGACGAATGTACTTAAAATCAATCTGCCACCTGTTCAAAACTTCAAATATTTCGAATCTGTGCTAAAAAAGAATAGAGGGTTAAAGAGTGAGATGAATCAAAGAATTAAGTGTGGATGGAAGAACTGGAGAAGAATGAGTGGAGTTTTGTGTGATAGGAATGTGAGTGTAAAAATCAAAGGAAGACTATACAACAGAGTTGTAAGACTACTGTTGATGTATAACTCAGAAACCCAGTCAGTACTGAAAGAGTAATAGAAAAAGTTAGAAGATGGTGCGTCAGATGCGTCTATTAACTAATAGAGTAAGAAATGAGAGAGTAAGAGTTACTGTGAAAGTGGGACAGCTGCGTAAAAAACTCTAGGAAAATAGGTTGAGATGGTTTGGCCATGTAGAGAGAAGAGATGAGAATTATGTGAGTAAAAGAGTAGATGAATGTGAGATTGGAGGTAAGAGGAAAAGAGGAAGGCCGAAGTTAAGGTGGATGGATAAAATAAATGAGAACCTAATAGAAATATTTGAGAGGAGAGGATGCATGTAATATAGAGACAGGTGGAAATGAATGATTTTTAATCTAGTAAATCCAACTCCAATTTTTTAATCACCTTGCTAGTACTTTCAATCTTAGATCAGGTACTACAGCTTGCTGCTGATGCGATATTGGTGTGCGAGAGAAAAAGAGATATATTTGGGATATGCTATTTCTCTCGCGCCATTAGCTGATTGGCTGGTAAATACTCCCTTCCATACCACCAACCAGTCAAGCTACCGGCGCGAGAGAGATACCAAATCCTAAATGAACTTCTTTCTTTCTCGTTCTCCAGTTTCGCATCGGCAGTACAGAAGACTGCCTCTGTCCCTAGTAGTAGTATATGTAGGTAACTATAATTTGCTAAATTTAATTTGCATATAATATGTCTAACCATCAGTTAAAGGTAATAATCCATAAATGTACCACATTAGTTTTCAAAAGATCCGATTAAAATATCGTAAAATGGTGAATGAGCCACTCACAAGGATTCATTTATTTCACTTTTTTTTACTACATCTGAATGAAATTTTTGTGTCAACGACCCACCGAATTTGGCAAAACTATTTACATACCTTTATATCCGCTGTTTTATTATCATTGGCACCTAACAAAGCATTTTTTTGTTTTTCCAATCTAAATGTGTGATGTCATTTAAATACTAGACACCAGAAACGTTTACCTTAACGAGATCTACGTGTTTTAATAAAAACATAAAAGTTATAGTCAAATCTATTATGGATTTTCGGAGGAGTTGCTTAATTGCCATTTTTGCATTCGCAAACACCTACACATGCCCTTGTCAGGTACATTATTATAATTTGTTAACGCGTTGTATGCTTTTTTGATTTATTAACAATAATACTGACTTGCTAGTGTGTATTAAATCAACACTTAAGTTTTTAAATGAGTTAATAATTGAATATAAATATGTATTACATAATATATAACAATTTGTGCATCGTTTAAATATATTGGTATTTTTATCCAATTATACCTACTTAGTCGTTAATAAATGAAGGAATGTGAAATATCAAATTTTTATATCACAAAAACTTTTACTTATCCCAAATTTTCATGAGAATGAACACAAAGTTATCTACGTAAATACACTATAAAAAACTCTACTTTTGACAAAAAACTTTTAAAAAAGGTGAAATACTTTTTACGCTCCAATCTGGACAGCAAAGATATCGAACTGAAATTATTTTATTTAACATGTTTAAGAAACGTTTTTTGAACTTCATTTTGATATGAAAGTTATGCATTTAATCAAATTTCTGTGTAGGTGTTCCAGATTGATCTTTCCTTGAAACCAAAAAATTATAAATTATTATCATTTAGATAAAATATTTAGATGAAATATTTCTAGACACTTTGAGGCAGTATTTTACAACTGAATCGATTCAAACATGATGTAATACATTACCTAAACACGCGTATCTACTTCGGTACATGGTTTTAAAGTCACTTAGTTAGAATTTCCCCCTCGGTGAATGTTAAAAGCTTTTTTATATATAAATCGATGTCCATAATTATTACATTACACTTTTAATGATCCTGGGAATAATTTTAAGTTTTTTTTTTGTTACAGTGGCGCACGTGATGTGGTCTTCACAGGGGTGGGGGCGGCGCTCCCCCCTTCCCCTGGTATTTCGGTGTCTGGCGCAAGCCCTTGCCACTGGCTTCCACCGATTCCTAGCAAGATTTTCAGGTCAGTAACCCTAATTTTAAGTTGTGCACCTACTTATATTCCACCTATTTAGGTGCGATCGGCGTTGCCAAATTGGGTCAAATTAGATGCAATTTTATTAAAAATTATTATATATCAAGGTTTCAATTGGACCTCTGAAATTGTCAACTGTCACGAAACCTCAATTTGTAAACTTCTGTTTAAATACAGTACGCGGTTCATAACAGGTAGGGAAATACAAACCAGATTTAAGCAAGAATTGAAAAAAAAAACATACTATTTTTTAGTGTAGCGATTCCCAATGTTGGTTCCGAGGAACCGGACGATTCCGTAAAAAAGTCGCGAGGGTTCCGTGAAATAATTATTTTTTTGCTGTTGAATAATTTTTGAATTACTTGATTAAAAAAAATAACTATGAATATGTTCCACTTTTGGATGATTATCTGCTAGTGAACACGTTAAAATTATCGAAATAAATGAAAAATATCATAATTGGCTATTTGGGAAATCCATTAAAATCTTTATCAGATTAAGTTACACAAAATGGTATTGATATCCGTTCAAAGAATATTAAAACACTAAATGTATTAAGATTTTCACAATTTTTATTATTTAATGTATGACGCGTTTCACTATCTTATAGCTTCTTCAGATACATAATTATGGTTGAAATTACAAAGTTATGGTATACCTAAATAAAATGAAATAATGACACAACGATAGTGAAACGCGTCATACATTAAATAATAAAAATTGTGAAAATCTTAATACATTTAGTGTTTTAATATTATTTGAATATGGATTTTCATCAAGTAAAGACTAAGAATATCCAATATTTCATATCCGTTCATCATCAGGAGTGAAGCTGTTATGCTAACTGATTTAGAATACGAAGCATTCATAGATCGACAAAGTTCTTCCCCATGAGAAAACACGTTGGATCTGTTTTTTTCTGAACGAGTTAGTGTTTGAATTTCACCTTAAATCTAATTAGACAATTTCCACAGTAGACCAGTAAATCTTTATCACATTTACTATCTATGTATTTAGAAAGTATCTAAATGGCAGTATTTATTTTATTCACATTTTTCTGATCCTATTTTATAATGCAGAATTTGATAAAAATATGACGATTTTGGACTAAACCCACGAATACACCGGAATACCAAATAGCAAACGTAATATTTTACTCTACAAGAATCTTTCTTATTATATAATACTGAGATATTTAAAGGGAACAAAATACGTTGTTAAAAATGGTTCAATTTCATACTTTTTTAACCGAGCTCAAATTTTCATTCATTGAGAATTTATTTCTGAAGATGATTCATACGGCATCTAGCGGGTGTTAAGGGTGAATGAATGGAATATTAGAATTTAAAAAAAATACCTTTATATATATTCGATCGTGACTTCCGGCGCAGGTATTCACATAACAAATATCAACCAACCAACATCCGTTATGAAGTTATATTTGATACTTTGTCAGCTGGTTTTTAAATAAATAAAGTATTAAAATAAAAAAAACGTCCGCGGTGTCTAGTTTTTGTTTAATATTTTTTGTTACTTGTGTTAATAAACCTATAAAAGTAATAATAATTTTTTTTTAAATTACAATAAAAAATTGAATCATGTGATTTCAAGTAATATATGATTTATAAAAATTGGTAATACTCGTCTTATACTTGAATTATATCTAAATTTTATTGTGATAAAGTTCATTTCTATTTAGTTTCTACGTTTTTACTATTTTTTTGTTTTATTTTGTAAATTTTTGATTAAATATATTAGATATAAACTTGCGCCACCTTACGGGGGCGTCATAGTAAGTACTTTGTTAAGTAAGAATTGCTCGTTTAAATATATAATATATCAACTGTGCCTGTGGCGTCATAGTACTAAATTAAGTAAAAACTGCTCGTTTTAACATATAAAATATTAACTGCGCCACCTTACGGTGTGTGATAAAAATGCTACGGTGAAAAAAACCTTGAATAAATTCATGAATTTGTTGGTTAAATATTGTAGGTATAATGCCAGTATTAAACACTATACGTGAATGACGTAAATTAATATTTACTTTCTCCCAAAATTTAAAAGTATAGTACAAATAAGTATAAGTTAATAAACATAATATCAAATTGGTGTATAAACAGTATAAAGTTCATACAATTCAACAGGTGTTTGCAAAAAACTTTTAATGGGCAATGTACACTTCTCGAATTATGAATCACGTTATAAATTGGAATCGTTCCAGATTTTCTTGGAAAGAACAAAACAAAATATCAGATGAACGAACAAAACACAACGGAAACAACGATAAACGAATAAACATGCATTAAACGCACATTCTATAACTGTCAGTGGCGTTCTATTTTTTATACAAAATCTGTTGTTTTCAGCTTGTAAACAGAAAAGTTAAAACTCATTTTAGATTTTTTTTGGAACAAAAACTTTAACAGTAAGCCACTAGTGCTATCTTTTAAAAGTTTGTTAGTAAGTTAAGGAATACCAAACAAAATGTATGCAAAATTTCGCTTTTCCAGCTTTGTAAGTTCGGAATATACCTCGGAAAAAGTGACTTTCTTTCTTTTTTATTATTTTAAAGAAAAAAAAATATTTTTCCGATCGTGATAATGTCAATAGGAGTTTTGCTTGAAATAAAAAACATACAAAATGACGTTTTGTACGTCACATTAGCTTGATTTTCCGCTTAGAAATTTAAGAAAAACCACTAAAACTTTACTTTTTTTTAAATCATAACTTCGTTTCTGTTCAAATTGGAAAATTATTCTTGTGCGAAATGATAGTTTATAATGTCCTCTTTAAAATCGCTTTCATTTTAATGGTTTTATCTAATTCAGCGGAAAATTAAGCTAAATAGTTTCACAAAAGGTAATTTTGTTGGTTTTTTATTTCGAGCCAAAGCCGCATTGACATCACAATCGGATCAATACTTTTCTCTCTAAAAAAATAATAAAAACAGTCGCATTTTCCATGGTTTTTCCGACCCTACGAAGCCGGAAAAGTTAACTTTTAGATAAATTATGGTTTTGTATAACTTACTAACCGCCGTTTAAAAGATAGTACCTACTGGTGGCTTGCTGTTTTTTCCCAAAATACCAATTTATAATAGTATGTCATCTTTTGTGCCAAGTTAGTATATAAAAAATAGAAAACACATCATTTAAAATTCTAAATAAATTTTACATACATCATAGTCTCTCAGAGGCCCCATAAAGATAAAATTTCTTAAATATTTATTTATGCAATTTTATATTTTTTAGTTTGTTTGCTATTGCGGCAGTTACCGTATTTTTTAAAATCGTTTACAAATTTTTTACTCTAAGATAATTTTTACTAAGTTATATCCTACTATAAAACCTGTTTATTTACATTTTTAATTAGGATACATGTTAAGTTTATTTTTTGTCTATAATATAGAAAAAGTTACAAGATAACTACACCTCTGATAATGTGTGTATGTCGGTTATTTACACTGTTTTGTGTGAGAAAACCTCACACAGATTATTAATAACATGGTTAATGAATTCGGTCTGCAATGGCTATTTTTACATTTTGCCGTCTCGTCAATTCGCAGACATTTTTTTAGTTTGCCATTTTTTTTATTATTATATGAGTTATGTCAAGAGTTATGAAAACAGGCATCCGTGTAAAATTTATGATGAATGAACTTATCCTAATGTATTTACGTATTGTAATATATGTGTATACATAAATGATAATAAACTTGTATTTTATAATTGTATAACCAAATAGTACTAAACAATTAATTTAAATAATTACAATTTCTTTATAATAAATACCGTCATTGATATATGATATTAAAATTTGTTATACAGAATGTCCCACGTGTTTTTAATCAGCACTTACAATTACAAAGAATATCTCCGTATGCGTGCGAGAAATTATTCATATTATTCTTTTAATTTATTGTTGTATTTTCCGTACACCTAGTCGTTGTTACTGATTTTTCACTAACCTGAAAAACACCATCTTCAAAAGATCCCTGAATGCCATGTTAACACAAACACAGAAATATTTTTTTGATATAAAAATAGTTTAAATGAAACACACCGCTGTCGCTGTTAAATTAACGTTTCAATGATTGCTGTATAACTAGTTCTCTCCCGTTCAATTTTTTTCTTAAAACAAAACATCTGTGCAAACAAATAGGTATCGAATACAGATCTCATTAAGGGATATTACCTAGCTGGTTAACTAGTGCTTGCGCTAATTGGAAACTTGCGAGAGTTTAGAAGCAGGTGCTACTGTAACTAAGCAAAATTAAATAGGAGTTTTACTAGGTTCGTTTTAATAATGACGTTAATATTATTAATTAGTCATATCTCCGCCACTGTCCAATATTTAGGTTTGTGACTCTTTTAGCTAGCATTGTTTGTACCAATTTTGATTTGAATATTTTTAATAGTTCGGATATAGAAAATAAAAACCTGGGACACCCTGTAGATAATTGTTTGATTAAGATGTCTATAATACGTTTCTGAATTTTGGAAATCATTTTAATTATTTTGGATATTTTAAATATTGTCTGTTCGTTGATGATTTTTAATAGAAATTTTAGAACTTTTATCTTATCAACATACTGACAAATCTTTGAACTGGTGTGAATGTTTAATTAACGGGTTTGGTATGGATAATTTGTCTCTGTCTGACAACCTAATTGTGCCATTACCGATAACTGAAATCCTGTTTTTCACATTTTTCATAGTATTTTTGTGCTGGCGTCAGTCAATATTACCAAATAATTTTTGTTAAGTATTATTCATAATGATGTGTAAAGTTTGATGACATGTCTATGATGAGATTTACAGTATAATGTTACCATAAATTTTTTATTTTTTATGTCGATTATGGTTTGAAATTTTTAAGTTATCTCTTTCGCTCAGTTATTGTCACTGTAGTTGATTCGCCTTTTTCTGCCTGTCTTCGTATTTTTACCCATTTACTACTTTATTATTTTTATTCCATCCTGCAATGCTTTAAGCTTAAGCTAAGTAGTTTCATGTTTTTATCTCTATTATATCAATTCGTTTCTGTGATCATTAATTGGTAGCAGTGGTAATTGGCATTACGATTGGATTTAATGATACATAACTATTATAAATTCATTTATAATATTATGATAATTATACCAAATGAGGACAACGGAATTAACAGATCGCGATATTAAGAAGTTATCGATATAGGATTCTAGTAACACTTATACTTTTATTACTATAAGAAATTGGGTTTATATTCATAAATTGTTGTTTTCTTCCTAAAAACCGCCACCTTAGTAGGGATTGCAATACCGCAAGTTATTTAATCACGCGAGACCTTAATTTTTAAATGTTTGGCAACAAAAATTTTGTTTAATTTTACCCTTATATCTAACAATAGGTTTAAGGTAATCAGAAATCAGACTTATACATGCTAATAATCAAATCTTCTACTTCTTCTTCCTGTAGATGCTATTGCTACGACTAACCTATGATGATACTGATTGCAATCCCTACACCTTAGATTATGGTACTACACCCTTGACTTGTTTTATTATATGTAAATATTCCAATCTGTAGAACCATACATTTGGAGAATTTCTTTTCAGACTCAAATAATTGTTTGTTTTCTACGGTTAATAGATTGATAGTACTTGACTACATATTTTCACCTTTGCTTGACTGGAAATGTGTTTCCAATAGTGAATATGATGTATGTATGTATGAGCAGTTAGGGGTAACAGATACACTTGCGACCTATAAGATCTATTGTGTCCCCCTTTTCTTGCTATATTTCTGATGATTTCTCAGACTTATAGCAGCTCTTCTAGTCCTATCTTCCTTAGAAAGTTTAGGATATCATTGGGTTTTAAGTTAGGTACTTTTCCCTTTCTATTTCGTATGACCCTAGGTATTTGACCCTAGAAGTAGGTACTTCATGAGAGTACATATGTGTATTAAGGTTTCATCCTCTACCTCACAGAATCTGCAGTTTGCTTCATCTACTAATCCTAGTTTCTTCATGTGTCCTCTTAATCGACAGTGTCCGGTTAGTATTCCTGTTATAATTCGGAGGTTCTTCTTACTAAGGTTAAAACAGCTGTGAGATCTCTTCTGGTTATAGTTTCCCAGTAGTGAATATGATGAATCCAGGCTCTTATTTCAACAGTACCTTTTAGCATTTCTGGACCTGATTCTATATCGGATTATTTTGTAGTTTTGGTCATTACTGCGTATTCTGAACTTTTTATTACTTCCGTTAAAATATTGAATAGCCACCTGAATTCTGTACCTTAGATTCATAAGCATTAATATTGTTTTCTCTTCTGCAATTCAATATTGCATTGATTATCAACTGTTAAACGACAATTGCAAATAGAAAGCAATGTGACAGATTTACCATTTAAAATCAGAAACTCATTGTTGATGTTAAAAAATATTTATTATTTTAGTGTCGCTTCTCTATGTATACTACCTTAATTTCAAAGTGTACTAACAATGAAACTAAATAATATATTTCCCACCAAATGAAACACAAATAAAAAATGTTAAAAGAATTCCAATGCATCATCGCTACAAGAAAAAAAATGACCCGCTGGAATCTTCACACAGTGAAATTAAACAATAATTTATAACTAAATCGAATCACCTTAAAAAGTAAATTCGTTGTGGCTATTGATCACAAGTTCTTGTGTATGCTTAGCGGTCGTCAAAGCAATTCGTCGACGTAAAGTTCGAGTCTAATCGGAACTTATTAAACTTACATAAAAGAGCTACCGTGATATAAGCACCGTCCCAATAAAATCCTACGGTAGTGTAAGTAATCCTAAGGTAAAAACAACAAAATATTGCGATATTATTTAAAGAAATGCCGTCATATTACATTTAAAACAGACGTTACAAATTAAGCAATACGCCTGGTAGGCTGACATTGACATTAAATTATTTTCCTACAGATTTCTCCCACGTTTATAATTTATGCTTACTGATATGTGTACGATTTATAAAATATATTATAACAGTTTCACAATATCTTGCAACCGAAATATTAGCATATCGCGGTAATTAATATTAATACAGTTAGTTACTGTTGGATTTTAATAATATATAATGTAATCATATACCTACAACTAAGCATTGTCAGATTTTTGTTCTATATCTTTAAGCCCACATGTATTTACGAAAAATTTTATACCCTAAAACACAGTTTTAGCATTAAAATAGTACAACATATGTTGTATATAAACTCGTGTTTATGGAGAATGTATTTGAGTCAATTTCAAAAGCATACGAACATATTATGTCATACTGTGGAGATGAAAAAAGTCGCGAAGGTCGTTCAAAATCCGTTGTTATCCCCGAAAACATTAATGCTGTGCAAAAAATTAATAAGGGAAGATTGTCATGTGACATACTATTAGATTTTAAGACAAGTTTTATGGGTCGAAGAAGCTGTTGATGGCTTTGAGATATCTCAGGTGGAATGGAAAATATGATATAACAACTGGGTCAAATGCATTGAAATGTGTATAAACGTATAGGAGAATATTTTGAAAAACAAAATCATTTTTGAAATATACAAATAGTGATACCCGTATCAGATCGAGCACAACATGTTCTTATAATTACCATTTAAATATATTTTAAAATCAAGCTTTAATTGATTAGGTACAGCTACTAAGTAGATCCGAAAAGGGATTGCTAAATGTTCTTGTAAGTTATGTGACTATCGCCATTAAATTAAGAGAATTCCTTACGAGCCAAAAAGACGATTAAAGAAAAAATTGGAGTGGATTTGATTATCTTATAAATGACGTTGTTGTTGGCTAGGCAGGCAGTCGAAGATTATAAAGTGGTTACCGATCGACAATCTAAAGTAGATTTGGCGTGTATAAGAACGGGTGTAATAAAGAGGTGCACGGGTTCGTGCATCTGAAGAAGCTTCGTGTTGTTTACCTGTTCATGTCCTCTCTCTTTCTCCTGTAGCGACGGCCTTGCCGCCAGCTCTTTTAAACTCACACCGAGAGGGACCACCCACTACTGCCATAAGCAGTTAAACCATTTTACCTTCGGATCCATCATTAGTGTTTTGTGCCAGACAATCGCCACCAGCGACATCTTGTTTGTTTATTGTGGTACTCTTTTATGCGAAAATCTTGTTTGCTGCCGATACGGTAAACATTTCTACCGCATCCATACACGGTGTATATAAGGAATTAATTTATTCTTGATTATAAAGAATCAACGTCTAATTGCAAAGTCATGAAAGCAAAATAGGATCTGTAATAAATTGGAGCTTTCTTCGTTGTGTGTCACATCTAGTTAAGAAGCCATGACAAACAAACCTTATTTTATTTAGAATAGTTACCTTGTCTAATTAGCGGAGTTATTTTGCTAAAATTTAGTTTTATTATAACTTGAATACTTTAGTAAATGTTATCACCAAGTAGTTCATCATCATCTAAGTATCTAATCAATTAAAAATAAAAATATTTTCTGAAGTTAAGGTACCATTAACTCTTAGGTTGAAGAAAAAAAATACATATTTATTTTTCGGTACAAAAATGCTATCCTTTACTTTAAGTTTATCAATCACATACATAAATTTTACCAACTCTGGAAAAGTATCATCTACCCTTATATTGTCTGTCTAAGATAGGGTTTCCTTTTACCCAACTTCCTTATTCGTAAAGTTAAGATTTACTATATTTAGGTCAATGAACTCGGAATATATCCATTGACTTGAATTCCATGTTGTTATGTTTACACACGAATCAGAATAGGGGTTAGAAAGAAGATTCAGATGTTTTTTTCTAAGAAATAAATTTTTACGAGTGGTTGAACAAGCACCTTTCTCTATTTTTTTTATTTCTTGATACAGATAGATATATTAATACTCTTCTGGTTAATTGTTGTATAACTGCAATAAACTTTTTTCTCCACCGTAGAAAATCGTTTAAGTTAATTAGAGATCTCCCTTTAAAAAAAAACTAAAAGCTTGTACGTATTTATACTTAAAAAATAAATCAAGTTAATCGTTAAAAGGGAGCTAAAATCGTTTGTCAGTCGTTCCATTTCTGGATTTAAATGTTCCATATACACAATCTAATTCTAAATCTTCGAACGATTGCATGACTCGTAGACACGCGACCGCGAGAAAGTAATTCCAAAGGTACACTGTTATATGCGACCGAAACTCATACAACTAAAAGTCTTGGTAATATCGTAATGGTATAAAATGCTAGTGCCCTAAAGGGATTAGAATGTAACAGGGGAATACAAAATTTACTGCAATGTTGAAATTTTATAGAAATTACATGTAGGCATACTAAAACTATCTAATCTGATTATATTGTGGTCTATTCAGTATTTTCATTCAAAGAAAAATGTACCCATGTTGTTAGATTTTTAAATTGTTTTTTTTAAGATTTTATTTCATTCTCAAGTAAAAAATCAATATCATAATTAAAATTTTCATCATTCATTTTCTTTTTCCACCAATTAGGTGTTTCTCTTTGGTATAACGAAAACTGGACAAAAAAATCGTTCGAAAATATATTATTTTATAGATTCTGCGGGAAATTGGCTTGGAAAGTTATGTAGCTATGTTCCGAAAATAAATAGAAGAGGGTACATACAATCTACTATTAATTCATTCGCAGTCCCGATCGTATACTGTGGAGAAAAGTAATTCGTCAAATGGTCACAATTTCATGTTTCATGGCAATACTTTTAGAATAATGCAATTTTTTGCATGTGAAACAGGATATCGATTAACCAAGGGTATTAATTGATTTTAGTCCTGCAGCCCACAATGTATAAAACTGAAAAGGGGGATGCAGGTCTGCAACTGGTTTTCTTTTTCTTCTTTCTCTTAGTCTTATCACAAGCATACTTGGGGTTGGCGTTTGTCATTCGTATCATGTTCTTTTATTTAATGCATCCTTTCTTTTCCATTTTTTTTTCAGGTCCTTATTCATTTTATCCATCCACCTCAACTTCGGTCTGACTCTCTTCCTTTTACCTCCAATTTCATATTCATTCAGTCTTTAACTCACATAATTCTTATCCCTTCTCTCTACATTACCAAATCATCTTGACATCTTTCGCTGAAATCCTTCTATAGACAGGTCTATAAACAGCTTTTAACAGCTTTAAACAGTTCTATTAACAGCTTTACACAGCTCTAAAAACAGCTTTAGATTTTAAAGGTTTCCTGCGATAGCACTGTGATGCTAGCTGTTTGGCCCAAGTGTCGGTATACTTAATACCAAGAAATTTTTTTGGAAAATTCTGGTATCTCAGAAAGTTTTGGAAATGACTGTCAATAATCATAGATGCTTCTTTTTTAATTGCGTACGAAGTCGTGGGCATAGCTAGTATCTCATTAGTCATTTAAAGTTGATTTATTAATTATAGATTTACATATTTACAAACGACTCAAAGATAAATGTAAAAATATCAAAGAGGTGTTAACTAAAGTTAATTTTTAAGAATTTTATTAATGTACCCGAAAAGAAATATATAACTTTTTCTTTATATTTTTAAATAACAAAAGTGCTATAAAAAATACTTTTATATTCATATGATTCTTTTCAATGCAATTCTTATCAAAAGCAATAACATAATAACCAATTATTCATTAGATATTTATCAATGTTCTATATAAAAGCATATATAACCAGTCAGACTCATTCATGATGTTGTCATTGTCGTAAAATCTGGAGCAACTCCAAAGGAAAATGATTCATTATCGTATAAATGCATTTTGCTCATTACAATCTTTTAGCGAACACCTGTTGGAATGTTTCCTTGCTATCTCGAGCTCGATTTGCATCACCTGCGACTAGACTGGATCGTACTATATAAAAATCTATTAAAAAAAAACAAGAATTATGCTCTCATTTACTCCTGTTGTTTGATTTATATACACTGTACTATTAATCGACGTATTTACGTTTCAATTAAAAAAATTGTAAATATTTCGATACAGAGGCGTCGTTATCATATTTGTATAAAGATAAAAATTTCAATTAATATTTTTTTCTGGATCCGGACGGATCAATCCCAGGTCATCTTGTTGCTGCATTGCCTATAAAATAACTTGCATATAAAAAAGTCCAATTTGGGTTTTACCAATAATTATCACATAATAAATTTATTGAAACACGATAAACAGGTATATTAAATTTTGCTCTTGCTTGAACAAATTATACATTGATCACATTTATTATTGAATTAACAATAATATAATAAATAACCACATTAAATAGTTGAAAATACAACACAATGGTGGATTCTATAAATGCTACAATAACAAATAACATGGGATTAAATTGAAATACTACTTTCAATTGCATCACTTTCTCAAGAACGTTTTGTTTGCTTTTTTTCGTCAACTTATAACAATATAATTTTGCAACTTCTCTTGTTAAAAAGAATAGCACAAGTGTTTTTTTATATTTAATGAAATGTACATAAAATTTCATCGTGTGAACTTGCCGGTAATTTTAGGCCTTCTCTCCTTGAATTTGAGATTGCTCTGGAAATGTTAACCCGGCGATATTGCAGGACATTTTAGGAGCAAACCAATCCATGGCAATTACTACAGACAGTACAGACATTATATCTCCAAAACAAAATTCCGACCTCAAACTAAATGTTAGTATTAATAAGTGTGAGTTAACACAAAACGAAATCGTCAACTTGCAAAAGGAGCCTTCACTTATTATACTGATGAGTCTAAAACACCAGAAGGAGTATGTATGAGAAACAGTCATACAATCTTCAATGCGGTGCTTTTAGCAATAGACTTCTATGCCCAAAAGTGCACTAAAAAAGCCTCAATTCATCCAGAAAATTTATTGCTTTCTATAACCAAGTTCCTCTGAAGGATCTGCAATTTACCACGTTCGATTCCCAAACAGTCTGGATCTGGAAAATAGTTTGTTAAGTAAGTGACTAAACACAACAAAGTAACTTTGATGTGGATACCAGGGCATAAAGGGATTGTTGAAAACAAGATTGATGATTAGTCTTGCATAAGAAAGATCTATGAGCCTTTGTATCGGACTTGAATCCTTCTGTGGCAATACGAAATCCCGAATTATGGATGAAGTTGGAAATTGAAAAAATAAATTCAGTGCACTAGAAAAACACTCCAGACCGAAGACAAGCAGAAAGTTTAATACGGCCTTGACTATACTAGTCTAAATTACGCTTAGAGCTTCAGAAACCTCAACGATAAGAGTAATTGCAGAAATTTTCACAGGACTCTGTTCAATGAGGTACCATTTCTCTAAAATGCACAAAATGTACTGTGAAACATGTAGTTTCTGTGAGTATGCAGATAAAACGGCTGATCATATTATCTATATCTGCAGGTTAATTGTTCGTCAAAGGCATAAATATCTGGTACAGGTCTCCTTAGAGTTTGATCAGGTCTAGACCGTATGGACTCATAAATAGATCTAAGGTATACACAAAAGATCTTTAAGATCGCAGTGTAGTAAGGTCACACCTAGGTCAATCGACCCCATTAATTTACAATCCATAAACTATACAATTAATCTACATAAACATAGCGTACTTGCATAAAACCGTGAAGAAAATAGATTGTGTTTAAAAACATGATCTGTTTAAAATGGATTATTGGTATTCTTATAGAGCTAACGGAAAAAACAGTTATCAATTTAACAAGAGTAATTTTAAGCGATTATTATAAAGCACCGGTATAATCAAACTTATTATTATTAAATATTTTTTTTCTTATCTTAGAGGATACTGTTGTAATACTTTTATTATATCATATCTACAAAACTTTTCGTGTCGTGTCAAAATTTATGAATATTGTTATAACATAAAAAGCTTATACATACTTAATAAATATTTTAAAATTTAAATCTCTTCCTCATGCATTGTTGTATTTAAAATGCAAATGCTCTAGACAAATGTTAAAAAATTGCCCGCATTACTCTCGTTAATAAACATTTGTTCAAAATAAGAATGTAAAATATTTTCTCTTATTACCAACGTGAGAATTGTTTAAACACCGAACAATGTAGACATTCTCACTGGTGAGAACGACTTCATATCTGATTGAGTAAACCATTCATTTATTTTCTTTAAATGAAAAATATGTATTTCCGGAATAAGATTAACTTAAACTTTTTGTGTAATTAAAGGAATGCATTTTTTATTATAACAAAAATTTGCCTTAATGAAACATTAGTTACACTTAGAAAAAAAATCGTTTAAAGATAGCCACAAAACTATATATAGTCCATTTCATCGTTTTTGGCCGATTTGATATTAGAAACCACTGAAATAAGATTAAACTGTCATCCAAGTTACCAATGGCGGAGAGTTTTTTTTCTAAATTGGGTCGTAAGTTTCTGAAACTATCAGTGTGGTTTGACATCTACTAAAATATGACATTAATAATTATTAAATTCAACCCTTCAACAACGAGCCGTACATGACGGTTACTAGGAATGTGAGTTAAGTTAACACTTCCGTATTGAATACTTTTTATCTACCGGTAAAACAAGATGCAGTTACGTAGGTGTTGTATTATAAAACAAACGTCTTCATTTAAATTTCTAACTTGCCTGTATCTGAGAGAGATGTAACTCTAAATTTACTTCGAGTATGATTTCTGTCATCGGCCAAAATCGGTGAAATGGACTATATAAATATGTTTGGAAAGGAATTGAAAAATAAAACATTTCAATTTAATTACTATCGTTGCTCTTAGGATGCTCAGGCCCATCCGTTCAATCATCTTCATCTCCTTATTTAAGATCCTCAGTTTTACTAATCTTGCGATACTAACTTCCAAAATTTATAAAAAATCTAGTTTTATTTAATTTTTGATTAAATAATATGCAACAATTTCAAAAAGTACATTCAATTTAACCTGATTTTTATTGTTGGTTACATTTGTGCGAATTGTCAACTTCCTACAAATTATCATTAAAAATTTTAAAAAATAAAATTTTAAGAACAATATATCAAGTAATGAGATGGTTTATATAAGGCGACCAAATATGTTCATTTGTCTCCAAAAGGAAATGACCAATTGTAGAGTTGAATCTCGCGTGGGTGATCTCTGATCTAGCGCTACGCGTGCTATTAAAGAAAATTTAAATACCAGAGACCAGGAAGATAAAATCTATTAGATTTATTATGAAATATTTTACACCATTTGTCCAGAATCCAATAAAAAACACTTTTTGTTTGTTTACGTAGGTGAATTTGAATTATAGATTATGAGAATACGTGTATGTTAGTTAACCAACTACCAAATACTAATAACTTGAACAAATAAGGCCTAGAAAAGTGTACTACAAAAAAACGTATATAGAAGTTACCAATTTAACACGTTAATATTTTCCATACAAAGTACGAAAAAATCTAAAACTTTATGCGTACATATGTCAAAATAATAATTATTTCATAAACATCCTTGCGTTAACAATGTAATACCTCTTCAACGTCATTATTTTTAAACAATTTTGCTTAATTGCTCATTAGTCGCTAATTTTTTCCAAGCATTATTTTCAAACGTTAAAAAAGAGCATGCAGAGGGTTTATTTCCTCCCCTATCTAAATATACACCTCTTGAAGCTCATTTAGCAAAAAGGAAACAAGCATACCCACACACTAACAAATACACGTGAATGTATCATTTTCTCAACCGTTATGATGTAGTAGTGAGATTCGACGATAAAACGTCACACGAGCGGACAAAACATGGCATTAATTATGTTTAATTGTTGCCCAAAATTAGCGCAATGGTTATCTGACAAAAAAAGTCATTGTCTGTTGTTTGGTAGTCCCGGTATTTATACCAAAAATTTTCGGTGGAGCGCTAAACAGATCCGTCTTTTCAGTGAAACAATTTTTGAAATTAATTAGTTTATAACGTTTCAAATCTTTTTTATAAAGTCTTCTGTCATACTTTACAATAAAAAATTTCTTATATCATCAAATAATAACAAATATTTTAATACTTAAAACCTGTCTGTTTCCTTCTTTCTTTTACCTTTTTAACACCTGGTGTTCAATTGTCTTTTATGACGCTCTTTAATCTTTTCAGTAAAAATAATTAATAAAATATGGAAAAGAAATACCAATCTTGATTAAGGTAGATACACAAAATAATGAAGACTGCGAAATTTTAAATTTTAGATTACGGTTCTGTTCCAATTCTTCCTGAATTCACGCAAACAACTCTGAACAGGATAATAACCTAATTAATTATATAGCTGGTTCTGCCAAAAATTCTTAGACTGGTCAACTTCTGATCGTAATCATGACATTTAACGCTTAGTTAAACATTGAACTTCCATGGGGTGATAGGTAATTAGTAGGTAAAATTTTATCGTTCTTCTATTCTAATCTCTTGCGATCTAACCAAAACATGAAAACGAGGAAATCTTAGGAATAGATCGAGCTTAAGTTGTAAGAGCTTGATTATAGCATACAACAATAATTTGTACAGTAATTAGTATTAATGTTAATTGAAGAGAAAAAATATATTTTCACCTTAATTTTTACTTTATTTTTTGACGAAAACGATCTGAATGCTAAAATATTCTTTCATAATAGTAAGTACAAAATTATTATTGTATACTTAAAAAATGAGGTTAAAAAGCTCATTTAATTAATTAATGAAGGAATAATAAATAACATACATTAGAAGCCAAACTAAAAATAATTTCGATGTAGTTGAAATGTTTATGAAATAGGATTAGATCGTATATTCCAATTGATTTTGGAAAATTGAACGTTTAGCGTTAGAGTTATAAGCATTGACCTATTGACCTGGAAGTCCTACGAATGTGTGTGAAAACATCTATATTTATATAAAACGTTTTTCCATAATTTTGTATAAAAATCTACTATGCTTTTATCAGCAACATGGAGAATTTTTCAATTTTCATTTATTTAACTTTGACGTGAATAAATAAACAAGATTGGATTGTGTGAAAAAGAAAAATGTTTGTAAATTACAGAAACTTCGCGATTTCTGTTAACCATCATCAGTTTTAGGATTAGAAAATAAGTTAAAATGTATTAGATTTTATTAAAAAATGGAAAACAGTGACCTGTATCTTCTTTTTGTTATTGTGCTATCTTCATTACTGAAGATCGGCAACAAAATGTTGTCTGTCTTGTTCAGCTGTTAACAACGAATGGGTATGTTGATTAGAATTTTCTTTCTCGCGCTATTCTTCTCAAGATGGTTTCATTAGAGACGTGTTCTGTTCATGATATTTTCAAAAGCCTTTGATAGATCGATATTGCGAATACCTGTAGTCGTCTCATAGATACACGTCCTGTATTTTTGAAGTAGTATACTTAGACCGAAAAGTGCCTTCCTAGTGCCTAGAAACAAAAAGGAATCTAAATTGTTCATCACTTATACTTTGTTAGCACTTTTTATATATTCCTTGATGTATCATCCTTAGCGTAATATTTAGTATGTGGCTTATTAAATTGATTAACCTAAAATATGAGCATTTATTGGCGTTATTTTCCTTTGGAATGGATGTGAAAGTGTATGTTAGCCAGTCTTGAGATATGGTTCCTGAATCGTATATTTTATTAATCAGTCATGTTTTCTTTGTTAAAGAGTTTAAACATTTTTACATATATGTTGTCTGATCCAGGAGTTTTCTGAATTTTTGAGTGCTGAATTGCGTGAATTACTTTTGATACAAGGTGTGGGATATTTATCTCATCTTTTTTAATATTTTTCTGATTTGAGATTATTAGTGACGTTTATAATGAGAATAATTTACCAATATAGTACAAAAAGCATAATTGCGTCAACTGTAAGAAAATTCATTGCTCCCTATATAAATACGAAATCGGGGTCGTCGTCAGTTTTCCTTTTTAGTTTAGTGCACCTGTATAAAGTTAGTAATAAAAAAACGAATAAATACAATAAAGGTCACGAATTATGCGCTAGTAGCTTTAATACCTTCGAGATATTCGAATTGATCACAATACCGGAACATACTATTACGGGATCAAATACAATCAATAATTAATACAGACATGCCCAAGGTATTTTTTTCAATTAGGTCTATAAAAAAATAAATAACTGACTGTAGACTAAAAGTAACGATGTATATGATTAATAATTACATAAAAGAGTATATATATATATGGATACCGGAATATTGCCGCAATTGTAAATAACAATCATAATTGTTCTTTATATAACTATAATCTGTATGATTTTGTTCATTAAAAAGCATTATTATTGTTATAAACAACTTAACATTTACTATTTATAGTATTTAAGTCATTATAAATAGTTGTACATCTTCATGCTTTAATAATATTTGAAGTAAGTATCCTGTTATACTTATAGGATATATTAAAACTTTCATAAAAATCTCACAACTATTACCAACCTTATATCAATTAGTCCAGTCATAGATTTTTTTGTTACAAAAAGTTTAACAGTAAGCGACAAGTGCTATCTTCTATATCTATAAGGTGATTAGTAAGTAATGAAAAACCAAAATTTATTCTAAAGTTAGCATTTCCGTCCTGAAAGGGTCAGAAAAACCTCGGAAAATGCGAAAACGAAAAAAATTGAAAAACACTCCGCCGAGAAAATTAGGAAAAACAACTACAATGTTAATGTTTAAAAAAAAATATATAACTTCGTTCCTATTCAAGTTGGAAAATTAATCTTATGGGAAATAATAATTTATAATGCCCTCTAAAATACGCTAGAAGTGGATTCTATCCAAAATCGTCGTTTGAAATTTTTGTCATGTTTTTTTTTTCTCGGCTCAAATTATTAACTGAGGTCATCGGAAAAAACTCTATTTTTCAGTAAGGTAGTGAGATAAGCCAGCTTGTGAGTAGCCTGCCACATGCACTATTCTATGTACTTACTTTTTCCCCACTACTTTGCTGAAAAATAGAAATCACGCTTTTGGAACGATTTTTCTGGGTTATATCAAACTCAAAGATAAACAAGTAAAAGAATAAAAAAATGCATTTAAAATGCCGTAAAGAAAATTATTGTTCAATGACCTCAGTTGATACGTTGAGCTGAAAAAAAATATGAAAAAAATTCAAACGTCGATTGTGGAAGAACTAAACATCGGACAGAATTCATCTTTAGCGTATTCTTACATTATAATCCATTATTTCTCACGAAATTTTATAACTTGAATAGTAACGAAGTTAGGAACCTAAAAAAAAATTAAAAGTTTAGTGGTTTTTTCTAATTTCCTCGACGGAAAATCAAGCTAGGGATTTTTCCAGAACGTCATTTTGTAGTTTTTGTTTTATTTGGAGCAAAAGTCCTATTCACTGTTCTCTCTAAAATAAAAAAAGTCGCATTTTCCGACCATACGAAACCGAAAAGTCTTACTTCTGGATAAATTTTGGTTTTTCATAACATACTAATCATCTAAAAAGATAGTACTAGTTTCTTGCTGTTAAATTTTTTGTCCCAATACACCTTTTTGTTATAACGACTGGACTAAATAATTAATTAAGCATATTAATTTATTACCTTAAATAAATTGATACAATTACTAAGGTATTTACCTCGGTATTTACATTGTTCGATTAATGAAATTACTTTATATTATGTCTTATATTAAAATTGTGGGAAAGTGAACTATTAAATCAAATATCTGGTACAACAAACACAAGGTCATTCTACTTTGTATTTGGTTTAGAGTAACAATTATTTATTATTATTATGAATAAAGTTTGATTTTTATAAATTACACTGACAAACCCTACAAAATATTAACAAACAAGACAGCAGACCCCAACGTAGTGAACGCTCTGAGCGTGCCGTATATACGGATGGTTCAAAAACAAAGCAAGGTGTGGGATGTGGAATTTACTCTAGATCCTTAAGCCTAAAAATAAAATGGGCTATGGATGGCTTGTCAAGTGTGGTTCAGTCAGAACTCACAGGCATAACCATAGCTGCAAAAGAATTAATCAATAGGAACATCACAGGCAGGAATATAAATATATATACAGACTGCCGACAAGCACTACTGACCTTGAATAGACCACGTTTCACTTCAAGTTTAGTACTAGAATGTCACCAATCTCTAACTGAGGCCAGCCAGAATAACGTGGTTACTCTCAGCTGGATCAAAGGACATGGGAACTCTAAAGGCAACCGCATTGCGAACAATTTAGCAAAGAGGGCTGCGGGCGACAAATATGTTAGCCCTCGCCCATCTACCAAGCTAACATTGTCCGCAGTCGTGGACCTTATTAAACAGCACTCTCACCAAAAATGTATACAGTGCTGGGATGAAACTACGAACTGTAGACTGGCCAGAGAGTTATTACCTCATCCTGGCGAGGAAACAGCAAAAAAATTTAAGGCATTGACCAGACAAAATCTCCGAACAGCTGTGGGAATCCTGACAGGTCACTGCCAATTGCGACAACATCTCTTTAGGATGAAACTAACAGAATCGCCGCTATGCAGAGGCTGCGAACAAGAAGAGGAAACAGTAGAACACATTATGTATGACTGCTCTGCTTTTTCTGAAATCAGAAGATCCGTGGAGTATTGGCTTACACCAGCCGATGTCAGGGAGATCCCCCTCGGGAGCCTCATCACCTATTTTAAATCAATAGGCCTGGTGACATCCTGAGGTGAGGATATCCCTACATACCGGAGGATGCACAATGGCCTCAGTGCTGGCTGAGCACTAGCTCGCCCCTCCCAAATTTCCAGATCCAGAAAGTTTGATTTTTGTAAATTACACTGACACAAAAAATTGTACTCAGTAACAAGAGAAAACATTTTAGAAGGATTTTTGGTGGGCTAAATCCAAATCTGGTTTCAGAATTTCTGTACTACAGATTTTCAAATCATGTTGAGTTTGATTCAATATCGTTTTGCGCTGAGATATTGTAACATTTTTTTTAAATTTTCCTATATTTCGAAAATCATGAAAATAACAAACATAAAAAACATATTAGATTTCAAGAATTTTACAAAATAATTAGTCAGTTGAAAGTACAATATCTAATATAAAAACATAAGATTTTAAAGAAATCATATATTACTCGATTTCATTTAGACTGTTAGATTTTTCTGCCACGTTTTGATTATTATTGTTAATAGTTGAAATTTTTAAGAAAAAGGTACTCTTCTTCTAGTCTAATTGGTTTAGCAGTGTATCATTCTATACGTAGATCTGTCATTTTATATATTGTACACAAATTAAAAAAAATCAAATTTATTATTTATATTGGAAATAACAATTTTCGGTTTATGGTAAATTGTATGCAAATTGAATTTAATCCTATCGTATGTCTTCTCGAACGTTAATCAAATGAAATATATAACATTTTAAGAGGCCGCTCGTTGCCCTTTTCATCATTTACCAAGTACTCAAGGCCACTTTGGCACGCAAAAGCCCAACCTTTAATTTCCATGATTACTAGCAAAAATATGTGTTCGATTTGCTCTTACCCTTAATTGTAAACACCGCATTTACCCAAATACTCGATACCCATAATTATGACAGGTGAAATAAATTTCAAAAAACCTGCCAAACCACTAAAATGTTATTGAGTACTCTATATACTTTTTACTCCTCAGCAGAAATTCCTTAAGTGTAAGTTATTGTATATATTTAACCAAGTTGCTAAATTTATTCAAGTTAATTTAAAAAAATAGTATCGGTTTCTTTTGATCCGCTATAGGTTTTGAGAAATTTAATTATAAATTTGACTTTTACAAAAATCAATATTTAGACAAAAAATACAATTCAACACTAATACAGTGTGCAAATTTAAAATCAACCGAAGAATGACTTGTTATTTTTACATAGTTAGTTAGCCCTATGTGCACATGGCAACGTGATAAAAGCAATAAATAAAAAAATACGTAAAAGTTTAAGAATTAACTTAAATAAAACAAAAACATAGGTCAATAGAGAAAATGTTGGTTGGAAACTTTAACTTTGCAATATCATTAACGACTTAATATAGAATATTTAATGATATGATTAAATGGTCACTATTATGTATTGCTATCATGCAAACGAGGGCTACTATTTTTATTTTTAGCATTGATGTTATCAGGCGCCATCTGACATTACCATTTGAAAGTTTGACATTTTTAAACATAACTTTCTTTGTTATTCTAGTTTACATTGACTTGGAAATTGTGTGTTAGCGAAAAATTAACTCGTGAAAAATGTTGTGCGATGATTTTTTACAATTTTTGACGTGGATCATCAAGACAGCAGTGCATGGATCAACTCCTTTCCACTTTTGGCGATGAAGCCTTATCCTTTGCCACTGTGAAATGCTTGTATAACGAGTTCAATCATGGATGTGATTCGCCTTGCAACTAAATTAGTAAAATCAGTTGTTGTGCTAGAAAACATCTCTTTAAAACAAATTTTCGCCTGTGTTTTCGGAAAAACGGGTCATATGGTAACAGTACCTTTGGAGGAACTTACAGCGGTCAATTTTGAATGGTATATAAACTTTTGTTTACCAGAAGTTTTTAGTGAAATACGGAAACCAAAAAAGCGTCATCGAATCATTCTTCGGCATGACAATGGGAGCTCTCACATTTCCCATAACTAACTATTTGAGCACTTAAAAGATGGAATTTACTCCATATAGTCCTGATTTGGCATCCAATGATTTTTTTTTGTTCCCTTGCGTCATTATAGACCATAAAGGGTTGCGATTTTAACCATCTTTATTTTCTTTCACTCCTGTCTAAATCACCGCAAAATTTATGAAGAATATTCGTATGGTTATAATAGATACCTACATAAAATTTTTATTGCCAAAATGAAAGGTACCTATCTAATCGTTACTCAAACTTTTCTTTTGACAGGGTATATAGTATAAACTTCTTTAACTCTCATGTTCGATTTGATTGATGTGAGTATAAATGGCCGCATAAAAGTTCTAAAGACGCTTCGGCATTCGTGATATCGACGCCTGGCGCCGATTCATTGTTGTAATAAAGCACAGTCGGCCGTTTTCTATTTTTTAGATGAGGGGAATAATGGTTCGTCTTTGCGCGGTCATTTAGAATATAAAACACTTCTTAGATGCATAGAGAAATTTATTATTAAAGGGTGCTAAACGAACTGGAAGAGGGATTTAAATATAAG
Source organism: Altica lythri (assembly GCA_964028335.1). Taxonomy (NCBI): domain Eukaryota; kingdom Metazoa; phylum Arthropoda; class Insecta; order Coleoptera; family Chrysomelidae; genus Altica; species Altica lythri. The sequence goes on along the minus strand of OZ034808.1, from coordinate 7,805,043 downwards.
TTCAGTTCTTGAAATAGACTCTTTTAGTACCTAATAAATAATAAATATATAATTGAATCTACAATAATTGTATGTTTAAATATTTGTTAACAAAGTAGTGTATGCATATCTACTGTGTCTTAACTAGACGGTTATAGAAATAATCAGGTTTAACATTATTACCGTGAAACAAAATGAAGTTGTTCAATGTCGCGTTAATCTTGTAATCTGGAAATGTATAACGAATCCCATTAAGTGGAAAATTACTTCATAATCCCTTAAAAGAGATAGCTTTAAGTGTCTTTAAAAAACGATATCGTAGTAATTTTAATTATTAAAGGTATCTTTCATGAGTTTTTGGAAATTTAGAAATTAGACGAATGAGAAATATGACATTAAGGAAAAATTGAAAAAAAAAATAAGGTGGAGTGGGGTAAGATCGTAAACGGGGCAAGATCGTAAACGCATTAAATCTATTCTAATATGCACTAGATTTATACATCCTACGAAGTATAAACTTGTATATAATAGTTGCGCAGTCATAGTAGTAGATGTCGCTAATTAATAAGTAAGTTGAGAGTTTTTATGACATTTGTAAGTTTTCATACATGTTGCACTACACCTAAATACTCTAGTCAACATCTTCAAAAACGTGAAAAATTAAAATAAAGGTCCTAAAAATATGAGCGATAGCTCATTGGATTCGTAATCACCTGTAGAAAAATGTTTTTAAAGGAAAAGTGTGCAGGCAAAAAATTGCAATTGTTATTAACAAAATAAGATGAAAAAAAACAGATGTTTATGTTTTTGTTAATAACTCGAAAAATATTAATATTTAAGCAATTTTGAAGAAAGCTCGTTAAAGAGGAGGAAATTTCCGAAAAAAAGTCCGTCCTCCCGAAACTCTATCTCCATTATTTATAATTTTATTTTTAATTTGACGTTGAAAATGGGGCTTTGAGCGGCTTTTACGACATACACGCGCTACCGCTAAACGGTGTTCATCAGATAAAATATTTTTTTTACGAAAAATGGGAACGGACTTACCCCACTCCACCTTATTTAAACTTCTAATCTCTATATTTAACCGTCAGTGTCTTAACCGCTTGGTCACGAATATACTTACAACAATGTTATGATATAAAGACCTTTTTTTAGTAGCTTAAAGTATTTAATGTAAAAAAAACTTAATACACTTAATACTAAATTCAGTAAATTCACCAAAAGGTGGCGCAGTTAATATCTTATATTGAAACTAGCACATCTTACTTAAGTACTCTGACTCCACCGTAAGGTGGTGCAGTTAATATCTCATCATCAGTTGATACCCCTTATATTTAAACGAGCAATTATTACTAAATTAAGCACTATGACAATACAACGAAAAAATACTAAAAATCTGGAAACTAATGGGAAAATAATATGAAAATTAATAAGCACAATTTACAAAAAGAACTTTTTATAATAGAAAGTTTTTTACTGATTTATAGGTCATATTTTGTGTCATCTCAACAATGCACAGCATCCCTGACATTGTAAAAAGATTAAGTCATACAACGCTGTGATTGATCATAGAGAAGATTGTTTCCTTGTTAACAAAATCAAGGGTAGTTGTATCTAAAAACTTTCTAAAACAGTTTATTTTATTACCAGTTAAAATAATAATTACTGTTTTCACATGTATAAACAAAAAAAAAAAGAAAAAAAACTTCTCTCTCGCGAGTTCGATCCTATTACAATAACCCAACAGAATTGTCACAATCTACCGCTTCACCCCTTACCCAAATAGGCCACCGCAAACTTATATGAAGTGTTTCAAAATGATAATATGTATACATATTTAATTTAATAACAATTCAGTATAAATTTCGAAATCTGTGTATATGCCTAAACACACTTGAAACATGCATTGTCATCCAGTTCTTAGCTATCCTAAAAATTTCAGAGCTCTAGGTAGTCGGGAAATAGGTTTAAATTCGATTGCAAATTCCACGGAATGACACAGAGACACAGAACACGGCGAAAATATAAAAAACTTTCTAAAAAAAAAACTAGACAAAATGTTAAAAATTTGATAAAACGGAAAATGAGAAAAAGACTTCGGGGTAGCTAGTATATACAAAATTTGATTGTTCTGTGATCACATACAACAATAATTTTCTTCATTCCATTTTTCATCTTTAGTATAGCCTTGTTTAAAGCAGATTATAAAACATTTGGTAAATCGTTCTTTCTTTGATAAAAAATAGCAATTTGGTCACACGTTAACAATATATCTGTAGGATCACTTATTGAGGGATTTTTTTATGTCTATGAACTATCAATCCACATATTTCTAATAAAATATTGACCGATTATTATTCCGCCGTTTGCTCTAATGAAAGTGTCTCAAATTTAAAAAAATGTTTCATTAAGATATTTAAGTAGGTAATTTTATCTAAATTATTTTTAAGCTTGTATTTAACGAGTTGTTTAACAGTCACCGCGAAACCAACCGTACCGTCTTTATTAGTGCTATTTTCACATTCATCTGCATGCGTTAATTCTTTAAAAATATCTCAATTTACTTAAGTAATAGCCGTTAATTACATTGCATTCTGAATTCGATACATTTCTGCTTTAAATCAAACAATAATTATATAAGCTTTCTAACAACAATATCTTTTAGCAACCGGAGAGAATCGGTAGGTATCTATTCTTTACAGACTATTAAAGAAAAAAACGATGAGTGGTCTTTACCGTTTTAATAATTTGCACAAGCAAGGAATTTGCATTTGCACGAGCCAGTTTTCTTGAAATTGCAATTATATGGTGTACGGGACCATATCGAAAAGTCTACGGACAATAAACGCTTGATACTTGCGTTATCTTAATAAAAATTTCGAATAGTTCTCAGGGAATGAGACGGTGAAAGTGCAAATCAGTATCTAACGAACAATCTCATTCTATTCAAATGAAAACGGCGTAGTTGTAAAACCGGAATCTATTTTGGTGTTATACAACTTTCGTTATGTATTTCTAATATTTCAATAGATTTTTTTCGTCCGGAACACCTGTATACAGCTTATTCACTACTTTTAGTTTTGTTTAGTCTATTCTAAACAAAACTATTGACAAGAATTACACATTTTGCACACAATTGAACTATTCTCCTATTCAATTCATTGATTTAAGTGGATTGATTCAATTTTCCCATGGGTTTAGAAGTAAAGCGAAAACCTATAAACTGTTTTAAATGTTAAAACCGTTACCTTAAAACTTGGAAAATGGCTCATACATTATAATTTTTAATCACCCATAAAATCTTTATTTATTCGTCTATTGTGTGTACTTCAAAGTAATCCCTTTCAGATATAACACACTTGTTCCAGCGTGTTCCAAATATATGTTCAATTGTAATTTCTAAACAGCCTAACGATTTTTTTTAGTTTTGTTTCTTAAGCGTGATAATTAACAACAAAAAGCAAAGTATTATAATTTAATTTGATACATTGCCACATGGAGCATCTGTGATTTTAAAAACTAAATATACTTATATCATTTTTTTATACATAGCTATGTTAAAAGCTCAACTTATCTTTTTATTGTGTTCGTTTTGGTGGAATGTTTAAAAATATCGTAGAAAATCAAACAAAATAATACATACTATTTAAAATAAGTATCATATCGAGCATCAATCTATTTTTAAAATCACTTCCTCTTTGGTTATTCTTTTTTAATTAGTATTTCTATAAAAAAGAATGAGGTCTACAATATTTTCGAGTCGTACAAAGGAATATATTTATGACAGCAATTTAATCATCATTACTTTGAAAATAGTATATTTTGATTATAATTACATATGATTTTCTATCTGTAATTTAATCACCTACGTTACGTAAATAACATTGTTTTTGTGCATGTATTAATTATTTTTATTTATTGTTACAGGTCGAAGACGACTGCATTTATATCACCATAAATATCCGCCTCCTTGGGCCTTCCTGTTATTAGTTTTAGTATCTTCTTTAATTAGTATAGTAGGTAAGTGGAAGTCAATTTGTTGAAGGGAAATTTCTTTAGTTACGTTATAGAGCCTAAATATGTTTATAAGTGCTGTCGCAAAGTAAACAGGGCTTTTAAGAAATATCCGATACTAGTAGCGCCATCTGTTATTGGGACTAGCGTTTAATGGCTGCTACATCTTTCATTGATGTTCTGTCAAAATTTTAAGACAATCGAACCAGTTCACACCGAGTTTTTTTGCGATCAAAGTGACAGTACCTTTTTAACATCGGTCGAAAAATGAGCATCGAACAAAGAGTCAATGTTAAGCCGTTGGAAAAGTCAGAAGTGAAGACATTGTTGATTTGTTTCTAAGATTTGAAATGAATTATTCATAGAGTTCGTTCCAGAGGGCCAAATGGTTAAGGCTGTGTATTATCTTGGTGATATGAGGCGTTTGCGCTTGCATATTAGTCGTGTTCGTCCAGAACATCGTAAAGAAGGAAGCTGGCGCTTGTTGCACGATAATGCACCATAACGTCGATCGACACTGGATTTTTTTAGGACGAAAAATCTGCTTTAAGTAACAAACAATCATTAGTTTTACTTGATCAAAGCTACGAGGGTAAAAGTCTTATTTTGGCTACAATATTTATATAGTTGGATTGTTAAAGGCGCACAACATTTGATCTAAATCTACCAAAAGATTTTGCGAGTCGTAGTTATCTTTGGTGCTTTGAATAAATTATTGTTTATTTTGTTTTAGTCATAAATTTCTTGTGAGAAAGTGTCATACAATAAACAATCTTGTCGTCATGATTGAGATCAGCCATATGCTGTTTATAGTTTATAATGTGTTTGTAAAATAAATTACTCAACCGAATCAATACAATAGCTTTAGTACTGCCTTCAATATCGCTTATTCGCGTTATATAAACGATATGTCTACCCATACAGTTTATATGCAGTTATAAATCACGCGTTAGTTGCACGCAATTCCTTTAAAAGCACTATAAACATATACACTTCCTATGACCCTTATCGTAATCGAATAAATCGATTAAATACATATTATAATTTTTTAACAGATATATGTGTCCGTATGTGTGCATTGCATATTAAAAGTTTATAATCGATTATAATTAGTTTAATTATTCTTAACATTTTTTTTTAATATTCTTGTTTAACCATATGTACTTCAGTGCTTTACTACTGTATGCATAATTAAAACAAGAATTAATTAACATTCTTATAAAAATAATTTTCTATGTATGCATACAAATTATCCCCCTATTTAATATTTATAAAATAGTTGGCAAAATTAAACCTATTGCATTTTTCTTAAAAGTATCTCTTTCTATTGCTCCTTAATAAGACAAAATAAACATGGCAACTAGCATTCGTTCGAACCTCGCATTGGGTCCACTTGCAATGACATCACTGACAGACAATTGGGCCTCGAGGTATAGTGAAGTTAAGAAAAGTGTAAAAATAAAATTTTGTTTAAATTTATTAACTTATTTAGCAATTTGCTTCATCCTTTATACATTTTTGAAATTATACTTCATCAAACTGCTACAACAGCTATTTTTTTAACCACTAATTTGAAGTAGTTAAACGTGATGCGATAATTTGTTTGATATATTATGTGCATTTACATTAAAATTTATTGAAGAAAAACTCTTTAGCCTTTTCATAGCATGGCCTTATCGCCTGAGTATTTGGCACAAGTTTCAGTGTCTAGTTCTTGAACGGTTGCGTGGTCGTTCTGAAACGGACCTGGACCGACGCCAAGACGGCGGCGTCTCCAACCGTCTTCTTCAACTATTTATGCATTTCCGATTAGGATATGTACAAGTATGCGACATAAGAAGAACAAAATGGGAATGTCAACTTAATTTTACGACTTTTGCTAACTAAACAAACAGTTACAACTTTTTTGTTGTTCTTTTAAATAGCCTTCTTTAGTTCAGTTGAGAATATGCCAATCAAATTAAATACTGATTTTGTATTGATTATTTTTTTTTTCATTTTATTATTAGCGACTGGTTTACAACTGTGTAACTAAAATTATCATCATTCTATTAAAGACTGTTTTTAAAAATTATTTATTATTTTAATACGCCCATTTCAGTAAGAACTTAATGATCATTTTCATTAAAACTAACAGGAATCAAGATAAAATTAATCTTTTGCGATTATATTACCAGTTGTTAAATGCTGTAAAAATCTCAAAACATCTACTCTTGTATAGTTGTTAAACGGAATTACATTATTATTCACTGTAATTGAAAAATAATCGGCTATTCAAATCTAGCATGCAATGTTTGAATAACAAACTATGGCACTTAAAACTTTTTCTTTTTGTAATGCTATCAAATCGAAATTAAAAAGTGGTGACTGGATATTTTCTGTTCACAAAAAGATATATCGAGTAATATACAATTTTGAATGCATATTTGTGTCTATGTGAAAATTAGAATTTGTATTGTATTACATGGAGTTATGAGAAAAAATATTAACAACGTTTTTAATTATTGTGTAATTTTATGTTTAAACTAGCTGACCCGGTCGGCGTACTTCGTACTGCATAACACTGACTTCTTTTCATTTTTCGTTTTTTCAAATTGTTACGATTTTCATTTGTTTTTATAATGTTTTCAATGATTTTCTTTTAGTTTTATCGTTTTCATCATATTTTCTCGTTAGTTGTCAGGTTTATATATTTTTAACTTCCCGCTAAAAAAAATAATTTTTTTTTAAAATCTGGAAGTTATTGGTTTTACCCCGTTTTTCGAAAATCGAGTTTTCATCGGATCTCAACGTTTTGAGGTATTTGGAACCTCCCTTGACTATTTTTACGAGGGTGTCTGTATGTATGTGTGGATGTGTGTGTATGTGTGTGTGTGTGGATGTATGTAAACCTCTTGATAACTTTTGAACGGCTTGAACGATTGAAATAAAATAAAAAGAGTTCCACCTAACTTAGATTCCCTGTAAGTTTGAACCGATTCAAAATAGTAGATTTCGAGAAATTTCAAAATAACCGAAAAAAACAATTGGAAAAAATTAAGTTTTTTGGGCATATCTTTTTGGCCATTACATCGATCAATTTTATAACCTAATCAGCTCTCAAGCTTAAAAAACCACGTCGAATGCCGTTTTGCAAATTAAAATCGGTTGATTCGTTCGTGAGATATCGTTGTAGAAAAATTCCAAAAAAAGTGTTTTTTTTTTCAATAACTTAGAGATTTTTTAACTAATCGATTTTGCACTCCTAGTAACGTTTTTAGGTCTTAAAAAACTGCGTCGAATGCCATCTTGAACATCAAAATCGAATAACGCGTTAAAAAGTTATGGCTTTTTAAACATTTCAAAAAAAGTCAAAAATGTCAAAATACGTCACGTTACTATAGCTTTGCGGTTAAAACTAGCGGGAAGTTGCAAGGATGGCCTTTAAGGTCAACCTCTTTTCGAATTTTTTTTATTGTAACTGTATAAGTCGTGGGTCATCAGGGCGTTCCTTATTTAGTAAAATGGAAGCTTCAGCTACATCAGCTGGTAGAAGAAAAGTTAATCCAAACAAATTCTCCTTCTTTGTAGACTGCAGACATTCTAAACCAATTTCCAAACACTTTTTTTTTTCTTCAGAAAACATAATGCCAACGGAATATATTTATTGATGACAGAGCCTATAATTGTAAAAATTTGCTCAAAATGCTTTGTGTCATAATTAAATATTCCATCTACTAGTAGTTATGACACTAACAGACCAAAGAAACTCCAGATTGGTTTTACAAGAAAATTTCACATTAGTTTAGCCGGATTTAATTTTTTTCCATTACGACTGAAGTCTTCATCTGTCAGTATTAACAGAAATCTAGGATCCTTGCAAGACTCTCACCATATAATTTTTCTGTTTTTTTCCGAAAGTTCGGATTCCTCGGCTTTTCTTTTCACTGGTAATTATGTTCGTTAATTCGTTTTGAAAATATCTTATTTACGCCAAGGGTGTAAAGTTTAGCATTGCATTTCTTATTAGTATGTCCAACACATGTCACCGGTGCTTTTCATAAGACAGTATTCGCGAAGTTCATAGGTTTCAACAATTATCACTGGTTGTCCTTTTTGACTCAACATACTTAAAACGATTGTGACACTTTAAACTTTAAAAGTAAACTGAGAAGATTTTGAGATCTCAAAAAATAATATCAAAGCAATAATGAGACAATCAAAACAAAATTAATAATTTATGTCTCCTTTCTTCCCAAGTTTTTCAGTATTTTATAGCGATTTTCTTTAGATTATTTCTTCCTGTATTGCTACATAGGTACGTCGTGCTGTTAATTTTTTTTTTATATCGACCTTTTTTCATTTCATTACATTCTTTTTAATAAACTATTAAATATCGTGGTCATTAATTGTTGTTTAAATTTATATAAATTTTCCAAACGACAGTTAACAGAACGTCTCAACCTGTTTATTTTCATATAAATATTGTTGAATTGCGGTATCGCATTTAAACGGTACCGACGGTAATTTAACAAACTAACCGACATTTACGTTGTCTAGTCTCTTAATTATTCAAAACCCAACCTTCAACAAAAAAACTGTTCTTGGCACGATTCTGTTGAAAGCAAATGGGAATCATCGCAAATTTTCTAAGGCAGACGTCCGAATTTCAGTTTACTTGATGTAGTTGGACCGACGATTTTTATCTACCAAATAACTACCTTAAAAAACACGCATGTTTGGTTGCTAAAAAAGGTTAAAAAAATCGAAATGCCGTTGAACCCTTTTCTTTTTCAGATACTATTTTTTCAGTAAATTATTTGATTGCTTTATAAATGAAAATTCTATTGAAGGTTTAACTTTGGTATGCATTCCAGTGGTAATTAAACCTTGAGTTTTATTGATTTTTCACTTCGTATAATTTTATTGAAGACAATTTTGATTTATATTGAGAATTAGCACATTTCTAGGTTAAAAACCTGTATATATTTAAGTACGAGTCAAGGCTAATAATAACTAGAGATGATAATGAGCATACATTAGTCAAACATCATTGATCTAATTGTCCTTAATTTAGAGATTATTCATTTCATGCATGCATACAAAATATATCAATCGATAGTTAGGTACCTGGCATCATATAAAAAAATTATAAGTTTAACACAGCTTACGATAAAAAACTGGCAAGAAACTTTATTGAGCCCACTACTATTTATAATGTTCCATAATCACCCTCATAAAACTTTTGAAAGGAAACAAGAAACAATTTATTGTATTGTAACTATTTTACGACTTGTTTATTGGGAACACGTTTGCATTTGTAGGTCTATAATATAATCAGCAGCGGAGATATAATTATTAAACTGTAACCAAAATTTCCTTGCTATTAAACTGCTCGGCGGATGTTAGTGGAAATTTTAGAAAACAGGGTGCAACGGTTTTTAGAGGAGAGCAAGTCATGGATTCTAGAGTAAAGTAATGACAGAAAAGCTAAAGTCTAGGTTAATTTGATTAGGGTGCCACTTAACTTTTTTGAAAGGGGGTACAAAGTTAACCCAAAACCACTGCCTCTACGCGGCAATGTTCTAACAACTAAGCTATAAATGCTTGCCATAAATTCGCTTTTTGGCCGTCAAATTAAACATGTGACACTTACTTATTTTCTCCTTTAGCACATAATATAGCATGATGTTATTGGGAGAAAGATTTTTGTCAAATCGACAATTGAAACATCAAACTCTAAGTCACTTTTTTGTGTCCTGTCTTATAGTTTTATTCGGTTAGGAGAACGGATATTGTATTTGGACATATCCTGGTTAAGTAAATTCGCTTATTAATACATTATTTTTGCTAAAAATTCTTCTGAATACTATAAATATATCTAAAAAATACAAATTTTACAGTACAAATTTTCTATACACGTACACCATTATTTGATTAGTTTTCTCAAATTTTGTTGAACAGGATAGCGTGGGTAAAATATTTTATTCAGTACATTAACTTCGATTGGTATCTAGTGCTACTATTAGATTATTATCAGGTGAAACTAATGTGTGCTCATTGTACAGCATCATTACACTTTTCTATTAACAACGAAACTAATATAAAACAATTATATACACACAGTAGGAAATATAAACGAATTTTTTTTCTAATACAAGTTATCTAATACGGAACAAAGGTCAACTAAAAATATGTAATATATAAAGGAAATATAGGAACGTTATTCACATCGACAAGGTAATGACAGACATTATTTTACGACTTTTATTTACGTAAAATGTGACATTTTTTAAGGGGCCACCCACATTGTAAGATAAGAAATTAATGAAATTTATTGTGCGTTCAAGATTCAACGGTAGGTTGACTTTCATACATTAATATTTTATTCAGTTTTTGTTTAAAAGTAATATTCATATAGAAATCATTAAGATAAAAGGATAGATTTGAATCTTAAATACCGATATTAATCAAGTTATGCTTAGCTATTTGTTAAGGAATAAACAGTCCTAAAATATTGATAACAAATTAAAATTTTCAAACTATATGAAAGTTAATTTCAGTATATCGTATTTTACTTTAGCAACAAATCGGGTAGAATCAAGACTGAGGTTTTCAATCAATCTTTAAAGCAACTGAAAAGATTCCAAGAAAACGTCACAGTTGTAAAGGTAATAAAAGAAAATTTGTAGTTGTTCCGTTGGAAAATTATACTTGATCACAAGTACCGATACAAAGTACAATACAACACCTTTAAAATTTAATCTACTTTGAATATCTGCATACAATTATTTGACCTTTAGTATTTCAAAGATTTATAATCTAGCTTAAAAGGATTTTCATCTATAAAGAATGTTGACCTCGGTGATTTTTTTTTTCAAATATCTGTATCATAAATATAATCTTCATCAATAGTTATTATAGCTTTAAGTATTAAAAAAAAAAGATTATCAATCATAAAATTTGCATGAGAACACGATATATTCCCTATTACAAATTAAGCCGTCTCCTAGGCGGGGAACCCTGAGTTGGTCGCTAAAAAATGAAATAGGTCCAACCTAACATGTCGGTCAACGACTTGTTACGTGAGTCTTTTATTTCTTACGTGCAAACCTGCTCTCACACACATATATACACATAGGTTGATATTGAAAGGAAAAATGCCAACACGAGAAAAACGCATACCTAATAACGATAAATTTGCAAACATACGAATTTTATCGTAGCATTTGGTATATAACAATAATGAATTTTAAAAGAACACCTAAGTTACTGGTAATTTCAAAAATTTCCTTTTAGAATTAGAATACTGTATACTGATAACAGATGCATGTCAACACTGTGTATCCTTTTTGTAACTCTGATCTGTCTTCTTTGGTACTTTTCTATCTTCTATTTCATTATACATTTAATCATCCTCGTAGTCACCAGTTATTGATTTCATTTTGTTATGCTCCTCTTATTTTTCAGTATTTTATTTGTTATTTTTATGACTTATGTATGTTATGGTGCAAATGAAAAATTCTAAACAAAAGTTAATAAAGGTATCCGGTCAACGTCAAGTATGGCCCTTTTCCTCAAGGCCCTTTTCACCATGTAATCCGATGGAAATGATGGGCTAGAACGTCGACGACCTACTTCACAAAAAATGAATTTGCAATTGTGATTATCTGGAGTTTTAGTCGTATGCGGTAATAGTAAAATGATGGTGAACGTGTTTAGTATAAATTACCATTTTCGTTTATGATATCATTTCGTGTTTAGCTAATAGCTGTGTACTATTTATACATTTGCAAAGGTATTTAAAGGAGTTTTATTTAGTTTTCATGAAAATAGAAACGAGTCTATTAATCTTTCTAATTTAGTGTGTTCCTGTCACTAACAAAGTATTTAAAAGGTGGATCTTTTTCCGGATTTTGAAAGCCCGAAACAATAAATAACAAATTAGATTACATAATTCGGGAAGTATTTTTGCAGAAAAAATTGCAAAACCAAGACACCTACAACGGAAAATTGACCAATGTCAAGAAGATTCATGCATACTATTAAGTAAACACCAGATTAAATAGCGTTACCAAGAGGTTAACTACGGTCAATGGTCACATCAACGAGTGTAAAAATACTAACTAGACCTACTAAATGAATTATATCATTCTTTAAATGGAGCAGTGAAGGCTAATTTAAAATGCCGCACATTTTTAATACAATGCATTAGGAACCTGAATTTTTATGGTAAATAATTTGGCAGGTGCTTCTAGTACCTCTACACATTTTTGTTTTAAGCTTTAATGTAGTGGAATTAAATACTTTATTAGATAAAAAAAGCTAAGTAATTTTCAGATTATTTAAAACAGATGTTTTTAAATCTTATAATAATTAAAGCTTTATGATCGTACATATTTATCTTTAACGTAAAATGCATTAGAAAAATGTGTGAAGAACAATAAAAGTCATAAAATTACAAAATTAATATGGTCACTAAAGAAATTGAAAATGAAGATATAAAAAACAATAATTCCACTGAAGATCAGCAGCCGAAACCATTAGCATGACAAAGAAACAAGAGGAAAACCTAAGAATACTGGAAAGGAAAATACTAAGAACAATAAAAATAAATTATAATAAATTAAGACAAAGAACGAATTATGAGATAATTAACGAAATTAAGAAAGATGTAGTGACGAAATAAAGCAACAAAGAGCAAAATGGTTAGGGCATCTATGGAGATCATAGGACCAACTACGTCGATATAGTGGACATCTACTAGAAAAAGAAGACGAGGAAGGCCAAGAAGATCAACATGATTACAAGAAGTAACCAATGATCTGAACAGGTCGAACGTACGGAAATAAAAAGAAGAAACAAGTGATAGGAAATTGTTAAGGGAAATAACAGAAAAAATTAAATAAAGAAAACGAGGACTCATCTACCTTACAAAACAGATCTAGAGAGCTTAATTGCGGCGTCACTCCTGAGGGGGTGTTTCGTCACTCTAATAGTCCCAAAAACCCAAAATAAGTTAATATATATTTTCAAACTAAAATATTTTAAATATACATATCTACTTTTCTATTAAAATACATCATATGATGAATACTATACTACAGTTTCTAAGTTTTGATGATAATAGTAGCTCCTATGAGTCACATTTTCATTAGGTAGGTATCTCAATAATTTGATTTTGTCCAATATGTCAATGTCGATTCATAGAAATAAGATCTTGTGATCTCCGTGTTTACCCCTCGAAGGGAATAAATATATCATGCAATCCAGTCCCAGTGGTAGGTTTTCTATGGATTCACGGTATTGTATTTCTTTCAAACCTCATACAAGAATAAATTAAGGGTGATTGAACAATTCCTTTACACACAACACACAAATAGCTGAATGGTTTATTGTTTATGTTTTTTTCATTAGCGCCGGCACAAAAATTTAATTATAAATATATCTAAATCATATTTTAATAAAATTCGTGACAAATTAGGTTTAGCTACTTTACTTGAAAGACGATTGACAAATAAGAGATATGTTTAATTGTTTTTGGATAGATTAGTAAAAAGCTGTCGAACTTTGAATGATTAATTCGTTTAGATTGGAACTTTAAATAGATACACTAATTGTAATAAAAAAATAATAACTCTTTTTACAAGTCTATTATATTTAGCATATATATTTAACCGATTTATAGAGATAATAATCAAAATCACTTTCTTTTATAAAGACAACAACACAACCCGTACCAACCCAAAAACGTTTATCTGCCGCCCATCATAATAGCCAAAATCTTAAATTAAAATCGACTCGGCATCTTAAAGTTGACGACCCGTCATTAAATCGCGAGGGTTCCATTCAAACATTAATCTTGCCAACAATAGCCGAATAAAGGCAATTTGAAAGTGTTCATTGTATTGCGTCCAACACTGCCGAATTATGGTATTAGAGAAAACGACAACAAAACTTCATGGCTTGTGTGTTGTACGACTACACGAATTGTTCTCAATCACCCCTAATTTATGGCATAAGAGAGCAGGGGCGTCACTTTTAAGACGACGATATCAAATAAGAATTACATAACTAGTTACTTTTATTCATAATACTACAAAATTGCATTAAAATTAGAGTAATTAAATGTGAAATTAAAAAAGCAATTGTATCTGAGTGTCTTTTAGATGAAAAGCTACTTTGATAATATTTGGTTACATACGAGGTCTGTCGGACTTTTAAGAAATATCTGATACTAGTAGTGCCATCTGTTATTGAGGCTAGCGATTGATAGGTACATCTTTCGTTGATGTTCTGTCAAAATTTCATGACAATCGAACCGACTTATCGCACTCAAAGTGACAGTAGGTACCTTTTTACCATCGGTCAAAAAATGAGCATCGAACAAAGAGCCAATAATTATGTTTTAAACTTGGTGAAACATTTACCGAAACGCATCGATTGTTGTAATAAATTTATGGTGATGATTGTTTTTCTCGCAATCGAGTGCACGGGTGGATTACACGGTTCAAAGAGGGTCGTGAGTCGCTGGAAGATGACGAAAATATTGGCCAGCCGAAATTTGAAACTGTCTTTTTATTATAAATGAGCCAAAATCTTCATTGAGATACATTTTTAATAATGCAAAGTAAAAATATTTTGATTTAATATTGTATTATCTAGTTTCCATTTATTCAATTTTTGTAAATAATTTTATATGGTTACTGGTCTTAACGGATTGGTTATCTATTCCTTTTTATTCATATCTATAGTTAATTTTTTTTTCCTGAAAAAGTACTATCTTTAAGGTAACTGTTTAAATACCTTTTTCAGATCTCCTAAGTTGGTAAATGCAATTTTTTCTTAGCAACAGAAAAAGAATGCTAACAGTGAACGTTACGGTAGTGAACCTTCCACCTATCTGGCCGTTGCTTACTACAATATATTAATATACTAATTAATTATGTATTATTTCGATACGGTCAACGAGTATGCTCGTCTAAAACTACGTAGCTTCTTTAATGCACACGTAATTCTCTTGTAGAGAGCAGTAATCTTTATAGTCTGGTGATTGTATAATAAAAATGGAAAGTGTGTCTAGGTTGTATATGATTTTAAAGAACAGAGATTTTACTTACAGTACAAGAAAGTTTTTCCTTCTTATGTACAAATTTTTCGAAAAAAAAATTTAGAAGATAATTATCGTATTAGCAATAAGCACTCTCATAAGCTAATTATAGACTGTCAAAATGAGGATTTCTCAATTATTTGATATTAGAAATTCTGTTTAATGCTTGTTAAACTCTTTAAATTAGGTACTTCGGGAAATATATCTTTTACTGTACTTTCCATATTTTTGTATCTGCGATCTGGTTGGTTTTAGTTTTTGACTGTTTTCATTTTCATATCGTTTTCTGGAGTACCAAGGTTGTTGGTGCAAAGCCAAATGATAGTCTGGATCCTAGATAACACAACCAACACATCTCTGACCAAGCACAAAGCAGAATGTGTGTTAAACAGACGTGTGCTAAAAGAGTGGAAGTACTGCGCAAAACCAGCAGGAATCCGGTGTGAGTTATTACAGGATTCCTTTCGGACCATGTACCGGTCAAGAGACACCTGCAAACTGTTAAATGGAGACCTGAGACTGTTAAAGACACCCATCTTTTAGACTTGTACAAACTAGTAGAGGGTACCAAGATGCTAGAGTGGGTGACAGGAACCAATGGAAAAAGTACAATAATCCTAACTAAGCTTTAGGAGTACAATGACTATATCGCACCTCCAACAGAAAAATGGCGTAAGTGCAAAATTATGAAAATTTTGGTTCATAATGCCATAAGGCTTAAAAAACAATCTTTTATCTACTGGAAGAGTGTCGTAAGTGAGTTTACAATATTGACTCAGAGATGGCTGAAGTGGCACTTTGACATAGAGTGGGAAAGGGAAGGGAATAGTGACACAAACGTCAGTTGAGAAAGTGTGGTTGTAGTGTAATGTTATTCAAAAATAGAAAAACGACGTAAGTACTACTTATCTTTCAACATTGTTCAACATTCTAGGAGTACAGTGACGTAAATGTAACTTATGACTCTTTTCATTGAAAAACATTTAAACAACAAGTGAGACAAGTCAAGTTGCATTTACGTCAGTTTTCTATTCAAAGAGACATACATGTTTACAATTTCTTCGTATTTATGTCACTTTTCCGTTAGCTATAAACAAATTTATGGATTCGCAAAACCATTTATGTCATTTTTCTATTGAAATCAACTGTGTTGTTCTATCTAGTTTACATTTGTGTCGTTATTTAAAAAAAAATAACTTTCATTCTATGGGCAATAGCATTTGAGTCAATTTTCAACTCAGTTGATTTTTCTTTTATTTTCCCTAATTTATTGATTTAGCTTGTTTCTAATTACATATTCATTTTTACTACAATTATTATTGTTGATATTATGTACGTAAGTGCGTGTGTGTACTAGTAGTACACATTGCTCCCAGTTTCATTGATAATTCTCTCTTCTTATTTAATTTCATTTTGAAGGAAATCATGTTTGCGCGTGGTAAGAAAATCGTCGAAATGGCCAGAGCACCTTCTTTTAACAATGAAAAATCAAAAGAAAACTGTAACGCTACCAATCCATATCCAAATGTTATTATCTTGAGAAACGATGATCTCGCATTGTCCAGTTCAACAGATGAACACTCAGATTCTATTATGGCAAAAGAAGCAAACTCAAGCGAAGTCTCAGTTAAGAGTTCTCCACTAAATTTGCAGAACTCCGAGCAGGCTGATTTTTCTGTGCTACCAAATTCGGTTTCTGTTGAATTCACTCTCGAAAATACTGATCAGGCTGAGTCTGTTGAGGCTGAGGCTTCTGACGATGAAGATCCGCAAAATGTGGCTTCTAAAACTGACATTCACTCTTTTGAAACTGATCAGCTGAATAAGCTACCTGAAGCTGAAGCATCAAAAAGCATGCCCACAACGCATTTTTATAGTGAACTAAGTAGCACAAGAATGAAATTGCAAAGATTAGATTCTGTCGAACAAACGCAAAAAATTCATGATTCTCAATCTAGCGATACTGATACCTCTAGTATCTTCGATGACACATCTGGAGATCCTAATTACTTGAGTAGCTCATCTTCCGAAGAAGAATCGGAGAGCGAAGATACAGGAAATGAAAACGTCTCGGAAAAAAAAAGTAAAAAAAGAAAGAATCCCTTAAGGTGGAAGAAACAAAAAGCGAAAACTCTGAGAAATCTTGGATTAGAGTATGTGTCCTCTGGAAAAAGCAAAAAAAAAATTCCAGCTAGAGAAATGAGGCCACCGTGCAAGGAGAGTTGCTTTTATAAATGCTCTAGCAAATTATCTGAAAATGAGCGAAGGGCAATATTTCAGAAATATTGGTCGACTGGAAGCTTAGAGCGCCAATGGAATTTTCTGTTTTCTTGCATTAAGCCTCTAGAAAATAAGTATCGACGCATAAAACTAAATAGGACTGAACCGAGAAGGCAAAACTCAGCATTTTATTTGCCATCTGGAGAAACTAGCATTAGAGTCTGTAAGACTTATTTCTTAAATACTTTAGGCATCAGCGAGAGACAAGTGAGGACTGTTATAGCCAAGACTGAACAAGGATTTCTGAAGGAAGGAGACAAAAGAGGGAAGCACGGGAAACACAAAAAGTTGAGTGAAGAAGTGAAAAATTCTGTAAGAGAACACATTGAGTCCATACAAAGAATTGAAAGTCATTATTTGAGAGCTAACACGACCAGGGAATACATTGAAGGAGACCTAACAATATCGGAGTTACACAGAATGTACAAAGAGGAATGTAAATCTAAAAACTTGGAGGCTGCCAGTTACGCTATGTATGCACAAATTTTCAATACTGAATATAATATTAGTTTTTTCAAGCCTAAGAAAGATCTCTGCGATATGTGTGAATCATACAAGAATGCACAAGGACAAGAAAGAGAAAAAATGGAAGAAATGTATCAAACTCATCTTGAAGAAAAAGACCTTAGCAGAGAAGAGAAAAAGCGCGACAAAGAAAGCGGTGAAAATGTGATTTTGGCAACTTATGATCTACAAGCTGTTCTACCTTCACCAGTTGG
The DNA here is from genome assembly GCA_964028335.1 of Altica lythri. Taxonomy (NCBI): domain Eukaryota; kingdom Metazoa; phylum Arthropoda; class Insecta; order Coleoptera; family Chrysomelidae; genus Altica; species Altica lythri. The sequence goes on along the minus strand of OZ034808.1, from coordinate 7,786,959 downwards.
ACAATCCTCTGTATTCTACTACAAATCAAAATTGAATAGCTACAATTTCACAGTAAGTTATATTTTCATCATAGTAAACTTGCAATAAATTTGTTGAATTAGATTACAGAGCTCAAGAGAGATAATACTTAGTGCTACTTTTGGCATGAAGGTGAAGGAAATAGGGGATCTTCAGAAATTGGAACCTGCGTTTTGAAATTTCTACAAGAAATCTCAGCAAATATAAGAGGGAATGACGAACTACCCGAAGTCATTTTTTACTCAGACAACTGTGGGGGACAACAAAAAAATAAGTTAGTAGTTGGTACTTTCAAATTTTGTTTGTTTCATTGCTCTCTTTTTTAGATTCATTATTGCCATGTACATTTACGCAGTGAAAAATCTCAACATAAAAACAATAACCCACAAGTTCCTAATAAGGGGTCATACACAGAATGAAGGGGACTGCGTCCATTCAGTGATTGAAAAATCCATTAGCAGAGCAAAGAAAGCGGGACCAATCTATATTCCGGACCAGTATGTCGCGTTGATAAGGAGCGCAAAGAAGACAGGACGACCATACAATGTCATAGAGATGAGTAACCAAGACTTTTATAATCTAAAAAAACTAGCAGATGAGACAGGCAATAATTATAATATGAACACAGACGGTGAAACCATTAAGTTTAACGATATAAAACAACTCAAATTCGAGAAGGAAAATGATAAAACGTTTTTTTACAAAACTTCTTATAAAGAAGAACAGTGGAAATCTGTTCTAGTCAGAAAAGAAACGACTAAAACCAGAGCCAGAAAGAGCTGTGATATTGATATAGGTTTATCTAAGGCTTATAGTGGGATCATACCGCTCAGTGACAATAAAAAAAAAGATATACAATCTCTTTTGAGTACGAATATAATACCAAAATACTACGAAAGGTTCTATGAACACTATTTTTAAAGTACATTTCATTTAGTTTTTCAGGAATTTTTTTTTCCATTTTTTGCTGTGATTTTTTTTAATTTTTTTACTGTTGTTTATAATTAAACACTGAATAAAGAGTTTTTGTTTCCATTATAAAGGTTGTTTCAATTGTAATATGCAAAAAAAAAATTGTGGAAAAGTGTCACATCTAGAACCTCACAACCCTTTTTGAGGTACTGAAAACCTCTGGTACGCGGAATATAACCAGTTGGAATTGTGATCAATAAAAGAATAATTAATCAAATCATGCTTCAATTTTCTTGATTTCACTGCAACATTTGTTGATTTTATAACCAAAAATAGTCCCAATAAAACTTTAAACTCGAATTTCTCGAAACTTTGGATTTTGCATTTACGCCACTTTTCTGTTGGAGGTGCGATATGTCAGACGATTTCCATCTTAAAACAACAAGGCTATAATTCATTTTATACCTTCAATCATTTAGATGAGATAAAGTTTTATATTTGGTTTATCTATGGCAAAGTGATATTACTGTAACCATATAACAGGTTTTTAACTGATACGGATCCACCTGTTTTAGATTTCGCTATCCAAGAGGGTTGTTAGTTCCTCTGCTTCAACAATTATCTTTCATTTGTTTATGATTCTAACTCCTGATCGGATCGCTTTCTGTTCCACAAGGTCTTATGTAAATCTGTTCCAAGGTTTTTATCTTTACTACCACTATTAATTGTCATAGTCCTTAAATGTAAAAACACAAACCTGTACCTAAACAATAAATTAACATATTCTTATTCAGTTTTATTAAATCATCTTTACATTCTACTGTGTGAGGTTAAATTAAAAGCCTACTGTTATGTTAATAGATTGACATACTTTTTTATATTAAATAGAGAATACATTATTTTATGCTTGCATTAACAGAATTAAGGTAATAAATTTTAACAGTGTCTTTTGGGGTTAATTCGGTGTAAAAAAAATGTAAATTTTACATGGTCATTTCGGCAGCAATTAAGACTTAAAATAAGGCGACATCTTTATAAAAGAGGTGCAATCATGTTACCACATTTATAATTTATAATCGCAAGATTTTATACTTTTTGACGTTTTAAGTAAAATAATGCTGTTTCGGGAGATTAAACGTCACGATAAGGTGAAACACTCTATACGGTATTTAATTTTTAAATTAAGATTAGGTTGATGATAGTGTACAAATTTACAATGTTAATTTGTTATTTTGGTACCTTAAAATTTGTTATGTCCGTTAACATTATTTGGATCACGCAAAACTTTGGAAGTATGCAAAATGAGGTAATGATAAATAATTGAACTGCAAAAATGTAACTATGTGGAGATTGTAGTATTGTATTTAAATTATATAAAGAAAATGTTTGGTTTCAATTAGATTATTACGTAATAATTAATTACTAAGAACATAATGCTCAATTTGCATGTAGTTAAAGCGTTACCTATAACCGGAGAATTGATTACTAAAGTTTTAATAAACTGTCCAATCAATCAAGCAATGATATAAAAAAGTAAAAGTTATTTGAACAAATTTGTTTATATGCTTTAATTTAAACTTCTATCTTATTATAAGACTGCACCTAAAATTATTTAAGATAAATTGTATAGTTCCAAATCAAATAATTGACAGTTTGATTGAATACCAAACTATAACCATAGAATAAGTAATAAAAGAAGAACACATATACTAACAATATTAGCTTCATATCTAAAGAAGTCGTTGAGAGGTTTCCTGGTGTGATACTTTGGCACTTCCAATAGCAGGCAGGATAAAACTGGATTAATGTATTTCGGCCCCTTCTCAATAATACTTCTTCATCTTCAATCATAGATCAATTTAAACTAATCAATCAACGATATACTGTATGCATGTATAAATAATTCGAGACAGTGGTGGGACATTAAATAATTAAATATCCCAAAAGAAAATTATGCCTTTTGTTCTACCACTCTTTTTTTTTCAAGAAGAGAAAAAAGGGGAACTAACCAGTTTGCGAAAGAAACCAATTTTATTCGTACTTAAAAAAAATCTATACAATCTGCAACTGTGTTAAAAATGACACATATTCAATTCAATAAGTCTTTTTAATTCGTATACATTATTAAATCCAGCTTATAATTAAAAAAAAAATATATGAATTTCCATACAGTGGTTTAATGCCTTAAAGATATATTGATTGGAGCACAATATAATCACATAAAAAAATTATTAAAAAAAACACAAACTTTCCAAATCGTTCCAAACGTCCGGAAAAGAAAAGAAGCTTGCTTACATGAGAGACGATATTTTCGCATTCTTTTTTTTTTTTTAATCAGTGGTGGTGCCGTATTAGAAACTATAGGTATATCCAAAATATACAGTTGATAAAATTGTGATAAATAAAAATGAATTTGTACGCCAGTGCAAGCCGAAGCCCCAAAGAATCTTGTCATCTTCCTATCTGGCATCGTATTTGTCTGGATTAACTTGTTAAGATGACATGGAACAGTGAAAGGATGGAATGTCGGAACGAGATATATTGCCGGCGATGTTTAATAGAATCGCCTCGTCAATGGTTACAATTACGGGTCCGGGTGGTAATTGGCTCGACACCGGGTGGCGTGAGAACACGACTGTCGGCCTCTGCTTGGACACACCGATAGACTAATTTATGAACCGCTGTCAAATGGACCCCCAGAGTTGGACTTCGGACGACAGGTATGGTTACCTGGAGCGACATACTACGAAATTGTCATCAACACTTTCCAAATATTGTGTGTAAACAGCTAACCTAAGTTTAAAACAAGGAACTGTTTACCGACGTTTTCACTTTATGGAAAAAAATATAAAAATTTATAACAAATCAGAAAGCAAGAGAGTACGTCATTGTGACATAGTTATATCAATATCTTCGAGACTTAATTCACTATTCACTAGTAAATGATTTTTTCAAGGATATTAAAGTAAAGATATCAAATTCATACAAGAAACCCTGTAATAAACAGGTGTGTGCACTAAAGAATAGAGTTTCGAAAGTTTCCTCTCCACAAAAATACACTTCAGAAAAATTTAGAAAATATAATTCGTGTGATGTCCAATGGGACATGATGATGATATGATGCGGATGATATTCTGATTGTAGATTTTGAGAAATAGGTACTCGAAAAGCACTTGAGAGTAGATGGTTGAGAGTATCTAGCACGAAGTTTGAGACGAATGGATTTAAAATCAATCTGCAGGACCAAGTGCTGCTAGTTGTCCAAAACTTCAAATATTTAGGGTCTGTGCTAGAAATGAATGGAGGGTTAAAGAGTGAAGTAATTCATAGTATTAAGTGTGTATGGATGTACTGGGTGAAGTTTTGTGTGGTAGGAATGTGAGTGGATAAATGAAAGGTAGATTGTACAAAAAGTTAATGTATAGCTTAGAAACCTGATCAATAACGAAAGAACAAAAGAGAAAGTTAGAAGTGGCGGAGATAAGAAAATCCAGTAAAATAGGTTGAGATGGTTTTGTCATCTAGAGAGGAAGGATGAGAATTATGTGAGTAAAAGAGTATATAAATGTGAGAGGAAAAGACAAAAGTTGAGGTAGATAGATAAAATAAATGACGATCTGAAAGAGAAAAAAATGAGAAGAGAGGTTCTGTTTAATAGAGACAGTCGAAAACAAACGCCGAGCTCAACTAGGCTTGGGAAAAGATTAAGAGAAAGAAGAAGAAAGAAACACTACACTTGGAATAAATCACCAAGTATTAGAACAGCTGTAGTGCGATTAGATTTAACTAAAAAAAAATTACAAAAACTTGAGTCCAATCCTGTGTGGTTCACCTAGCTTTTTCTCCTTTTGATTATATACCTGGTCAGCGAGACGACCGTGTTGGTTGTGAAGAAAGAATGTGATTTTGTTTTGATTGTGATGTGTTTAAATTAAAAGCTAGTTTGGGATTAAGATAACTTGAAATAAATGTTAATTTTACGAAATAATGCTCTGATAACATCGTTAATGTAGGTAGGAATTTACATGGTGGGGATAATAAGAATATACCTACCTATGAAGTAATAATGATAATCGTTTAGATAAGTTGAACCAATAATATTAGCATTCAATTATGTAATTTCAATATGATTTATTCAGATATTCAAAAGATTGTTAACGCCTGTAATTTTTTTGTTTAAAATAAACTCGTATATTAATTAATTTAAGTTCTGATAGGCTCTATCAAATTTTTTAATTCTACAAAAAAAACTAAAACAGTTTTTATTTTGCCACTTAACCTTCTAAAATAATACAGTATGTGAAGTGCAGTACAAAGATGATTTATTGTTAAAATTAATTTAAATAAAATTCATATGTAACGGATCAGAGAACATGTGGAGTATGTGGTACTGTTTTGTTAGAAAGTTATATTTTTTTCTGTATTTCTTTACGAAATATTCTAGGCCAACACCAAATATAGCAATATTTTTTTTTCAGTAGGTATTGTTTAATCAAGAATGTGTAAAAAGATGACTTATTAATATTTTTTACGACTGTTTTTATTTAAAAAACAACTATTATATTATTTACAACCAATTACCACTTAATATGTTTCCTTTGAAATAATAAAATAATTTATTAAACTTAGTTAAAAAAATGAGATAATCTCATAGTTGAAAGACATAAAAAATATGTTAACACATCTTATCGCAGGTACTAAAACACCTAAATATTATTTAAAACTTGAAAAGTTACTTACAATTATTTTACATTAAAGTAAGTTAATTTTGGTCGGTACCTTTTTTATTCACTTAACGAATGAATTAAATCGTTTTTTGAATAGTTACATATATTTAATAACTCGGAAGACATCAGCAGCAACGCAAATCACAGTAAAAATAAACAGTTCTTCCTGTATGGTCACGGTGGAGGTGCTACCCATAACGTCACTTCCTTTTTCCGGTCACCACTTGCTAGATACTCTTAACATTATAAGCTCGACCCTGCCCTACCACCTTGTCATGATCACCTGTAAAACGTCGAGGGTGTCTGATATGGTCCAGACTATTCGATAATTGGAATTTCAATTTTAATTTTAATCAAAATTAACAAGCAGTCATTTTAGTTTCTCGGTTGGTTATTTATTGAAGAGTTTGCTGTCAGTTATGGTTACAATTTTTGTTTGCCTCTCTATATATTAAAGGAAGAAATGTTTTTCTGCTTTTGCTTTTCATATCGATACATGGCGTAAAACAAAATCAGTTTTCATCAAATTTTTTTAACTTCCCGCTAAAAAAAATTTAAATTTTTTTTTAAATCGGGAAGTTATTGGTTTCACCCCGTTTTTCGAAAATCGAGTTTTTATCGGATCTCAACGTTTTGAGGTCTTAGGAACCTCCCCTGACTATTTTTACGAGGGTGTCTGTATGTACGTGTGGATGTGTGTGTGGATGTATGTAAACCTCTTATAACTTTTGAACAGCTTGACCGATCGAAATGAAATAAAAAGCATTCCAAAGAGTTCCATCTAACTTAGATTCCCTGTAAGTTTGAACCAATTCGAGCCGGTAGATTTCGAGAAATTTCAAAATAACCGAAAAAAACAATTGGTAAAAATGATGTTTATTGGGCATATCTTTTTGGCAATTGCATCGATCAATTTCATAACCTAATCAGCTCTCAAGCTTAAAAAGCCACGTCGAATGCCGTTTTGCAAATTAAAATCGGTTGATTCGTTCGTGAGATATCGTTGTCGAAAAATTTCAAAAAAGTGTTTTTTTTTTCAATAACTTAGAGATTTTTTGACTAACCGATTTTGTAGTCCTGGTAACGTTTTTAGGTCTCAAAAAACTGCGTCGAATGCCATCTTGAACATCAAAATCGAATAAGGCGTTAAAAAGTTATGGCTTTTTAAACATTTCAAAAAAAGTCAAAAACGTCAAAATACGTCACGTTACTATAGCTTTGTGGTTAAAACTAGCGGGAAGTTGCAAGGATGGCCTATAAGGTTAACCTCTTTTCGAATTTTTAACATGTGCGATCACTGTGACTGTTAGAAAAATGAACCAAAATCTATTTATTTTCTTGTGAAAATTCATTCATACATCAATACCACACTTGTTTCTCTATTAGAAACACCACATCATCATTCTGTTGTATTGGTTTATGGAATATTCTAATTCTTTTCTTTTTATTCAAATTTCAGGTTATTTTATGACTAAATTTATCTATAATCAATTTTGTATAGTCTGGTATTAACAATGCAGTGTTAACAAAAACATAAATTTAGATTCGTTATTCTTTGAACTTGTCGTTTAAAGAGTTAATGGTGGCAAAGCTGTCTTAATATGTTTTAACTATAGCTATTTTTCACATTAAACGTTTTCTTAATGGTGATGAATAAGGACAGAAGAATTTTTTTCGGTGTTATTAGCAAATTCTTGTCTCCGACGATGTTTTGCAAGGCAACGTGTTAATGTGACAAGATTATAAATGATATTAATATAAATATTTGGAATAGAATCTTGTTTTTGTTAATATTTTATTAGTTTTGACACTTATATTTGCAATTAAAATATTATTAAGGATTATTGGTTGAAAAATCAAGCAAAAAAAAACAAGATCGCCGTTTAAAAAGTAGCTTTAGAACTGAATGTAAAATACCTCTTTTAATTCTAGTGGATTTTCTATTTCTACAAGTAACTGCATCTCTTAGTTTTCGATTTATAGCAGGATTAATACCGTACTCGCATTTAGGTTATTTTTAGGTGTTTTATCTTTTTTATGTCTCTCACGTAAGACGTAAGTGCCCAAAGCACGCTTAATCTTTTCAAAAATAACCATCTGCTCTTTGGTTCATTCTTAAATGCAAAATCTGTTAGCATTCATTAACGTCTTTTCTATTTTTTTCTTAACTTTACTGTCGTGTGTTAAACCGTGTCCGCCAGTTAATTTTCTTGTTTTGCAAAGATTTTTTTAAAATTAAAACAAAAAAGGACTTATTGAATTTGATACTCTAGCTAAATTTTCTATACAAATAACACTCCTGTTGCTATTGTCGCTATATATATATAAGAATACGGGAAGACGAAGCGATCAGTTCAGATCGCGATGGGTTAGGAGAGGGTTGTAATTTCTTACAAAGGTCGCGCGATGTCCGATGTAGAAAAATAAATTGATCTTAACTTTTTCTAAGATACTCGTAAAGTTGCCAAGAAAGACGATGTAAAGAAAGTATCATTAATTTTACCTACTACAGTTGTAGCAGCGCAGTGAGAACCATGATTTAGCTCTTTGCACAATATCATAAATCAAGCAGACAAAGTATAGAACTACCTACTAAGTAAAATATTGTCACTTTTTAGTGCATTTCCTGCTACCAGTAGCTTCACCCACACAAGGATTATCAACAAAAAAAAATGTTTTCAATTGTTTACCCACCCTTCTGTAGAACTGTGATAATATTTTGATTTGCTAGGTTTTCAATACTATTCATACCCAAATCTTTCTACTGCCTAATTTTGGAATAAAAAAATGCATGCACTTTAAAGAACTTTCAAAGAATAAGAAGAAGAAGGGTTTAACCATGTGCTAAGTCAGACATGTAGGACGTAGTATCATTTCATGAATCATCCACGTAACAGACGTAAAAGAGAGAGTCGGCTAACGAGAGATAGACAGTTTCATTGAAATGTTGAAGACCTGCTTATGACCAGCCTATATACTTACATTCGAACCCGTATGTAACAGGTATAAACTCTGTTACAGCACCTCTTACTCTTTTGTATCCGGCATCCGCCTCCTAGTGTCTATGCATGCAGATATATCCGGTAGAACGGTACATATATTTACTTTCGATTATTTTTCAGTCACTTTACCTACCGTTTACCTGGTCAAAGTATATAATCGTAATAAATAAAACGAATGTGTTTAGGTACATGACAACAAAATAATAATAGAAAAAGTTTGTAGGTGTTCCGGTTTGACCGCGACTAAAAATGAACAGCTGCGATTTCGCAAGTTTGAACTTGTCGACATTATATATGTTAAAAAATTAATTATAAACATTCTCACACAATATAATCACTTTATCGACATAGGCAGAGATGGACTTAAATATTTCTTTTTATTAATCTTAATAGTTTTAAAAATAACGGAATAGAATAAAAAAAAATCAACCATAATATGTGCGCCAACTGTTAGAACGTTCAACGCGACAGTATATATTGCTGAACTTTTTATTAACTAATTTTGATCCTACTTAAACTTTAAAACTTATATTCAAACTTCTCAGAATAAAGTGTTTATAGTAAGTCATATAGTCAGTCCTAGTTAATTTTACTTTTACGAGCTCATTGTTTCGATTGGATGTTTGTACTGTGAATGTACTGTAAAAGATACCGAAAAATTCAGTAACTTCTATCGCTGTTAATAGAATTGGTTAATTATACATATTTTATTCAGAACCTAAGAAACTTGAAAAATTGTTAACTTAATGAAAAGTAAACAAAATTATCAAAAAAAATATATTAATTTAGTTTTATGTAAGAGTATCCATTCAATGTTTTGAGACCTGAATAACGTTTTAAATAGAACTGTATAACATAATGAAAGGTGAACGGATCGAAATCAAGTACCCTAATGTAAACATAGATTTAAATACACGTGATATCTAAAGTAAATATTTCTTTACTGTTCGCTTTTAACAAATGTATAATGTGGAAGAAGTAGAGTACCTACGTAAATATGTATAAACAAATCAAAGCCACTCGATTTACTCTGAATAAATAAATTGAGAATAGACATTTTGTGTTTTGGTAGCTCGCTCGGGTTTTACTGTGTACATACGTAGTGCTGGCAAAAGGTAAATGTAGCTTTTTAATTTTGAAAGCCGAAACTAAATAAACTCGGATCCCTTTGCACACAATGTTGTTTGGTAAATAAAATTTTGATTTAAGGGTATATATATGCTGATAGCGGTCGATTTGATCTCAAAACAATTCAAATAGATTTATATTACAACTGATAAAAAAATGTCACAATTTTTTAAGTGAGTAGCTTTTAAAATTTATTGTCTCTATTTAATTCATGTATGGACGTTTTTCTTGTATACAACCTCTACTTTTTATGTTATTTTATGGGTTTTGTGATAGATTGTTCTTTTTGATATTATAATTCTTTTGGCGCCTTAGGATAAAAATGATAAGGGACATGCACACCGTGACGAAAAAACGACACGACACCAAGAAATTAACTAGTCAGCATTTGTTTTTTTTGCGTTTGTAATACTAAAATTTCGAATTTGATTTCCATTTGTTTTATTCATTTTTTTTTATTATATTAAAATTGATTCGAAATTTGTTGTTATTTACCTTTTTTACGACAATTTCACTTTAAATACACAGTTCTACGAGGGTTGTCAGTCGAAAAGTCGTTCTTAGCCAAGAACATTTTCGAGCCATAATTTTTTACAATTTTCGGAGAGGATTATCTCGCTGAAATGTTTTCTGTGTTTGGAATGAAGCACCACACCAGTCAACTATTTCAAATTTCAATATGGTGGCTCCAGTCTTAGCGATGAATCCAAAGACCTCGATCGAAAAGATCCTACAGGAAGAACTGGGTGTTACGAAGTTGGTTTCTATTGGATCCCTCATTTGCTCACAGAAGAGCAAAAAGCAATTCGCGTCAATTGGTGTCGAAAAACATTGGAACGGTTCAACTAAGGAAGTTCAAAAAACATTTATATTATTGAGGAGCGATAAATCTTGGATGTACTACTAAGCACGGGAAAATAAACTCCAATCCGCTGTATGGGTGTTTCTCGATGAGGAAAAATCAACAAAATTGATTTGTTCTTAAAGAAAATGGTCGCAACTTTTGTAAAGAAAATGGTCGCAACTTTTGTGTTAAAATCTGGTCATGTGGCAACAATTGTTTTAGAAGATCGCAGGACAGTTACTTCCGATTGGTTCGTTTACCAGAAGTTATCGCAAAATTTCGAGAAAGGAACACACAACGGCGAATCATCCCACATCAGGACAATGCAAGTGCTTACATTGCCAAAAAAAGACAATCAAGTTTTTGGAGCTTCAAAACATCGAATTGTTAAACTATCTATCGTTTCTTCCTGACCCCAACGACTTCTTCACGTTCTCAAAGATCAAGAATTCAATGCGTGGGCAGCGATTCTAGTAGCCAGAAGCCATCGATGTCTTCAAAACAGAGATTTTGCAGGTGTGAACTAAAGATTAAAGTAACTGTTTTACCAATTGGTTTGAACTTATGCAAAAGTGTATCAATCTTGGTGAGACGTATTTTGAAAATCAATGAAGTACTTTAAGTCTATACACTTTTTGTCTTTATGGCTATATGCAAAACTAAAAAGACAACCCTCGTAGCAAGCAGGTACTCCACTCAATAAAAAAAAATATAAATATAAAACTAAAATAATGTTGTAAATAAATAATTGTTTGTAAACTTCTCATAAATAACTAGTGAAAACTATCAAAGTGTATATCATACATTCAGAAAATTATCTGTTTGGCAAAATTCCCGTTACTTTTACTCTCTATTGTGTCTAGCTGTCCCTGCGAGTTAGTGGGTGTTAACTGGTTTGTTTTTAGAGCATGTTGAATTTGTTTTATACTACAATAGTACTTACATCCAAAAGTTATTTCTTTGTGATAAACAGGTGCTAAATTATTGTATTTTTTTATAGTAATTCTACCACTCACAACTTTCGAATTATAAACTATTTTATGGTGCTCCTAATTCAATATAAGATTCATATCCTTAAACATAATTTTTTTTTATTAGATTAGATAGTTAGATACTTTTTATGCTTGATTTATTTCATTGTTTGCATAGACTATTTAAAAGAAAGTGAGAGGTTTATTTGTTTAAAGCAACAATAAAAATGAGCTCATTGAATTTCAAGACAAGAAACTGTTATTGCTACAAACTCTACCTACATTTATAAGGAATTTAAAAAATTTTGAATGATTCACTAGACTACATCTACATACCACACCTGTTAACGCAAGCCGAATTTCAAATTTTATTATCATAATATTTGGACAAAACGAAATCAATATTTTTAAAATAAAATTATTTGACAGACGTAATTAAACCGGTTTACAGTTAGTTAAATATTATTTTGTACAATATTGACGTTTAATATTCTCGTAAAACAAATTTTTGTAAAAATTAAATTAAATAGGGAAATAATGTTAGTGTGCAAATTTTAATTAACTATTTATATACTATTCAAAATAATACTTCTCTTTTTTAAGTCATTCGTTTTAAAAATAAAACCGATCTCAATTTGTGAACCTAAAATTTTAGCAATCCAGACGCTCCTGTCAACATTCATACCCAATCTTTGCGCAATATTTCACAATCAACATTTCATCAAGGTCGTAAATCCGAAAAAATCTCGCCCATTCTCAATTCGGCACCAGTTGCGGCGGAATTCCTTGGACACCATCTACGAAGTGCACATCACCAAGGCCTAGTGCACCGGCTTTCGGGTGCATCACACTTTCATCGAGGCATCGCTGGCATGTGACGTTTTTCGACGTCTCGGTCTAGACGTCTCTGACCTTGCCTGAAATAGACGAGACGCCGGAAGACTCCGTGTTTGTGCGTCGCGAGGCATTCCCAGCTGATGCACCTTTTGTCAATCGGATCCACGAAGATGATGTCCAAAAAAGGTTCATTAAATCAATTAATGTTGGATTTTATATTTTTCTATTACTGTAACTTGAATTTATAATTTCTATAAATTTTAAAAACCAAAATTTGTTAAAAATCTTTGCTGCACAATTATCAATCACATCGGTTGCTACGTTATTTTATTGCTTGTTTGCATGTATTAAAATTTATGAAGATATTGTCCTAATACCTACCTGTACAAAGTATTGAGAACATTAAAGAAAATTTACTATTAAACCATCTGTTACAGTACTATAAGATCTATAGATAAAATAAATTTATGACTTGAGTATTTAAGGGACGTATTTCCCCTCTTACAGCGTAATAAATATACTGTTTCTTATCATTGCTATTATAGATAAACTGCATATTTACAAATATAAACGTTATAATTTCCTAGTTGGAATTTAGAGAAACTATGTTTCTATTAACCATTTAATTGCATTTATCTAACCCACATTAATATTCGATTTTAATAAAGCATTTCAGAGTATATTCCAACATTACAGTTCAAATAATAGCTATTACTTCATCAAAATATTCTTTTAAATATAAGTAAGATTGTCTGTAATAAGGAAATTGTTACGAGGGTCACTATATTTAGAGCCTTGGCAAACCAAGTGTTATCAGGCACCATCTGACGTTACCGTCTGAAAATTTGACATTTTTAAAAATATCTTTCGTTGTGTTTGTTTACATTAACTTTGAAATTGTGTGTCAGAGAAAAAATGAAATTAACTCGTGCAAATTATCGGGCAATGATTTTTTACGATTTTAGACAGGGATTATTAAGACAGCACTGGATTAATTTAATTTTACCGTTGGCCATGAAGCCTCATCCTCTGCTGTGAAGCGCTGGTTTAATAATGGCTGCAGTTCGCCTAGCGACAAAAGTATTGAAGGTCGTCCAAAATCAGATGTAGTGCCAGAAAACATTGACACTGTACAAAAATTAATAACGATAGATCGTCATGTGACATACTGTGAGAGTGAGGCTGTCTTAGGCATACAAAAATACTACATGAACATTTAGCTGTAAAAAAGATTTGTACTCGTTACATCTCACGTAATTTGACAAAAGCTCATAAAAGATGCTCGTGTCCATTGGAGCAAACAAATGCTTAAAAAATTCAAACGCGGTGTTTCAAAAGACATACAAGATTGGAAGTTGTGACGAATCTAGAAAAGTAACATGTTTTTGGTAAAAACTGGTCTTATGGCAACTGCATGTAGAGGAATACGGAGCAGTTTACACCCTTTTGGTTATCTGAAACCTTTAACGAAATATGGAGAACTAAGAACCGTCGTGGGATCAATCTTCATCATGACAATGCGGGCTCTCACACATCCTAAACAACAACTGACTATTTAAGTTCTCAAAACATCAAAGAAGCTGTTAATGCATTTAAAATGCATATTTTGGAGGTACCTCTAGCGGAATGGAAAATTTGCTGTGACAAATAGTTCAAACGCATGCACAGAGTATAGATTATAAAGTAGATTATTTTGAATTAGCAATAAAATTATTTTCAATGACAATGTTATAGGCTCAAAATATAAAGAGTGACGACCCTCGTATACGGACTTTATTTTTAAACGTTATAAATCAGTAAGTCCTATTAATATTAAAGTAACCTATACATAACGTTTAAATAGTACCTTCAAACAGATACCTATTCTAGATTTTTGATACACATCAGTTTTTTAAAAAAAATAGCATGTGTTTAGGTAGCTACGGCACGGGCTCTCTCGTTAACAGTACACCGACGATAAAGATGATGGGTCTAGAAAGCATCTGTTATTTTTATTTTATAAAAAATTTAGCCGTAGATACAGGGAAGCTTTTAAAAATATATATGAATACATTTTTTATAGTACAGGTACTTAAACTAGAACGTGCTACAAGTATGGCATAGGAAAAAGTATATGGAAGCATCTAATAGTTATTAAATACTTATTTTACTATAGATTTTTTTTTGTTTTTTATATTTTTAAATACATAATGCAAGTAAATGCACTAAAGATTGTGAATTAATATTCCTACACAGTATAGAAAAACTTAAGGTTTATTATATTCTACATTTCCACATTCACATTTGTTACGGTGAAGTAACACTTTTTGCTCATAATTATGACAAAAAAATAAGAAAACACTGAAAGCTCTAAAAGTCATCGATTTTTCTTAGCTTAATTGTCTATTTCGTTGTTTTTTCTCTTCTGTATGAAACTGGAGTTCTCTCTTCATTATATTCCTCCAACCATTTCAAATCTCACCATGTATTATATTCTAATTACTTTTTTATGTATTTTTATTTATCAACCGGTTTTTGATTAAATTTAAAAGCAGCATATAAAATTGTCGACCCTGTACAAATAAAGCTACTATTCAGAAATTATAAAAAACCCGACTTAATATAGCAGATCCTCTAGCGAAATTAACTTCTCTTGCTTATTAGGAAAGTTAATTTACTTTTATAACATATGTTCCTGGTTCCAATAGTCGAGGTCTTGTGGTGTTTGGTTTTGTTGTTTTGCCTATTAAAACACATCTTGCACATATGTTCAGTGAGGTTGTAATAGGCACGTGCTATAAAATATGCTAAGCTATGATTGTACCTTAATGTTTTTAAATTTAATGAAACGTTTAAAAAAAGTTACAAAATGTGTTTTTTAAAACATACAGGTATATTAAAATAAGACAAGAAGAATGATGGAAGCAATCAACGGAACAACCTGAACACCAATTTTTTTGGTCAACCAAAAAATGGTTGAAATAGGAACAGATACGTTTGAAGACCCAGCGGAGCGTCAAGAATGGGGTAAAGATAATATTTTAATTGGTTACCAATCGAGTTAAAATAAAATAAAGTCACTTACAGTTCACAATTGGTGATCTGATTGTGCCGTTTGATTGCTTCCATCATTCTTCTATTTGGACTAGAAACCAGGATAAGGTGCTCCTTAATGCATCTAACCACATAACAACTTCTCTTAACAACTAATTCAAAATTTCAGTATCAAAAAATACAAAAAAAAATTATATGTTTACTAGCTAATTTCATAGTGTCGGTTCTTTGTGAGGGTATGCGTGCGCATCGTAAAAATTTAACCTTGGGTATCATTTTCCCTAACGGGCCAAAAGATGTATATCTTCCATAAAGATTTTAATCCTGGCATATTAAAAAAAAATGTATGTTTTTATAAAATCCGGATGAAAAAGCAATATATCTTATTAACCTGAATGTCTCTAGTTATTGAATTACGGGATCAGCTCATTAGCAAAATTAAAACTTTTTTCATATAGTCACGTAAAACATCCTTTTACTCATACGTTGTGTGCTTTCATGCACCAGATCATTTGATTATTTCATAATTTCATTAAATCAATGTTAACGAGAG
Source organism: Altica lythri (assembly GCA_964028335.1). Classification (NCBI taxonomy): domain Eukaryota; kingdom Metazoa; phylum Arthropoda; class Insecta; order Coleoptera; family Chrysomelidae; genus Altica; species Altica lythri. The sequence goes on along the minus strand of OZ034808.1, from coordinate 7,770,933 downwards.
TGTTCAGCAAACCATGGATCATTCTTTATGGTTTAGTGATGGCGCCTTAACGGTGTGGGTAGAAGCAATACAATATATAAAAAACCGGCACGAGCCATATGGCATAGAAACTTTTTTTTTTGATACCTACGATTTCACATTAATATATAAGGGATGGTGTTATTATTTTACTACCTAGTTATTCCTCGTGCTTTTGCCCTATAATAAATTTTAAGACCCGTTGTGGTTTGTTACCTTTTTCATTTATTTGCATTTCTGATTCCACCATAATTTATAGGTTTGTTTAATAATTGAAAACAGCTTGTCGATGACCTAAATTGTCTACTAGGTAATTATTTATAATAATTGGGTGATACATTATTTGAAAATGTATTTTATTAAGGACTTAGTAAATTTATTCCTTTAATCCTGAATTTATAACAAAAAAATACTATTTTGTTGGTAAATAAAACTAATAAAATAAGACATTCTTTACATTCATAATTTAGTTCATCTTTAAAGGAAATGTAATAAAATATATGGCGCTTTATTATACAATGACACAATGACAAAGATTACATCAATTTGTTTTAAACTGCCCACCGCTTAAGAAAGTAATAAAAAAGCCATTTAAAACAAATAATTTGCTCGGTAAATCTGTCCACTTGTAAAGTTATAGCCGCATAAATCCAAATATAAGTGTCGAATTTCACACTGAATTTCGATATCGTGATAAAATTCCATTTGAATTACTAATAGCCCATCGCCGACTTCAAAATAATTCCTCGATCTCGTTAAACACCGCAAAAGACCTTGGTAATGCTGGGAGCAAGGTCTTTTGTGACACTATTCAAATACAGAGTGAATCACAATATAAGGCTTATTGAAAATTTGCAATACTCGAATTTTCATATCCTTTAATTCAAATTTAAAAATGTAAAATAAAAAACGCACTACTAAAATTTTCATTTATGAATGTTAATTAAGAACAGATGCAAATAAATGAAAAAAATTGTACAGAAACAGTAAATCTTATAATCGAATCCCACGTGTCAAATTATCCAATTATAACGAAACAACATGGGAAATAAAGAAAATAATATCATGAATCGAAAGATATCTTCGATGGTGGTTTCAGTAGTGATGGTGACGAGGCCAAAATTGAAATTCCTTTGGCTTTTCTAACAGCATACAATAAACATTACTTACAAAGAGAATCCAGTCTGACACAATTTCGACAAAAATAGCAGTTTAAATTATTAGTCGGCTATCCAACACTACCTCAAAGACACCCACCCATTGAACACTGTTCCAAAGCTGAGCAATTTATTTGTGGACACGTTTCATTTATAAAAAAAGTGAATTGGGGTTTATTCCTTTGCCAGGTAATATAATAATTAATTTATTTATTGTTATTTTCATATATACCTGAAACGAATAAATACACAAAGAAAAATGTGACATAAATAGAAGGTGTACCATTTACGCCCGCTACTCCTTATAACATCACTTGTTGAGTAAGTTTTCTGTTTTATCATCTTTATGTCCTCTACTTATTCAGTTAAAAAGCAACATTTAACAATTTAAATGAATCCAGTCCCCTCTTTATTACTTTTCTCTTATTTAGCAGTGATTTAGTTTGACTTAAAAAATTATCTAAGCAAAGAACGAACCTGAAAACTTTAGGTGGTTTATCTTAATATGTACATTAATTATCGTCAAGTTGTACTAACAGAATAATTTATTTATTTACCGAATAATGCGTCAATGAAGAAATGTTATATTAAACATCATTATCTACTCAAGGTGGTTCCATTTTTCGCAAGCATAAATTAGGGACCAAAACTGATTTTAAACAAACAAAAATACTCAAACAATAACAGCAATAAACATTAATAATGTGTTACGGGCGGGCGCTACGAAATTATCCTTTCTACAGATCAGACGGATCGATTAGAACGTCACAGTTGTCATTTCGGTCAACGGTAATTGTAGACCGGCGAAGAAACGGAAGAACTTAGAACCTGAGGAGATCTATTGTACCGACTGCAGGTACGTGTTAAGATGTCAGCGAGGACCTACGTCAGTGTGTTGTTTGTATAAACGACCATGGCGAATTTTTGCTATTTATTTTATAATGGAACGTAAAATAGTAAACATATAACTTTTAAAATCTTCGAAACTGGAACTGTAGTAGATCAATAAAATCATCGATATTATTGTACTCTATTTCTCGTGTTAAGATGTCAGTGAGGATCTATGTTTTTGTGGTTTGTGTATTAATTTTTTTATACCAATAGAATGTCAAATAGTAATCATATAGCTTTTAAAATTTTTGAAACTGGAACTGTACTAGAACAATAAAACCATAGATTTTGTTTATTAAACGATGAACATATAACTAACGAAAAGAAAGTCCTCTGCTGTAGTACGTGGATGGTTTTATCTTAGAGCGTAAGAGCGAAGAATAGTCAACTCTATGCATTTCGTTTCCATTCTAGTTGAACGACTCAAACGTTCTTGTCATCTTTTTTGAGCAGTAGCTTACAATATTATCATTCTGTATTTGTTTCTTTATATACATTGAGTTAGCTATGAGAGTAGACAAAATTATTGTCAAATTTTTAATCACAAGATTAATAAAATAATAATAAAAAGATACTGCATATCAATGTTTAAGTTTCAAAGAGGAATAATGATAAACAAAGTTTTCACAATAGTTATTATCCTAACAAGTGCGGAAAGTTATACTTTCCCGCACGCGAACTGCCGATGCCCGAACGACGCGAAGCGGAGTTCGGGCAAGCAGTTAAGTGCGGGAAAGTTAATTTCCGCAAGAGTTAGGATCAATATTTTTTCTACAAGCATAAAAAAGATACTTTATACATTTTTTAAATTTTATTTTAACTTCTAACAACGTAACAAAATTTGAAATTATTTATTATTAATATTAATATTAAAAGTACAATTTATAGCTTTTTGTAGGCTAATTGCCGAATTAAGTTGTTGCTCCACAGTTGGTCTACTGCTTTCACTGAAGGATATAGCTGGAGTCATGTTTAATTGGCACGCTTCCTGCGCTTCTGGTTGTGGTTCATTTAGTGTTAAAATTTTGTTGCATAGGTTCTTTTTCTTTATTTCGGAATCTTCTACGTATCCCTCCGCAACGGTGGTAGATTTCCAGCCGCCCAGTCTCTTAATATTTGTAATTTCTTCTCCAGAATCAGCCAAAAATGTCGCAGAAGAGCGTCTGAAGCTATGACCTGTATAGCACTGAGGATCCGGAAGCTTTAGGTAGGCCGCAATTTCAGAAGGCATTTTTCCAAATGAGTTGATTCCTACACATTGATTAGTGCATTTGCCTTGTTTAAATTGTACAAAAAAACGACGATGAGGTGTGTTTAAAGGTCTCAATGATGCATATTTTTTAATAAGCTTAAAATATCTACCGTTGTTTACTTCTTCCGAGATTACAAAAGCTCTGGATGTGTGATTTTTTGAATCAGTTATTTTTATTGTGATGTAGTTTTCTTTAACCTCGATGTTTTCTAAGGTTATATTTGTGAGTTCTACTCTTCTGCAAGCTCCTGCTAAACCGAAGATAGTGGCCACTTTAATTAATAAATAAACATCATCTGGAGCTTCGACCATAAATTTGGCAATATCTTCTTTATTGAAAACCTTGGCTTTTTTTGGGGAAAAGCCTACAGATTGTTTTTTTAAAAATGTAATTAATTTGTAGAAGTTGCCAATATCGAAATTTTCTCTTAGTTTCATAACAGCCTTTATCATTGAGAATCGGGACCAAAGAGTATTGGGTCTTATAACTTTATTTAGTTCTAAACAATAAGGAGTTCTAGGTTGGCCTCAGCAGCAGCCTCCAAAATACTGTGCGGAAGGTCTTCATCGCAATTATCCATTTAATTTTTTTGAATCAAAACTTTAAAAATCACCTGGATTACTATTCAGATACTTGAAAAGATGCAATTCTGACAATTAAATCTTTCATAGTGTCAATAAATACACGACTGCAGCTATAGCAACCCTACTTAAACAGGTGAATTTGTTGTTGCTTTGAATAAGGTTTACAGGGGTGATTTAATAAATTATGATTTTTTTAAAAACAAACATTTTAAAAATCCCTATTTTCATGTAAAATAATCTTAATTTTTTTTACTATTTGTATGTAGTCCAACAAGATAAAGATAATAATACAATAATTTGTCAAAAAAGTTATCGAACAACATCTCTAATTAATAAAAAAAAATGCGTGCGGGAAAAAATCTTTCCCGCACGCCGTGCGGGAAAAAGTATTTCCCGCACTCCGTGCGGGAAAGAGATATTTTCTGAATTAAAATGCGTGCGGGAAAGTGTTTTTTTACGCACGCTTGTAGAAAAAAACCTTTACAAAGGGTTCCATAACACTTCAAAATGACGTTAATTATATTCAAACAATATACACTTAATTTCAGAAAGTAAAATGATTTACAAACTTTAGAAACACTTTAATAAAACAATTATTTAGTTAAAATCTAATTACAGAGAACAGGTGCCTCGTGTTACTCAAAAAAGTTTAAGGTTAACAATGACAATTAGCAATCAGACAAATGGCATTACTTCAATAACACAGAACAACAACAAAACAGAAATTTGCTAAAAGAAAACACCGCAATGTTTTATGATTTTACACAAAACCAAAGACAAATGAA